>JAAALK010000287.1:67561941-68103142 GCA_019279435.1 Zizania palustris | reverse complement strand
CCAAGCCTCGGATTTCTCAAAGAGAAATTAGCTTGAAGATGAGCCGGCACCGGAAGTGCAACTCTCGGGCCTCGATCACTAGTGGTAGCTCTTCTCCACTCCCGGATAGGCGAGCTCCAACCTTCACAACCTCCCGGGTCTCCTCCACAACCTTCTAGGAGAGATCACCGGTTTCTTCTCCAAGTCGTCTAGGAGATGGCAATCTCCAAGAGTAACAAGCTGCAATCAAAGCTAGGAGAAGAGGATCAAGTGCCAAAATGCCAATGCAATGCAATTAACTCAATCACTTGATCACCCCTTTTTCTTCCCAACCTCACTAGTGCTCAAATTAGTGCTCAATGGTGGGAGAGACTCTCTTATGCTCAAGTATGCTCAAATGAATGCCAAAAGTCTAGCAAAGGAGCTGTAGCAAGGGTTTATATAGCCACACACCCAAAAACTAGCCGTTACACGAGTTAGGTGGCTCTCTGCGCACTGTCGGTCTGACCGCCCATCTTGGGCCGGTCTGACCGACCACAACTGCAACGGCTAGAAAACTAGCCGTTTACTGATGTGACAGGATGCCTCGGTCTGACTGGCCATGCTGGCCCAGTTGGACCGGCCCTACCCGGTCTGACCGGCCATCGGCTCGGTCGGACCGATAGTGCTCCCGTCGGCTCTGTAAACCAGCAGTATTCTGCCTTGCGCAACCCGGTCGGACCGGCCCCCTAGCCGGTCAGACCGCCCAACTCCAGCCGGTCTGACCGGACCCACATGGTCGGTCATACCGCCAGGGTCAGACAACTCCAACAAACGCTACAATATGTTTTTCAAGGAATTTGCCAAAGAGTAACTTTTGCAACAATCACACATGATCAAAAGATATTATATGCAATGCAAATTGACACTTGAAAATCAACTCATAACCAAGATGCAACCCCTCTTTATAGTACGGCAAAAACAGAATTTAAACCTAGCCTAATTGATCGCTCCAAACGCCTCGATCAATTTCTAGATTCCTTCAAACCTTTTGCCGTAGCCTTTACACGTCCAGATCTTCGGGTTTTCCATCTTGTGCTCCATTTGCGCGGGACCTACTCATTTCCTTCACACTTAAGAAAAATATTAGTCCACGAAACGCATGTTTATCATTAATTACCAAAACTCACATAGGGCCTAGATCTTCAATCTCCCCCTTTTTGGTAATTGATGACAAACATTTTAGAGATAAAGAAATATGTTAAACAGAAGTATCCACAATTAAGCGCAAAGCTCCCCCTGAAGGTATAATGGGGTACAAGTATATGGAGCAAGATATGAGTTATAATTCCAAACACAATTCACAAATCCAATGAAGCAAAGCACATGAGAGAGTTTTTCATAAAAGCAAATAGTTTCAATTAGGTTCAGTACGTTATGGAAAGCAAATAGAGTTCGTTATACAAACAACCATAGATAGATAGAGAGAAAATTAGAGCAATCAAGTCTAGACTGTTTCTTCCTAATTTTTCTTACTACTACTACCTTCTCCCCTAAACTTCTTATTTCTACTACTTCTCCCCCTTTTGGCATCAAGAACCAAAAAGAGAGACTAATCCTGGGAAGGAAGAGGCTGAGAATCATCAAGGCGACGACGACGGTGCTGGTACTGAAGAGGGTATCCTGCGGAGGAAGATGAATCTAGTCGATCAACTCGAGAAGAAAGAGTGTCAATCCTGGAGTTGATACGCTCTTGACCACCTTGAAGGTTCTGCAGATGGAGGTGATAGCTTCTTGTCCTAGAGCCATTTGATCCATTCTTGCATTTAACTGAAGAAAGCCAGTTGTCACTTGTTGAAGAACTGGATCAAAGAACTGGGTGGCATCCATACCAAAATAAGGAGAATGACCAAAAGCACCAGATCCAGAGTCCTGAGGAGGAGCAAAAGAGCTGCTAGGAATGTCCTGAGGATGGGGCTGACCTGCACCCATATCAGCTAGATCGGCGACTGGAGCCAAAGGAGTAGCCGAGAAACGAGGCATGTACTGAGAGTGAGTGATATCAAGGCGCTCATTCACATTTCCTACTTTTCTCAAAATTAATCTCATGATGAACGGAGCATAGTAGACTCCAAGAGTGAGGCTTCCCTTTGAGAGTGCCATCTCTTATAGCATCAAATGGATGACATCAAACCTCTTTCCAGTCATCACTGCGTCTAGAAGAGTCCAAGCAACACCTCGAATGGCATCATTGTTGCCCAGACGCGGTAAAATGGAGTGTCGCATGATGCGATGTGCCACACTATGAAGAGTCTTCATTCCAGTGACCCCTCCAATCTTGTGAGCAGCAGATGGGATGTAGAATTGAGCCATCTCTTCTTCTGACAAAGGATTGTGAGTAAACTCATCATGCAGTCTTAGGCCAGAAGAGAACCTTATGTCCCAAGCACTCTGAATTTCTTGCTTTGTGGCAATGCAGAAGATATCTCCAGTCATCCATGTGAGAGAATCACAAGTGGCAGGTATGAACACTATGGCATAAAACTGACGGATAACATCCCAATTGAAATCTTGCTTCAGACTCACTATTTTGTTTAGACCAACAGTTCCAAATATATTCCTGAGAGCTGCAGCCTCTCCACTTAGATCCCTCCAAGAAATCCACTTATGAGGAGCCAAAGAGCGGTTCTCATAAGCAATGTTGAATACCTCTTTCTGAAATTTGGTATGAAACCGCTGATCTGAGGTGTCTCTTGGTCTGAGAAATTGATTGTGATGGCGCAGACGAGCAAAGTTCTCTTGATTCCGGACATCCACCTTGAATTCCAAGATGCAAAAGGATCTTCACTAGCTGCTGGTGGCTGAGGTGCCAATTCTTCTTCATTTTCAGAGCTATCATCCTCATAGGCAAAATCCTCACCACTGTCATCTTGAAAGTGCCGGGATGATTGGCCACGGTCTTCTACAAACTTTGAGCGACGCTCATTTCCTTGAGAACGGCTGGCGCGAGGCATGACTGAATCAAAGATTTAACCCAGATAAGATAAAAGATATGATTTGAGACAATCTATGAATTTGTTAGAGGGCAAAAGCATTAATGAGCAATGATGAGCAAAAGAGGGGCATGAGTTGGGAGGCCGGTCTGACCGAGGTAATAGGGCCGGTCTGACCGCCAGTACATGGTCGGTCGGACCGCCCATTGCCCACCGGTCTGACCGGCCTAGCAACCCGGGCACAAATCCCCTTTTGCACAAAATTTCTCTATAATCAAAATTTTCCATATCAAATTTCATAGAGGCAAGAGAAATAGTACCACAAGGCTAACAATTGAATTTAAAGAGGATTTAGCCTTGGCAAGATGACATGCATGCCCATGAACAAGAACCTTAACCCTAGCCTCCAAAAGGATGAAATCCATGGATTTAATCGGAGGAAATTCTTACCGGCAAGGGAAAATGAACTCGAGGTTGGACCGGAGAAGATCCACCGGTTGGACCGGCAAGAAGATCGATGAAACACAGTTTCAAGGGTTGGGAGCAAGAGAGGAGAAGATGAACTCGGTTTGAGAGGAGAGGAAATAATAGAGGAGAGAGAAAACTGAATAGAGAGAGGAGATATAACCCTACCCGAGCCCCGGTCTGACCGGCCATGTATGCCCGGTTGACCGACTCAGCACGGGCGGTCGGACCGGTCAGGTAGACCCGGTCAGACCGACAACACTAATGCTCAACAATTACATTTCAAAGCACAAAACGGAGCACAAGTGAAAAATATAGCAAAATAATTTTGAAAAATTTCAAACTTTGCAGAAACCTAGTATAACTCCCAAGGTTTATAAAGCATCAAGTTTTCAAATTTTTAAGTTCAAAACGAGACCGTTTGCAGCCAAAGTTTCCAACATGTCCGAACTCTTGTCTGAACACTTGTCTGAACTTCAATTCTTTAAAT
This sequence comes from Zizania palustris, assembly GCA_019279435.1. Classification (NCBI taxonomy): domain Eukaryota; kingdom Viridiplantae; phylum Streptophyta; class Magnoliopsida; order Poales; family Poaceae; genus Zizania; species Zizania palustris. Next base: position 68,099,236 of record JAAALK010000287.1, on the reverse strand, counting down.
ATCTTTTGATAGGATGGATAAAGTTAAAACATTTGAATACGAAAAATGATCATATGATCCATATCTACAAGTTTTGTTTTGGGCAAAAGTTCAAAATATGTCTTGAAATAAAATCATGGGAAAAATCCTTTTTAACTCAAATATAGGAGCACATGAACTTCAAAATATGGCACTACAAGCATAAAAGCATACATATATGTCACAAGGATAGAAAAATCTAAAACTCACACATATGCATGATTTCAAGCCACATTTGAGAAGTCTATTATATTCAATTCATTCCTAAGCTTACAAAAGCGGGATTCATCAAGTGGTTTGGTAAAGATATCTGCTAATTGATCTTCGGTTCTTATGTGGCTAATGACAATGTCACCTTTGCCAACATGATCTCTTAGAAAGTGGTGGCGAATATAAATATGTTTGGTTCTAGAGTGTTGGACTGGATTGTTGGCAATTTTGACGGCGCTATCATTGTCACAAAGAAGAGGGACATTTGAGAATTCTATTCCATAGTCAAGCAAGGTTTGTCTCATCCAAAGTAATTGAGCACAACAACTACCCGTGGAGACATATTCTGCCTCGGCGGTGGAAAGGGCAACGGAGTTTTGTTTCTTAGAGGCCCAAGAAACAAGAGACCTCCCAAGGAATTGACAACCCCCAGAAGTACTTTTACGATCAACTTTGCAACCGGCATAATCCGAATCGGAATAGCCAATTAGCTCAAATTTAGCACCTTTGGGGTACCACAAGCCTATATGGATGGAATGTTTTAAATATCTTAGAATTCTCTTGACCGCCATCAAATGACAATCTTTTGGTGCGGCTTGAAATCTAGCACACATGCAAACACTGAACATGATATCGGGCCTAGATGCGGTAAGATAGAGCAAACTACCAATCATGGATCTATATAATTTTTGATCTACCGGTTTACCTCCCTCATTTAGGTCGAGATGACCGTTGGTCGCCATAGGTGTCTTGATAGGCTTAGCTTCCATCAATCCGAACCTTTTGAGAAGATCATGGATATACTTCATTTGGCTCACAAAGGTTCCATTCTTGAGTTGCTTGACTTGAAGTCCAAGGAAGAAACTCAATTCTCCTATCATGGACATCTCAAATTCCCTAGACATCATATAACCAAAAACTTTGCACAATTCTTCATTAGTAGAACCGAATATAATATCATCGACATAAAATTGACAGACAAAGAAATCATCATTAATTATTTTTGTAAACAAGGTAGTGTCGACTTTACCAATTTTAAAACCCTTTGAGAGGAGAAAATCTCTCAATCTTCCATACCAAGCTCTAGGAGCTTGTTTTAGACCATAGAGAGCTTTTGAGAGTTTATAAACATGATTAGGATTTTTAGGATTCTCAAAGCCGGGTGGTTGTTCAACAAAAACTAGTTCGGCTATTTCGCCATTCAAGAAAGCACTTTTCACATCCATTTGATATAACTTAATATCAAAACATGAAGCAAAAGCAAGTAAGATGCGAATAGCCTCTAGTCTAGCAACGGGAGCAAAGGTTTCACCAAAATCCAAACCTTCGACTTGAGTGAATCCTTGTGCTACCAATCTTGCCTTGTTTCTCACGACCAACCCGTTTTCGTCTTGCTTGTTCCTAAACACCCACTTTATTCCAATGACGTTGTGCTCCTTTGGTCTCTCCACCAATGTCCAAACTTTGTTTCTTTCAAAATTGTTGAGCTCTTCATGCATAGCATTTACCCAATCCGGGTCATTTAGAGCTTCATCTACATGTTTAGGCTCAATAGAAGAAATAAACGAGTAATGCTCACAAATAGAAGCAACACGAGATCTAGTTTGAACACCCTTACTAATGTCACCCAAGACTTGATCAATTGGGTGATCTTTTGCGGTGGCATTGTGAACTTTGGATGGAATAGTAGAGGATTGATCTTTGGCTTCATCTTCATCAAGTTGAGTCAAATTTTGCATAGCAGAAGTAGAAGCTTCAACTTGAGTGGAGGATGGAAGTTCATCATCTTCTTTAGGCTTGATGTCACCGATTGACATTTTCTTCATTGCCCTTATCAATCCTTCATCACCTACATCATCCAAATTATCGTGCCCCTCTTGGGAGCCATTAGTCTCATCAAATTGAACATCCGAGGTTTCTTCAACAATACCTTTGCTCTTGTTATACACTCGGTATGCCTTGCTATTTGATGCATATCCAAGGAGAAATCCTCCATCACAACGACTTTCAAACTTGGTTAGTCTAACACCTTTTCTATAAATATAGCATTTGCAACCAAAAACACGAAAGTAAGCAATATTTGGTTTACGACCAATTAAGAGTTCATATGGAGTCTTTTTCAGAAGACGATGCAAATAAAGACGATTAGAAGCATGGCAAGAAGTGTTTATAGCTTCCGCCCAAAAAGAGTCGGAGACACTATACTCATCAAGCATAGTTCTAGCCATCTCAATAAGGGTCCTATTCTTTCTTTCCACAACACCATTTTGTTGTGGTGAATAGGTGGCGGAAAGCTCATGTTTAATGCCGAGATCATCACAATAATCCTCAATATTTGTATTTTTAAACTCGGATCCATTGTCACTCCTTACTTTTACAATAGAAAAGTTGAATTCGTTTTGAGCTCGTTTTGCAAACTTTTTGAAAATCTCGGGGGTCTTAGCTTTGTCATGTAAAAAGAAAACCCAAGTAAATCTTGAGAAATCATCCACAATAACAAGACAAAAACTATTCCCACCGATGCTTTTATAAGTTGTTGGACCAAATAAATCAATATGCAAAAGCTCCAATGGTCTAGAAGTAGACATGATGCTTTTGCTAGGATGAGAGCAAGCAACTTGCCTCCCCGCTTGACAAGCACTACAAAGTTTATCTTTTTCAAATTTTATATCTTTCAAACCAACAACCAAATCTCTTTTTGCAAGTTTGTTTAGTTGACTCATTCCCACATGAGCAAGCCTTCTATGCCAAAGCCAACCCAATGAGGTTTTTGCAACCAAACAAGTTTTCAAATTAGCTTCATTTGAAGAGAGATCCACCAAATAGAGATTTCCAAAACGAAAACCTTTGAAAACTAAGGAGTTATCATGGATACATGTTACAAATACTTCTTGAGGATTAAATGTGCATGAAAGGCCTAAATCACATAGTTGAGCAATAGACAATAAGTTGAAATTTAATGACTAAACTAGTGAAACATTTGAAATAGAAAAATCATTTGAGATAGCAATTTTACCTAGACCCATTACCTTTCCTTTACTATTATCACCGAAGGTCACTCTTTCTTGATCTTTAGCACCAACTTCAAATGATGTGAACATTTTCCTATCACCGGTCATATGTTGAGTGCACCCACTATCAAGCACCCAATGTGATCCTCCGGTGTGGTAGTTTACCTACAAAAGAGATCAAGCCTTTTTAGGTACCAAATCCTTTTGGGTCCTTGTAGGTTAGTTACCAAAGCCTTTGGCACCCAAATAGATTTCTTCTTTTCTCCTAAAATAGGAGTGCCCAAAAACTTAGCATAAATAGAGCCATCATTAGCTCTCTTAAGCATGTAATGAGAATCAAATACATTATTTTTAGGAATTTGGTTTATGTGGCATTCACCAATTATGTGACCAACTTTTCGACATTTATTACAAAATTTTCCATTACTCTTAACAAACCTTGGGGCTTGGTAGGAAGGCTTTTTGCCCTTCTTGGGAACAAAACCAAGTCCTTCCTCGTTGAAAGAGCATCTTTGTTGGCTTAAAATTTCATCAAGAGTATTTTTACCTTTGAAGCATCTTTCCAAACTCTTACTTAGTTTGGCAACTTGCTCCTTGAGCTCATGATTTTCAACAATTAACAATGAATTAGATGAAGATGATATATTTGTTGAACATAAAGCAATATCAATAGTGGATGAGCATGGCATAGCAAGTAAATCGTCACATGAGGTGGATATGCTAGTCTTAGAAGGAATGCAATTTTTAACATTTAGACATGCATCATCAAAGATATCACATGTGACGCCTATATCTACTTTTGGCCTAATGAGTGTGGAGGCAATGAGAGTTTCATGAGTTTCCTCAAGCTTCTCATGAGAGACCAAAAGCATCATATGAGAAGTCTTCAACTCCTCATATTTAGCCATTAAAGACTCATGATCTTTCTTGAGAGCCTTAAACTTGACTCTCTCCTTGCCGCTTAACTCATTTAGCTCCTCAAGCATTTGGGCAAGATCATCATAAGATAATTCATCATCACTATCATTTTGTTCACTAACACAAGTAGATGTTACCTTAGTACTTCCTTTTGCCATGAGACAAAAAGGAGAGTATAGTGATGAAGCTTCCGTGATTGCGATTCCCGCCATGTTCTTCTTTCTTGAGTTTGACTCACCACCGGAGTCGGAGCTTGAAGAAGAATCAGAGCTATCTTCATTTGAATCCCATTCTCCCACAAATGCTTCATTTCTACCCTTTTTCTTGTTCAACTTCTTGAAGAGCTTTTTCTTCCCATTCTTTTATTTGTTCTTTTTTTGAGATTTATCATCCTCGCTTTCTTGTTTGTTCGGGCATCTTGAGGCAAAATGACCCTTCTCATTACACTCAAAACATCTTACATTCTTAAGGTTTCTTTTGCTTGACTTCTTGTCACCATTGTTCTTGAATGAGCTTGAAGAGCTTCCTCTCTTTTTCATGAACCGATTGAACTTTCTTACAAAAAGAGCCATCTCTTAATCCTCGGTATCACCATCACAAGAAGTGTCTTCTTCTTCACATTTCTTTTCAACCTTGGCTTTCAAGGCAATGTTCTTCTTCTTGGATGATGAGTGATCTTCGGCGCTTCCTTCAATTTTCTTGTTCTTGTAAATCTCATTTGTGTTGATAGTCCCCAAAAGTGTTGTGGGTGTCAAACTTGACATGTCCGAGTTGATGAGGAAGGTTACCAAAGTGTCATACTTCTCGGGCAATGCTCTCAACATTTTTTGAGCAACTTCCAACTCCGTGTACTTCACTCCAACACCCTTGAGATCATTGACAATCACATTAAGTCTTGCATACATCTCATTTACACTTTTATTGGGCAACATGGTGAATGTTTCATAGTTGATCTTGAGGTAGTGCGACTTGGCATTCTTCACACTTGTTGTTCCATCATGTATATCTTGAAGAGTAGTCCAAAAGTCATGTGCCGTTGAAATGTTGCTTATCCTATTGAATTCTTCGGCACACAAACAATTGAACAAGGCATTTGTAGCTTGAGCATCAAGTTGCATGTCTTTCTTGTTTTGATAGGTTAGATTCATCTTGTCTTCAACTTCAAAACCTAACTCAACAATACGCCAAATTTCAAAGCTCATGGCTTTGAGGTGAGCAGCCATACGAACTTTCCAAATGGAATAATTAGAGCCATCAAAGTAAGGACCTTTGCCTACGTTGTGAACCACCTCGTCGGACATCTTCTCTCTAGGCGGTAAAGCCTAACTTGAGAGACCAAGCTCTGATACCACTTGTAGGATCGATGTACCGACTAGAGGGGGGTGAATAGGCGGTTTTTAAATCTAATTCAATTTTAGCTAAACAATAATCAAGGACCTAAGGCAATGGTAGCAAACCGCTAGAACAAGTAGATTACTCTAGAAAAGTAAGCTAGCACAATTTAACTTGCTCAAAAATAAAAGGGACAAGAGACAACCGAATTTTATCCCGAGGTTCGGAAATTTGCCAATTTCCTACGTCCTCATTGAGGCGAGTTTCACTTGACCGCTCTCTTCACCAAGCCTCGGATTTCTCAAAGAGAAATTAGCTTGAAGATGAGCCAGCACCGGAAGTGCAACTCTCGGGCCTCGATCACTAGTGGTAGCTCTTCTCCACTCCGGATAGGCGAGCTCCAACCTTCACAACCTCTCGGGTCTCCTCCACAACCTTCTAGGAGAGATCACCGGTTTCTTCTCCAAGCCGTCTAGGAGATGGCAATCTCCAAGAGTAACACGCTACAATCAAAGCTAGGAGAAGAGGATCAAGTGCCAAAATGCCAATGCAATGCAATTAACTCAATCACTTGATCACCCCTTTTTCTTCCCAACCTCACTAGTGCTCAAATTAGTGCTCAATGGTGGCAGAGACTCTCTTATGCTCAAGTATGCTCAAATGAATGCCAAAAGTCTAGCAAAGGAGCTGTAGCAAGGGTTTATATAGCCACACACCCAAAAACTAGCCGTTACACGAGTTAGGTGGCTCTCTGCGCACTGTCGGTCTGACCGCCCATCTTGGGCCGGTCTGACCGACCACAACTGCAACGGCTAGAAAACTAGCCGTTTACTGATGTGACAGGACGCCTCGGTCTGACCGGCCATGCTGGCCCGGTCGGACCGGCCCTACCCGGTCTGACCGGCCATTGGCTCGTTCGGACCGATAGTGCTCCCGTCGGCTCTGTAAACCAGCAGTATTCTGCCCTGCGCAACCCGGTCGGACCGCCCCCCTGGCCGGTCGGACCGCCCAACTCCAGCCGGTCTGACCGGACCCACATGGTCGGTCAGACCGCCAGGGTCAGACAACTCCAACAAACGCTGCAATATGTTTTTCAAGGAATTTGCCAAAGAGTAACTTTTGCAACAATCACACATGATCAAAAGATACTATATGCGATGCAAATTGGCACTTGAAAATCAACTCATAACCAAGATGCAACCCCTCTTTATAGTACGGCAAAAACAGAATTTAAACCTAGCCTAATTGATCGCTCCAAACGCCTCGATCAATTTCTAGATTCCTTCAAACCTTTTGCCGTAGCCTTTACACGTCCAGATCTTCGGGTTTTCCATCTTGTGCTCCATTTGCGCGGGACCTACTCATTTCCTTCACACTTAAGAAAAATATTAGTCCACGAAACGCATGTTTATCATTAATTACCAAAACTCACATAGGGCCTAGATCTTCAGTCTGACAGGCGGGGGCCACTGGCCAGCGGGCGCGAGCGAGCGAGCGGGAGGGCTGACAGGTGGGGCCGCAATGTCGGGTGCGCGCGCGAGGGGAGGCAATCGGCGCCGACAGGTGGGGTCGGGTTGTCAGCCTAAGGCGCGCGAGGTAATGGGCTGGGCCGGCCGAGAGAGAGAAGGGAGGGGAGGGAGCCCATTACTGTTTGAAAATACTTTCTGATTAAAAATAATTGCAGAAATTGATTTAAAATAATAGGGCTACTTCCAAGGTTGATAAAAATTTATAAAAATCCTCAAAAATATTTCTTGGCTTTGGGAGTTTATACAAAAATTTTCAGCCCCTGGTTTGGTCATTAACTCTATGATGTAGTTCAAAAGGGTATAAAAAGGTATTAAATGTATTTTCAGAAATATAAAATTCAGGAAATTAAATTAAATAATATTTTTTATCATTTTGGAAATTTGGGGTGTTACACAGGCCCAACGCCTCGCTTCGGTGGGGTCCTGGGAGCATTGGAACAGGGTATGGACCATGCTTGGCTACGAGGTGTTCCCTGCCCTGCCGGACTTCTCCCACCTCACAACTTCGGCGGCCGGTGCCAAGAGGAAGAGAGGGGACGACGACGAGCCTGAGACTTCGAGGGCTCGGCCGGAGGTCCCCGCGACCGAGGTCTCTACCCCGGAGGAGGCAGCGACAGAGCCCACAAGCGCTCCGGCTACCAAGAAGGCAGCGAAGGCTCCGACGGCGACGACTTTGGCGGCGGAGGCCGACGCGCTCACTCCAGCCACCAAGAAGGCCGTGGAGGCTTCGACAGTGACGACTTCGGGCGCGAAGGCCGACACGCCAGCTTCGCAGCGAAGGGACTGGGGGCACACATTGACCCCCCTTCCTTCGAAGAAATCTCCGACGAAGGTAAATCCTTTTAACACGCTTCTCTTCAATATGTGGATTTTGACTTGGTCTTTTTTGCAGAAGAGGATGCCGGTGCGAGGCCCACCGCGGCGAAGCCGGTAGACGATGCCGGAGCGAGGTCCACCGCGGCGAAGCCAGCAGAGGCTTCGGGCAGCAGCAGCAGCGACAGCGACTCGGAGTCCGACAGCTCTTCGTCTGAAGAAGACGGAGGCAGCCGCCGCGGCGAAGGGGACCCTCAAAGCGACGAGGAAGTCGATGTGGTGAGTCTAAGCCCTGCTTTGCCGAAGCCTGCGCAAGTGGTCGTGGCGGGGGAGATTGTCCATCCTTTTCGGCCGAAGGGTGCCGTGACGGAGGCGGCGATCAACAGCTTCCGCGAGGCTTGTGCTGCTGCGGAGGCAGGGGACTTGGTGGCTCAACTCAGCCACTCGAACCCCATGGTGCTTTTCATCAGTGCGAACAAAGCCCTTGTGCAGGTGAGTGAAGTCCTACACAGCCTTCGAATTATACTTTAGTATTCGATTAATACTTATGATTCCTTGAATTCTTCCAGGCCTCCTCACTGAATGCAGCGGCTTCGACTTCTGCGGACAGGCGGACGACGTGCCTAGCAGAGGAGAAGAAGGCCCTCCGACGCGAGGTCTCGGTGGAAGCCGAGAAGCGAAGGCGGGCCGAAGCTTCAGCTGATGCGGCGAGGGGCGAGGCCGAGACGGCGAGGGCTGAGGCAAAGGCGACGAAGGCTGAGGCCTTCAAGGCTAAGGAAGCCTTGGTTTCGGAGATGGATAGGCTCCGCGCGGAGCTCAAGGCTGCGAAGGCCGCTGAAGCCCGGCAGGCGAAGGAGAACTCCGAACTCCGCCACCGGGCTCAGAAACTTGAAGACTTCGTCGTGGACAACCTTGGCGAAGCCACCCAGAGTCTGACCGAAGTCCTCGAGCAGATAGGGACCGAATGCCGGGCTCCGGACTTCAGCGACCACGATCTAATTGGGGACCGTGCCGCGTTCTTGAAGGTAGTAGCTTCGACGGTGGAGCAATCACTGAAGGGCTTCGCCTTGATGGCCGGCCGAGTCGCGGGCTAAGGAGTGTTGAAGATGCTTCATGACGCGGGGTGCAACCACCTCCAAGCAGCAACCTCCGTGACCCCGGTGGCCTTCGGGGGCCAGCACTTGGTGACGCCTCCGACAGACGTCCGTGGAGCCTAGCGGCGGCTGCAGGAGCCTTGGAAGGAACAAGGCTGCGAAGCAGTCCTCGACCTTTAGAAGGCCCTTCGCCTTCGCCGAGCCAAAGCACTTGCTGCGCCCGATCGGCCTTCGACATCGACACCTCCTCCTCCGAAGGTGTAGATCTCCTTAGGCTTCTTGTAATACTTAGCTGTAGGCTTGTAAAAACTTATCAGCTTATTAATATGAATGCGGGGGTTTCTTATACCTGCCCAGGCTCAGCCTCCGAATGTTGACTTCGAAGTGCTTGAGGACTCTGAAGAACTTCAATAGTTGTGGGCACTCCTCGAAGTAGCTAGGTCCGAAGGCCCCCTCAGTTTAAGCTTCCGAGGGGACCTAACGGCGAAGCCATCCCCGAAGTAGCTCATGATCTGCTAGCCATTGTGAAGACGGAGTCCCTTCAGAGTTCTTCATTTTTGCCTTCGCGAACGGTCTTAGCGGGTGACGAAGCTTTAGACTTCTCTGCCTTCGATACGGCACCGCCTGCCTCGCTAACTCAGAGCGACCTGCAAAGTAGAAGAGGAGGTCTGCGGGCTTCGGAGCCTAGACGAGCCAGATGTGGGAGGGCAGGCTCCGACGAGGCTTCGTCCAGCCGAGGGGGCCCTGGCCGAAAGAAAGGCAAGCGAGGGTTGGGGCCTCGCACTCGATTCTTCTTAGGCTTAGATACAGACTACTCGTAGTTTTGTAATCGAAGTACATTTGTAACATACTTCTCCATTATTATTCAATGGAGTTTATTCATATTTGCATACTTCGTATGTATGCTTCGCATTATCAGATGACTTCGAACGTTTTAGCTTGTCACGCTCGTACTGCGTATGACATTCGCACACTTCGCATACATGCTTCCCCCCTTGCTCGTGGCAGCTAGGGACTTAGTCGTTGCTGGTGCGGGCAATAAAAATGCGAAGGGGTGCGCCTTTTTGGCGGCTTCGGATGCTTGAAATGTATTGAGCGAAGGCCCCTTTTTGGGCTTCGACCGCGTTAATTTGGAGCGAAGCAAGGCTTTAGCGTAGCCAAATTAAGCGAAGCATGCTTCGGCATGCTAGGATTTAGATGTTGTGAGTGAGCAAGGCTCCGAAACGCACTCAGATTTTAAGCGAAGCATGACTTCGACATGTTTAGGCATATATTAGATTTTGACACGCGAAGTAAGGCTTCGGAGCGTGTTTGGATAACGAAGCAAGGCTTCTGAGCTTGATTCTGTAATGAAAATGGATATTTGGTGTGGATTCACCGAACCTGTGATAATGTGAGCCACCTTCGGCTCTAAGCCACCTTCGACTCTGGGCCACCTTCGACTCTGGGTCACCTTCGACCCTGGGTCACCTTAGACCCTGGGATGCTTCGGGTACGGAGCTCGGAATCCCTGGGATGCTTCGGGTACGGAACCCGGAATCCCTGGATGCATCGGGCTAGTGGCCCGGAGTCCCTGGACGCATTGGGCCATAGCCCGGAGTCCCTGTTACTGCTACGGGCCCGGAGGCGCTGGGTAGCCTTCGGAGGGATGCTCCGGATTTTGTAAGGCGAAGCGAGGCTTCGGATTTTATACAAGGCAAAGCAAGGCTTCGGATTTATAAACAAGGCGAAGCAGGGCTTCGGGATTTTGATAAGGAGAAGCAAGGCTTCGATTTTATGCTAAAGTAATTGCAAAATTGTACATCGAAGTGGCACTTCGGTAGTGTACATACCTCGTAGCCCCTAGGGCTTTGACGGCCTTCGACATATGAAGCGGAGCCCCTTGATGGAGGGTGAGCTCCGAAACGCGAAGGATGGAGGAAGGCGAAGGCCTTTGAACTGCACCTGAAGCCCCTTGTCGGAGGGTGCGCGAAGCAAGAAAGCTTCGAAGCTCCCCCCTCAAGCGCACTTCAAGTTGCAGACAGTGGCAGACAACTTAGCTTTTAGGACTATGTTGGACCAGAAACGGCGACCAGAGGGGGGGTGAATGGGAGCTTTTAAAATTTCTGGCTAAAAAACTTAGCCTTCGGTTCTGTTCTGTCTTCTGCGGAACAAGCTTCGAACACAACCTTCGAAGGTCTGGTTCGGAGGTACTTCGACAGCTCCGAACACAGGCTTCGCAGGAGCAAAAGTTCGAAGCCAGAAGACTTCGCTCCACTAACAACCCTCGAAAATCTACTCTGCTAAGTCAGTGCAGGCTCCGCACACGAGGTGCTTCGAGCAGGCTTCGCACTTCACCCTTTGCAAGAGTGGACAGCCCTCTGAGGACTTCGACCAAGTACTTGGCGACAGCAACGGGTGCTGGGCTTCGTACCCGAAGGTCTACACGCACACGCAAATGGACTACGCTAAGGGCTTCGACACAAGAAGCACTACGGGAAAAGAACAGGGCTTCGCTAGTAAGCAGCGAGGTCTTGCCTCGTGTTACACAGAGCGACAGCACACTGTAAAGCACACTTCGCGATAAAAACACCCTTCGCCAAGACAGGCTTCGGTGAACTAAAACTAGCGAGGTATGCAATACGAGCTCAAGCAAAAGCACACAGAAGCAGGGCTTCGCCGCTTGAACAAGGAACACAAAATGAATTGAACTCAGAATGAATACAGTGAGGTCTGTCTACAGGAGCTCAACAGTAAATGCTCAAAGTGTTAAATGTTACCTACCGAGCCCCCATATTTATAGCCCACGGCTTCATCCTAAGGAAGTGACTACTTTACCCCTAGGGTTTACAACAGATTTGTCTCTACAGAACTAAGGGGTACAAAAGGTAGTCCACCTTTATTTTGGAGGCTTCTCTGTCAGCTGCAGAGGGGACAGTGTCAGCCTTTTTCAGAACAGACAGTGTCAGCCTTTACAGAGTTGACTTCTGGAACCTTCCTTCGCACGCGAGGGGTGCGGAAGCTTCGGCGAGAAGCCTGCAGCCTGTTGGCCTTCGCTCCGCCGAAGAAGACCTTCGATACAGTGACGGTTTTGAGCCGAAGCCGTCAAAGCCCTTGGGCCTTCGCACCACCACCTCCGGAGTGGATCACCACGGCTTCGCAGCTACTCCGAGCTCGAACACCGTCTGTCCGTGTACCGAAGCCATGCATGGCCGAAGCACCACAAGTCATCCTCACTCCGAAGACCCACCTTCGGAGTACCACCCTTCGAAGTCCCTCCTTCGTCCAAGGCCTCCGCATGAAGCATTCCATGAGCACTTCGTCGCCGTGTCTCACTCCGAGCACACTCCTCGACGAGCCTCACCCGGATCATGCCTTCGATGCGCCTCGACTTCTGAGACCTTTGTCGGGTAACCTTCGAGTGTCTCCCTCCGGAGCACACTTCGAACACCTTGCCTCCGCAGAGGACTTGTTCCACCAACTCCGAAGTCACTCCATTCGGAGTACCTTCGAAGTGCCTCTTGTCCGAGGACTTTGTCTCGGAGCACCTTCAGCCGGAGCCACGCTCCGCACTCTCTGCCTTCACCTGGCACGCCTCGACCCGAGGACCGACCCGGACCACCTTCGCAGCCACCGTGACGGAGCTCCCCGCTCCCCTGGCATCAAGCCTCCCGCTAGACCCAGGTTCACCTGGCTCGAACCCTGTCCGTCGCCTCCGAAGTCCCTGCGCACCACCGACAAGCAAACAAGTGTATCCAGTACTCCGGAGACCTCTCCGGGTTAGCAACCTTCGGCACACACTCCGGTGTACCGCCCAAAGTACCGAAGCCATCGGTACGAACCCAGTCATCGCGTACTGTCGGACCCCTCCGACGAGCACACTCCGCTGCACAACTGCAGCAAGCAAACACACACCGAACACACTTCGGTGACACTACCTCCGAACACCCTTCGGAGGTACCCTTCGAACAGAGGGTAAAATCCAGTCAATCACTCATCACAAAACACCGAAACCAATCCTTGGTTTCTCAATCTCCCCCTTGATGAGTGCATTGACAACCAAATCCAAGTTCAAGAAAATTTAAACAATTTCAGCACACAAGTGACCATTAAAAACTCAGAGAAGAGCCAAAGCATGTCACTTGATAAAAGAAATTTTCTCCCCTTTGTAAAAGAGTAAAAGCCCCTTCGGCAAAACTCCCTTTGGATAAAAACTCCCCCTGAGATGAGCAAATTTTTCTCCCCCTTTATGTCAAAAATCTCTCCCCCTTTAGAAATAATGCCTTCTTGCAGCAGAGAACATAGCAAAATCTCTCCCCCTTTGGCAATGCAAGCATCAAGGAGCATTCAAAAGATGCAAAGCTGCGAAATGAATAGAATTGCAAAGACATATAATGCAAAAATATGCCAAAATTAACACAAATGATCATGTGCTCAGCTCAATTTAACAATCTGTGAAACAAGATGATGGCATGTGATTTTGTCATTTTGAAGTAAAAGCATCACCACTTAATCATAGTAGTTAGACATGAGAAGGCAAGGACTGCGCAAAGCTAACAAGTTCTACCCTAGACAGACAAGTCTTGTTCAAAAGAAGCTGTGAAAGCAAACTTGATGATCAATTAATTTTGTTGTTCTTTTTCTTAATGCCAGGGGTTATTTGTTTGTCCACCTTATACTTTCCAATCAGGCCAAGCCTAGGCAAGAAAGCCATCTGAAGCTTAAGGCGGTGATTTTGGCATACACTACACTATTCCAGTTCAGACCAAAGTGCAATGGTAAGCAGTCTAGAATAGAGTAGTGCGACAAACAAACCCTCCTGGATCTTTTCATTGAAACCAGGCAAATCATGGATTTTTTATTTTGATTTTGATGAATTTAATATTTTGATGAATATCCATGAATAAAGAACACAAGTTTTCAAGTTGCAAATTTTAGCATCCAAAGAACAGTGTCTTGCTGTCAAGTAGATAAAAGATAGCTAAAAGCAGTCCTGCCTAATCAAGTTAGATGCATGATTTAGTAGTGAGCAAGTTTTGATTGTAGAAAATAAAACATCATGCACAATCAATGTTCCAGACATATTTCATAGAGCTGAGCTGTCATGACTTCTTTGAATTAAAAGCAGGCATATAATAGCAAAATATGTAAATGCAATTTCACCCATAAAGAGCATATGCAAGACAATTAAAATCAGCTCCCCCTCACAAAATGCCATAGGGATGACAAATACCAAGTTCCCCACGCAAGTAAGCAAATCGAGAAGCATCGAGGGGTTTTGTAAAAATGTCGGCAAGCTGGTGTTGGGTATCAACATATTGAAGTTCAATATCACCCTTCTCATTGTGATCTCTGAGAAAATGATACCGTACATCAATGTGTTTGGTTCTGGAGTGCTGAACCGGGTTGTTTGCAATACAAATAGCACTAGTGTTATCACAGAAAAGTGGAACACTCTTATAGTCTAACCCGAAATCCCGCAAAGTGGAAACCATCCACAAAATCTGAGAGCAACAGCTAGCTGCAGCAACATATTCGGCCTCGGCCGTCGATTGTGCAACACTAGACTGTTTGCGGGAAGACCAGCAAACCAGAGACGTACCCAGAAAATGACAAGTACCAGAGGTACTCTTCCTATCAATTCTACACCCAGCAAAATCCGCATCTGAATAACCTCTAAGACATAAAGATGAAGACGATGAATACCATATGCCAAACTCAAGGGTGTGTTTGAGATACCTTAGAATCCGTTTTACCGCTTGGCGGTGCGAAGCTCGTGGCGAAGCCTGAAAACGAGCGCACAGACACACTGCGAAGTGTATGTCCGGCCTCGTGGCAGTCAAGTAGAGGAGGGAGCCGATCATGCTCCGAAATTCCTTCTGATCTACGGCTTCTCCATCTTCGTCAGGGTCCAATGCTACAGATGTAGCCATTGGAGTGGCGAGGGGCTTCGCATCGGACATGTCGAACTTCTTGAGCAGGTCCTTGGTGTACTTTGTCTGGTGGACAAAAGTACCTTGTTTGCTTTGCTTGATTTGCAAACCAAGGAAAAAGGTGAGTTCACCCATCATTGACATTTCAAACTCCCTGCTCATGGTATCTGCAAACTCGGCAACCAAAGCATGAGAAGAGCCACCAAAGATGATATCATCCACATAAATCTGAACTAGGAGGAAATCTTTGCCATGCTTGAGAGTAAACAGTGTTTTATCAACAGAGCCCATCAAATACCCTCGCTCAAGCAGAAAAGACTTAAGTCTATCATACCAAGCCCGAGGGGCCTGCTTGAGTCCATAAAGAGCCTTATGAAGTTTAAGGACTTTATGTGGGTACTTGGGGTTTTCAAAACCAGGGGGTTGTTTTACATAAACATCTTCACCTATGAAGCCATTAAGAAAAGCACTTTTGACATCCATTTGATAGAGTTTGAATCCCCGGGATGTCGCAAAGGCAAGCAGAATCCTAATGGCCTCAAGGCGAGCAACAGGTGCAAAAGTTTCAGTAAAATCAATCCCTTCTAGTTGAGAAAAGCCTTGAGCTACAAGTCTAGCCTTATTTCTAACAATTGTTCCATCCTCCCCTTGTTTATTTTTGAAAATCCATTTAGTTCCAATGAAATGAACATTTGGTGGAGGATCAACTAAAGTCCAGACTTGATTTCTTTCAAAATTCTCAAGCTCTTCATGCATGGCATTGATCCAACTAGAATCAGAAAGTGCATGACTAACATCTAAGGGCTCGAAAGAAGCAACAAAAGCAGCATTAGTGAAATGAGCGTGAGAACGTGTTACCCTTTGATCAAGCTCACCAATGATCTGCTCGGGAGGATGTATCCTTTGGACATGACGTGGAGCCTCGCGGCGGGATGCAGTCTCCCCCTCAACTTGTGCGTTGGTGTGGTCCAAGATGACCGATGTTGAGGTAGTCGCTTCGGGACCTTGTGCCGAAGTAGTTGAAGCGGGGTCAGCTTCGGGGGTTGATGTCGAGGGAAGTAGGGGTTCATCCTCGAATTCTCCGGGATCTTCGTCTTCGAATAAGGTCTGTTCCATGTCGTGTTCATTAGCCTGTTCAAAAGCAGAACTAACAGAGGGGGTAGATTCATCAAAAGTCACATCACATGACTCGATGACAGTGTTAGTCTCCAAATTATAAACACGATAGGAATGACCATGAGTAGTATAACCCAAAAAGATCCCGTCAGAAGATCGCGACTCAAATTTATCTAAATTTCCACGTTTTAGAATAAAGCAGCGACAGCCAAAAACTCGAAGATGAGTAACCTTGGGCTGTCTCCCAAAACGCAGTTCATAAGATGTCAAGTTTAAAATTGAGCGCAAGAAAATTTGGTTTGAGATGTAACATGCTGTGTTCATGGCCTCAGCCCAGAATTTTCTAGGAGTCCTATGCTCATCAAGCATCGTCCTAGCCATCTCAACCAAAGTGCGGTTTTTCCTCTCAACAACACCATTCTGTTGAGGAACCCGCGGAGCAGAGAATTGATGTTCTATGCCATGCTCCATGCAAAAGTCAACAAAGAGACTATTTTTGAACTCGGTGCCATTATCGCTTCGAATGAATTTTAATGCACCTGGGAGTTCAGTGAAAAGTCTCAAAGCCAAGCTCCGAAAGTGTGAAAACACTTCATCCTTGCTGGCAAGAAAGTAGACCCAAGAGTAGCGAGAGAAATCGTCGACAATAACAAGTACATACCACTTGCCGCCTAAAGAACTAACCCGAGAGGGACCTACAGTGTCCATATGGAGAAGTTCTCCGGGCTGTTCAGTCATCACAGTGGTGACTGGCGAATGCGAAGCGGCAATCATTTTACCATGTCGACAAGGAGCGCAAACTAAATTCTTCTCAAACTTGAGCTTGGGCAATCCTCGGATCAAACCTAGGGCGCTCAGACGAGCGAGCAACTCAAAGCTCATATGCCCTAGTCTCCTATGCCACTTCCAAAGCTCAGAGGTCGAATGTGCAACAAGGCAATGAGAAGAACCAGACGACTCTGAAAAATCAGCTCCAAAAACTCTCCCAACTCTGAAGATCTTACACACCACAACGCCATCAGAATTGAGTACTTGCGAAGTATCGCGATGAAATCGCACTTCGAAGCCCTCATCAAGCAACTGAGATACAGACAGCAAATTGTATCCCAGGTTCTCAACCAAAGCAACATCTTTGAGAGTGAAATTTGAGTTAATTCTTACCACACCTTTACCTTTCACTCTACTCCTTCGATTGTTTCCGAAGGTGATATGTTCCCTTTGCTTGGTTGTGGTGAGGCTGGAGAACCAATTTGCATCTCCGGTCATGTGGCGCGAACAACCGGAGTCCATGATCCACGTGCCCTCCAAGCCTCGACCTGTCGCCTACACATGATAAGAACGCCTCGATCGCTCAGTGCTGGGGTGAGTGAAATAATGGCGAGGCATCCAGCACTGAGTGACACGAGTAGTAGGCACAGTAAAAGTAGATGGTCTACGCACATAATAATCAGAATGATGCAAGGTGCGAGGTCTACCAACATGCAAAGAACGCAAAGCATGTCGAGGTCTCCTACTCTGACGAGGTACAAAGCTACTCGCCCGAGGTCTACCACCATATGGAACATGGTGAACACCTCGAGGAGCAAAACCTCTCCGAGAAGCACGAGGAGCCTCAAAAACAGGACGAGAGTAATACTCAGACTCATGCATACCTAAAGATGGGTAATGCATGTCCTGATAACTCATCCCCTGTGCACGTCGCTCATCCTTGATGCGACGGAAACAGAAACCAATCAAATGACCTGCCCGCTGACAATAAGAACAATGGAACACTCTCCTGGGGGCACTCTCATGGGTCACAGGAGCAACTCTCACAGGCTCCTTGGGTTTCTCCACAGTGGTTTTCTTGGGAGGATTTTTCTTGGTAGGAGGAGTGGTTTTCTTTGGTGGATGGGTAGGCTTTTTGGCTGGTGGGGTGTCTAACAGAGCTCTCTCTTTCTCTAGGGTGGTGGGAGAGGTAAAAACAGTTTTGGACTTACTGTCTGAAGCTATCCTCTCAAAACCCAAACCTAGAGCTACCCCGGCTCTGTCAGCACACAACTTGGTCTTGGCCAAGAGCAAATCCATCCTACCCTTCCCTTCAGTGCATTTATTTACCACAGAAAGAAGGTATTCATTTTCAGACATTAGGTTCTCAGCTCGCTCTCTAGCAGTGCCTAGCTGGTCCTTAAGGGTGATGCAAGTGTCACAAACAGGTTGCACATCCTTAGAACTACCGGCCCTCTCCAATCTAGCCTCTAAATCATGAACATGCTTATCACGTAAATTAATGCTATCGCGCAATAAAGAGCAGTTCATGCAATCAATAATTTCATGAGGTCTAGAATCCACCTCCAAAAGCTGCTTCTGTGCAGTCTCAAGCTCAGAGAGAGTTTGAGCATGTACAGAGCGCAACTGAGCAAGCTCACTCATGACAACAGAACATGATTCACAATCAGCATCATCATATTTAGACTTAAGCATGGCATATTCAGTAGATATAGATTCTAGCCTAAGTCTAAGGTCTTTTCTTTCTCTAGCGGCTTGCACAAGCAATCTATCCTGACCTAGCACAACTTCATTCAGCTCATCTAATTTAATTAGAAGCTGGTCAGATGATAGGTTTACCTCAGATGAGTCAAGCTCATCGCCGCTGTGATCGCTGTCGGCCATGAAGCAAAGGCCGGTGAAGTCACGTCCCTTCTTGTCCTTCTTGTCCTCCTTCCTTGGGGACTCCTCCTCCTCAGAGCTCGACTCCTCAGTTGAGGATGTGTCGATGTCGCTGAGAGCAGCAACAAATGCTCTGGAAGCGGCCTTGGCTACTTTCTTAGCCATCTTGCCGCGCTTGCCCTTCACAAAGGGCTTCCTCTCCTTTTTGTGGAATTTGGGGCGCTCACTCTCATCTCTCTTCTTGACCTTGGGGCAATTGGCCTTAATGTGAGAGGTGTCGCCACATTCATAGCAGCCACTAAAACCACTTCTCCTCTGATCCCGTCTCTCATGATGAAAGCGGGTGAACCTCCGGGCAATGAGAGCAAGCTCATCATCAGCTAGAGTATCCACCTGCTCCTTTGTGACGGAGACCAGGGAGGACAAAGCAAAACCATCTGCAAGAACACAAGTGCCTGATGTGCTTGGTTCTGCAGTGGTGCCACGGCTAGTGCTAGAAACCAATGCCAATGGCTGTGGCAAAGAGCTTCTGTGCACTGCAAGAGATGCCTTGGCAATCTCTGTGGACTTCAGCTTGCTAAAGAGTTCATCACAGGTTAGAGTGTCATAACCTGTGGACTCCTCAATGCTGGATATCTTCACCTCCCATATGCTACGGTCAAGAGCATAGAGAAGCTTGATAGCCCTATCGTGATCACTGTAAGCAAGCGTCCCGTTGGATCGCAAGTTACTCACTATAGCATCAAAACGCGAAAACATGGCATCTATAGATTCACCAGGTGCCTGCACAAACAGCTGATACTGTTGGTTGTAGGTGCTTTGGCGCCTGGCCTTGATCTGAGTAGAGCCCTCATGAAAAATAGTGAGCGTTGCCCAAATTTCCCTAGCAGTCCTAAGGTGCTGCACCCTATCGAACTCACTCCGGCTCAAACCGATGAACAGTATATTTCTTGCCTTGGAATTGGCATTATACTGATCCTTCTCTGTTTGAGAGGTGCGAGTCTCAGGGATGGAGTATTGTGATTCCACAATCTCCCAAATTGCATTTCCTTGGCTTAACAAGTAAGCCTCCATGCGCACCTTCCAGTATGCGAAGTCTGTCCCATCGAACAGAGGAATTTTACTGCCTCTATCCATGTCGCCAACAGATCACAAAACCGGTTAAGGTCAACTGGTGATCTTAACCTGCTCTGATACCAATTGTTGGACCGGAAACGGCGACCAGAGGGGGGGTGAATGGGAGCTTTTAAAATTTCTGGCTAAAAAACTTAGCCTTCGGTTCTGTTCTGTCTTCTGCGGAACAAGCTTCGAACACAACCTTCGAAGGTCTGGTTCGGAGGTACTTCGACAGCTCCGAACACAGGCTTCGCAGGAGCAAAAGTTCGAAGCCAGAAGACTTCGCTCCACTAACAACCCTCGAAAATCTACTCTGCTAAGTCAGTGCAGGCTCCGCACACGAGGTGCTTCGAGCAGGCTTCGCACTTCACCCTTTGCAAGAGTGGACAGCCCTCTGAGGACTTCGACCAAGTACTTGGCGACAGCAACGGGTGCTGGGCTTCGTACCCGAAGGTCTACACGCACACGCAAATGGACTACGCTAAGGGCTTCGACACAAGAAGCACTACGGGAAAAGAACAGGGCTTCGCTAGTAAGCAGCGAGGTCTTGCCTCGTGTTACACAGAGCGACAGCACACTGTAAAGCACACTTCGCGATAAAAACACCCTTCGCCAAGACAGGCTTCGGTGAACTAAAACTAGCGAGGTATGCAATACGAGCTCAAGCAAAAGCACACAGAAGCAGGGCTTCGCCGCTTGAACAAGGAACACAAAATGAATTGAACTCAGAATGAATACAGTGAGGTCTGTCTACAGGAGCTCAACAGTAAATGCTCAAAGTGTTAAATGTTACCTACCGAGCCCCCATATTTATAGCCCACGGCTTCATCCTAAGGAAGTGACTACTTTACCCCTAGGGTTTACAACAGATTTGTCTCTACAGAACTAAGGGGTACAAAAGGTAGTCCACCTTTATTTTGGAGGCTTCTCTGTCAGCTGCAGAGGGGACAGTGTCAGCCTTTTTCAGAACAGACAGTGTCAGCCTTTACAGAGTTGACTTCTGGAACCTTCCTTCGCACGCGAGGGGTGCGGAAGCTTCGGCGAGAAGCCTGCAGCCTGTTGGCCTTCGCTCCGCCGAAGAAGACCTTCGATACAGTGACGGTTTTGAGCCGAAGCCGTCAAAGCCCTTGGGCCTTCGCACCACCACCTCCGGAGTGGATCACCACGGCTTCGCAGCTACTCCGAGCTCGAACACCGTCTGTCCGTGTACCGAAGCCATGCATGGCCGAAGCACCACAAGTCATCCTCACTCCGAAGACCCACCTTCGGAGTACCACCCTTCGAAGTCCCTCCTTCGTCCAAGGCCTCCGCATGAAGCATTCCATGAGCACTTCGTCGCCGTGTCTCACTCCGAGCACACTCCTCGACGAGCCTCACCCGGATCATGCCTTCGATGCGCCTCGACTTCTGAGACCTTTGTCGGGTAACCTTCGAGTGTCTCCCTCCGGAGCACACTTCGAACACCTTGCCTCCGCAGAGGACTTGTTCCACCAACTCCGAAGTCACTCCATTCGGAGTACCTTCGAAGTGCCTCTTGTCCGAGGACTTTGTCTCGGAGCACCTTCAGCCGGAGCCACGCTCCGCACTCTCTGCCTTCACCTGGCACGCCTCGACCCGAGGACCGACCCGGACCACCTTCGCAGCCACCGTGACGGAGCTCCCCGCTCCCCTGGCATCAAGCCTCCCGCTAGACCCAGGTTCACCTGGCTCGAACCCTGTCCGTCGCCTCCGAAGTCCCTGCGCACCACCGACAAGCAAACAAGTGTATCCAGTACTCCGGAGACCTCTCCGGGTTAGCAACCTTCGGCACACACTCCGGTGTACCGCCCAAAGTACCGAAGCCATCGGTACGAACCCAGTCATCGCGTACTGTCGGACCCCTCCGACGAGCACACTCCGCTGCACAACTGCAGCAAGCAAACACACACCGAACACACTTCGGTGACACTACCTCCGAACACCCTTCGGAGGTACCCTTCGAACAGAGGGTAAAATCCAGTCAATCACTCATCACAAAACACCGAAACCAATCCTTGGTTTCTCAGACTAAGATTCCCACAGACGGCGCCAACTGTTGTAGCAATTGCGTTAGCTACAGCACAGGTTTCATATGTGTGTATATGATGTATAGACTGAACCTCGAAGGGTCCTCTCAGGGGAAAAAGGATTTATACTGGTTTGGGCCTCTCCTAAGAGATAATAGCCCTCCGTCCAGTTGTGGTGGATTTGGCATGGTATGCCTTTGCGTGGAGAAGTGAGCTCCAGGGTCTCATGGCCCTCTAGAGAAGGTGTCCCGTTTACAAGGGCTTGGCCCTGCTTTTATAGGCACGCAGGCCTTAAGGAAAAGACCAAGATACCCTCTATAAGCCCTAGGCTCGTAGGGGTAAAAAGGGGAAGAGGAGCTAGTTATTGTACAAAGTGCTTTACAGCCTTACAGACGTGTCAGGCAACGTCACTTCTTGACCACCTAGACGACAAACTATGGGCAGAGGACCCCCAGTACGACTTCTACACTGTATCGGGCGTAAATATCTTCTGGGTTTGGAGTAGGGCCAGAGCTCTTCAGGCAGAGACTGCAAGGGAGGCTTCGAAGTACACTCCGAAGTGGGCTTCGAAGCATGCTCTGAACCGGGGCTCCGAACTGGGGCTCGGAACCGGTGCTCCGAACAAGGGCTCGGAACCGGGGCTCGGAACCGGGGCTCCAAACCGGGGCCCCCGAACCGGGGCTCCGAACTGGACCTCCGAACTGGGGCCTCGGAGCTTTGGCTTTGAATCGACTGGAGAGGGTCCGGAGACTAGCTCTGAGGAGCTCCGAAGGGAGCTCGAAGGCTAACTCCGAACAGGGCTCGAAGGCTAACTCCGAAGAAGACCCGGAGGCTGGCTTCGAAGTTAGCCCGAGACTTAGCTTCTGGGGGTCTTCAAGGAATCTTGAGGGCTTCGCTCTGGAGGGCTCCGAGGGACCTCGCTCCAGAGGGCTTTGACGGGGCTTGGGGGCTTCGCCCCGGCAGGCTCCGAAGGATACCTTGGGACCTGGAAACAGCTTCTTTGGGAAGATACAAGCTTCGACAGTGTTGGGATCCGGGCCGAAGGCTGTCAGAGGCTGACGTCATTTGGCCCCTGTTCAAGGGAAATCTATTCCCCCAACACTCACCAAAGAGTCTCTGGTATAAAAAATAGATTTTAATATCTCTTTAAATATGAATAATTCCTTTTAATATATCTTTAAATATGAATAATTCATTTTAATATCTCTTTAAATATGAATAATTCCTTCGACATACAGTATATGATACCGTACACCGCGTGATAAATACCAGCCCAAGGTAGCTGGTGCGTACGTACCATGATCAGCGTGAAAAACTAGTTAGAACTTAGTAGTCTCTCTCTCTCTCTCTCTCTCTCTCTCTCTCTAAGCCAGGTTCCACTTTATTTTTGGCTCCGCTTTTACTAAATACTTGCACGTTGTTAGAGTATATATTGTTGGCTAGTCAGACCCATATTAGTGATAGAATTGATTTATTCAGAGCAATTTTCTCTTCGTTAAGTTGTTTAGACCCATGTTGTTCTACGTATCACACCAATTTTAGAGGATTTATCTGCTATTTCCTCTTGGCATAAGGTTTACAGTGTATAGTAGCTTCCTATTTTGCTCATACAATATTAGCACTAGCAACCCAGTTGTGAACTCGTTTATCCCGATTTGTTTGTATGCCTGATAATCTTTGAGATAAGTATATAACATTTCAACTAGGGCGGGACAAAAAAACTCGTAGCTCGTTAACTCGCTCGGCTCGTGACTAGCTTGGCCCGACTCGGCTCGGCTCGTTCTATTTTCCTAACGAGCTGAGCTGGTGTTTTAGCTCATTAGTATAACGAGCGAGTTCGAGCTGGCTCGCGAGCTGCTCGCGAGCTGCTCGCGAGCTTAACGAGCTCAGCACAAGTAGTCAAGTCAACCCATTAAAATAATAATAAAACACTATCTTACAATATGAGACTCATTATTTTATAATTTATTTGTTAATATCAAGTTATTACTTGCTAACTTGTTATTATAAATTTATTATTATGGTCTATAGAATTTATCATATAAAAGTATATAGAATTTCTCATATAAAAGTACGAAACAAATAACATGTGTGATTAATTTGATGGAATCATAGAAATAATGATGGAACTATGGATGATTAATTTTTGAAACCTTATATATTCTATTTATTTCATATTTTGATGTTTTGATGTTTGATATGTGATTATTTAAATATTTATTATTTAATCATTTTTTAAATAGTTGGCTCGCGAGCTAAACGAGCTAGCTCGCGAGCTGAACCGAGCCGAGCTGAGCTGGGTTTTCTGCTCGTTATGTTAACGAGCTGAGCCGAGCTAGCTCGTTAACATAATGAGATATAACGAGCCGAGCTGGCTCGTTATCCAGGCCTAATTCCAACCCATATTGCAACACACGTTTCTTCCCTATCACGATGCAATGCTCGTTCGTTCAGCTTTGCTATCCTTAAAATAATAAATATTATTTAAAAAATATTTTTATTGTACTTGATATTTGATTTGTTATTTTAGGCAACTTTTTATTTTTTTCTTCATACTTGCTATATCTAGCAAGCCAACTAAACTTACTACTTTAGTAATAAAATATAGAAGTGAATAGCAAAATAACAAATCAATTTAAATAAAGAGACTTACTATTAATAACAAGTACAGTAAAAATGCTCTAAGATATGCAGTAACACACTGCAAATAGTTTATTCAAGCTACGGCAACTTAAGATATCCATGCCAAATCTTAAACAAGTTCGGAGTGCACGGTGGTTGAGGCTCAATGTCGGTTTTGTATATGTTTCGTGTTATATGTCAATATTATACTTTACTTTTCGAGATAAATTTAATATTCTATTTTTTAAACGACCGACTTTTATAACAATATTTGATTATTTATTTTATTAAAAAATCTTGTGCAAATATGTAAAATTATAAGTTACGTTTGAAGTACCTTCAATAATAAAATAAATAATATTTCAAATAAATTTTGAATAAAACGAATGATCAAATTTTATGATAAAAATTAATGACATCATTTAAAAAATGGAGATAGTAAATTAATAACGAGAGTAAATGGTTAAATTTGCTCATTTTTATACAAAATTGTTCCCTCTATACTGAAAGACTTATTTCTAATTTTTAATGTTTTCACAAAAAAGATTTCATTTTTACCTTGCTTGGTTCACAAATCAAAAAAATAGTGTTTAACGTCCAGATATATCAATTACTTTGATATTATACTCTCGCAACTAATCAAATAATTTTATCTAAAATTTATTTTTTATTGGAGGAAGTATCGTTGTTAATAAAGGGTATTTGTTTTTTTACTCTCACTTGTATTTTATCAACTTTATAACTCTAAGGGCATCTCCAAAACCCTCCCAACCAAATTTTAGCTAGCCAAACAAAAAAATACTCCAAAAAGAATAATTTGGCCAAGCTATGTGACTGGTTAAAATAATCATCTCATTGGCCAGATTTGGCTAGCCAAGGCTAGCTATTTGTGAGCCGCTGCCCCTAGTGTTCCTGCCGCCGGCACACTCCTGCTAGAAGATCGGCGCTGGCCAGCACCTTCGGTCGCTGGCGTTGCCTTGCGCCCCGCCGGGGCTGCCCACAGCCGGCCTAGAGTATCTTTATTTTTTATTCCGGCAGAATAAATGTTGCGCCCCAGCCAAGTGTTTTCTCTCACACTTCGGAAGATGTTCTGAGCGGCGGCTGAGTCAAGTCAACCAGGCATAAAATGGAAAAATGAGCGGAGGGGGGACTAGTCAAAGTCAATGAGGCAATCAAACGGAGAGAGGAGAGAGATGCGAGGCGCAGAGAGAAAAGGTGTCGATAAACGCGCCACTGCCATAAATAATATTTATTTCGTAAATAAATAATATATTTTTAAAGAGCAGAATAAATTAAAGATAAAATTATTTAAATTTATTTTTAATTATAATGTACAAATCCAAAAAAGACAGAAGTTATTATATACTCTGTATGTTAGTTTTGATTGCGAGGATATAAGATTTTACCAAAAATATTTTTTAAACAATAAATTTATATAGTATAAAAGTTGTATAATTAGATACATCATCCAAAGTATTATACTTGTATCTCTTGTTCTAACTGACAAATTATATCTGTTCTTAAAAACATCCAAGTATTGACGTACTGCTTTTTTAATTAATCATTTATTTGGAGTGTACCGTTCGATTAATTACCTCAATTATTTAATCAGGTACCCTCCGATTAATTAATTTGATTATTTAATTTAATGCCGTCCGATATAAGAATCACCTTGATTTTCTGATGAGAGCAAGCTAACGCGAATGATTTGTTAGAATTAATTATATTGTTATATCAGTCAAAATTTAATGCGGCATCGAGGTGTGAGAGAAAACAATGTCTCATGCAAAAAAGCGACTCTACACGATATACAATGGAGCGAATGGAAAGATTGTAAGATAAAAGAAAGAATAGATTATTAGATATAAATTTATTTTTAAAAACTATTTATTTATTAGAGATATATCTATATTATTTTAAAAAAATTAGCGGTGTTGAGTCTGTCACCACCAATATTCTTTCTCACAATAAATCAAAAAATTTTAACTTTAGTTTTACTCATTTATATACTTATATGATATTTTTTATTATATGATATTTTTTATGTTATAATTTTTTTCGTTACAGAATCACGGACATTGAGCTACTTATCTATAAATGATGTCAAACAAGCGGCTAGTAAGACATTAGATGCGATTCCATTTGGATGAATTTGAGGTTTATTGTGAAAACAGTATCATAAGATCAAATAATGCAAAATCATTTTTATTGAAGTATGCCATTTTAATACATGTTATTTTTATAAAACAGAAATATATCAAATATTAATGTGATTGAAATATGATTTTGCGTTAAAATAGAACGAAGAACAAATCCACTAAATAATTGTAAACTCTAATATATTTTTCACTATTCTCTAACCAGTAATCAAATTCACATCTCAAGATTTCGACTTTATTAGAAAATGTTCTCTCTGATTAAATATATGTTATTTAATTTAAATTTAGAGCCCAAATTTTCAGAGTCAAGTACTGCTACTCATTCTGTCTCTATCATTATTAGACGGTCCTGGTTGTACGAATAACAAAGACAGTTTATCCATTATCTAGAAAAGGCAGTTAGCTGTCTTATCGGGAGTCTTAGCATTTGGTTTAGGAATACGATAGAATAGAATGACTTCGTTTCAGATTTTGAGAATGAGATGACTTCACTCTATGTTTGTCCACTCTGTGTTTGGAAGCAAGAACAGAGCTACTCTTTTTTTTTAGTTCTGAAATTTGATAGAATGGAGCGATTTTATCTCTTATTTGGTTCAAGAGCAACAAAGGAGATGAGAATAAAAGCGGATGACGTGGGAGGCGAGTCATTCGGTTTGGTGCATTTTTTGGGAGCGGTTGGTTCTAGATCTATGAGAAATATTCTTTTTTAGAAGTCGCTCTGTTCTATGTAATTTTAAGCCAAACACAGATAAAATAAAATAGAACCGCTCGCTTACACCTAAAACCAAACACTCGTTGAAAGAAGCTGTCACTATTGGGTGTCGAATGGTGTCAACCAACAGCTGCGACCTGTTCGAGCCCGCCGTCCGAATGTGCTGCTAGACCCTGCAGTGTGGGCCAAGTGATTACTAGCAGTGTGTGGGTTGTATATATATAATTGTGTTGCGTTGCTGAGAGGGCATCAATGAACTAGAACCTACTCTGTGTTCCCCTATCTTATGTTTCTCTCACTACAACAAAAAAGGGAACTTTCGTCGGCCAAAGCCGACGGAAGTTAGCCTTTTTCCGTGGGCAGAAGGCTAACTTCCGTCGGCATTTGGCCGATGGAAGCGGGTAGACGGAAGTTAGCTAACTTCCGTCGGCTTCACGTGGCCGACGAAAGTTAGCGTCGAACTCTGTCACGTCAGCAGAGGGGCGCTAACTTCCATCGGCCAACCTGGCCGACGGAAGTTAGGGGCACCTAACTTCCGTCGGCTTTGGCCCTAGCCGACGGAAGTTAGCCTTCTGCCCACGTGGCTGAAAGCAGCTAACTTCTGTCGGCTATGGTCAAAGCCGACGGAAGTTAGCTGATATTTTTTTGTTTTTTCCTGGTTCCCCTACTCACACTCACATCCAACCACAATTTCAATCACATTCACATATAACATCCAAAATCACATTCAAACTTCACATAACATCCAAAAAAAATCTCACATCCAAATTCACATCCAAACTTCACACATCACATCCAAAATCACATAATATAACTGAATTCACATCCAAAGTCACATTACACATCTGAATTCACATATAACATCCAAATTCACATACAAAGTCACATAACACAGCGAGAGCCACATACAAAGTCACATTTGTCCATATACTCACTGATCACCCACATTTGGGTCGTGGGCGCCGCCGTCTCTCGCTTCATCCACATTTGACCTGAAGGCTCCATCCTGACCTGGCGTACGGAAACTCTAAAGAAATAGACAAAATTAGAGAACAAACTCAACTACCCTTCTAAACGCTAACTTAAGTATCTGAAGTAACGATATGTCAGGAGGTACCTCAGGTGATGTAGGAGGTAGTGGTGGTGGCGGGGGAGGTAGTGGTTGGAACAAAGACATGTCAAATCCACCATGCTGCTGGGCTAGTTGCTATACATGTTGTAATGTAATCAGTTAGTTCTAAACTTATTTCTGAATACTTTTTAACTGCAACATTGTAAACTAAACTTACTTGGATCATCGCCTGCTGTTGTGCTAAGCAGGCGGTATAGTACTCTTGTTGTTGCCTACTGTGCTCGTCGCGCCGCCTCATTTCCTCCCTCAACCGAACCACCTCTCGGTTTTCTTCTGAGCGACGACGGCTGGAGCCAACTCCGACGGAGCTCTACGACGACTAAGCTGAATTCTAAGCTCTCACCGCTCTCGAGTCAATAACTCCATTGAACATGGATACCTGCAACATTGAATGAGTTAGTTACCATCACAATACCATACACAAAACATTGATAAAAACACTGTCTCACCGTCCATGGCTTTTTCCACCTCCGCTGGAGTACACGGCCATTTGGTCAACAGGTTCTCTCCGCCAATCATAGTTTTCTCCATGGAGTTGAACCATGTGTTCACCATACTGCGCCTGCAAAAAACAACATGTCCGATTAGACGGAGAAAAATGAAATTACACAAACTCTTAACATTGCTAACATCTCACCAAATGGTCTATGGCTATCTGGCTACACAAGACATCTGGCTGTGTAGGATAGCTTCCTTTGTGACCAGAGGTATACATCTCTATGTCACTTGGCACGTTGCCAGATTTAGCTTCCTATACAATAGAAATGAGTTAGTCGCATTACAATGTATCTATAGATAGAGAGTGACAGAAGGAGGTCTTACCATGCGTTTAGCGTGGCGAATATGTCCATCGGCACCATATCTGTGCTTCGGATCCGTCTCACGGCATTGTCTTTTCTGCTCGGAAGTCTTCTTGAATGCAGCTGAAGACCAAATCTTGCAGAATTCGAAATATGCATCCTCGCGGTTTGCAAACCACGGAATCCTCACCTGAACAGAGATGTTATTTGTATTATAGGACAACAAATCTCAACAATCGAAGATTTAAAAAGTTAGAATTGTTTACCGAACGGTATTGTTCTTCAGTCAAATATATTGTGGATGCACCCGTCGTCTTGCTCATTTGTTGCCCTAGATTCTCCTTGTAGTAAGCATTGTTTGCTTGAATGCGGGCATACGAAATAACGTCCTTCACCACCTTGTGTGCATTGTTGTTGAAGACTTGAAGGGAATGATTATGGTGATTGCCAACTTCTGGCAAGCAAAAGCGTAATTGCAAAATTCATGATTAGTAAAGTGCTATAACTCAAAAAACTTTGTGTTAAAACTAAAAGAAGATTGAAAAAACACATACCCAGAAGTCATGAGACACCGTCCCCTGAGCAGTTTCGTGGCGCCCATCAGGAGCAAACCGGTACTGGTCCCATGTCTGGCATAGAACCTGCTCACTGGTCGGCATCGTCAGCACCCCTGGGTAGTGCACACGACACAGGTTACCCAATATCTGGTTAACCTGTCTGACCCTCGAAGTGCCGTCAAACCGAGAGTCAATCCAAGATCTAGAAATACATAATAAATAAAGTCAGTTTACTGAAAGAAATTTTTTGAAAAAAAGCAAAACAATAGAAGAGCATTAGACTTACCCGTCACCTATAGGCGTAATCTCGATCTTGGCTCCACCGGAAGAGACTACTGGTGGGGCGACCAGGTGGCTCGTCCTGAAAGATACTAAGGACCCGGAAGCCTCAGCCCCCTCCTCCTGACCCGCACCCTCCGAGTCATCCCGCTGCCCCGCACCCTTCGGTACATCCCCCTCCTGCCCCCACCCACCGGATCATCCTCGTGACCCGCACTCTCCAAGTGTTCTTCCTCCTACAAAATAGTATTGAAACAATTAGTAATAGTTTATAACTGGCATAAAAATCAATCTGAAAGTCATCCAGTTGAAATGCAATAGGCCGACCAATTAATGTCGGATCTATGCATCTCAGGAGTTGCTCTTGACGACATTTGTTTGAAGAAGAGGAACTACCCTGGAATAGGGTGTCCTCCTGACTCGTCGGTGTACTCGCTGGAGTACTCACCGATGTACTCCCCAAGCGGAAGAGCTTCCTCGTGACACTCTTCACCTTTTTCGACATCCTGTTCAAAACAAGCACAAACGAGCATTTATTAGTAAAGAAGGTTTGAACATATGAAAAAACATGTAATTAATATGAAGTATATTGCATATGCATGTATGAAAACAATTACTTGTCAATTATCATCAAAATCAAGATCAATTTGTCATTTTCTCCCCAAAGCACACCATGTTACTTTTTTCTTCTTATGTTGGTGTTTCCTTTTCTCGGGAACTGCTACATCATTAGAATCGCCGAGAAAAGAATCTGTCGACAATTCTGACTCTACATTAAACGAAGTCGGCAATTCATCATCTTGGTAAACCTCATCGACCTCTTCAACCTCTAATTTATAAGCGCCATCACTAGGGGTGTGTAGACGTTCCCGAGGATTCACTTTGTAGACTACCCACCAAGCACTTAGTTTTTCACATGGGTACGGCATATAATACACCTGCTCGACTTGGTGAGCAAGTACAAAATTATCGCAACCACATAATCGTTCCGCGTGTTTAACTTCAACCATCCCAAATTGGTTTTCACGAGTACCATGTTTAGGGTCAAACCAATCACAATCGAAGAAGACTACTTTAATCTCCTTATTCCCGGCAAAATTGTACTTGATTATATTTTTGATGATTCCATAATACATAGTTTCGTGTCCTTGTCCATCAACGACCCTTGTAACAACTCCAGTATTAGTTGTTGACGCTAGAGGTCGATATGCTTCAAAAATAGTTGAACGGAAGCAGAAACAATTAACATCATAGTGACCATAACTTTTGGCACTAATACTTCCGTAAGAGAGCTGTCACAAGTCTATATGTACATTGTCAGCGAGCACGCACTGCAAATCATAGGAGATTATAAGATAATTAACCTAGTAGAGTAAAATAATACGTGTCACAAAAGGTAAGGATTTACATGTTCTCTGAACCAAGTGAGGAAACTATGCCTGCCATTTACTCCTTCTCGACGCAATTTATCTAATTGCTTCTTCGTTGGATGACGACCAGACGTCAAGTATTTCGAATCAAACATACTGTCATTGTAACGAATAGGTAAACAAACGGGTATAAAATTTGGAGGTAAAATATCAAACTAAAAAGAATTTACTTACGTGAAATATTGTTCCATCTCTTCCATATTTGAGTACATGTAGAGCAAGGCATATGTTCATTCTTCCTGAGTTACATAATATGTTGTGGAGACACCAACAGTTATGCCCTTCCATCCAAAAATTTGGAGATCACTACAAGGATTGTCTTCATCCATATGGTACCGTGTAGCAGGTGTGTTGACATTGTGAGAAACCAAGGGTTGGTTTCGGAGTCTGTGATGAGTGATTGATAGATTTTTACCTCTGATTCGAAGGGGTCCCTCCGAAGGGGTTCGGAGGTTGGTTCTCCGAAGGTGTTCGGAGGCTGGTTCTCCGAAGGTGTTCGAAGGCTGTTTCACCGAAGGGTTAGGTGGGTCTGGTTGCTGCAGCTGTTGCAGCGGAGTGTGCCTGTTGGAGGGATCCGATAGTACACAATGACAAGGGTTGTACCGAAGGGTTCAGTACTTTGGGCGGTACACCGGAGTGTGTATCGGAGGTTGCTTACTCGGAGAGGTCTTCGGGGTACTGGATACACTTGTCTGTTTGTCTGTGGTGCGCAGGGACTTCGGAGGTGACGGATGGTTCGTAGCAAGTGAACCTGGGTCAAGCGGGAGGCTTGATGCTAGGGGAGCAGGGAGCTCCGTCACGAAGGTTGCGAAGGGGTCGAGGTCGGACCTCGGGTCGAGGTGCGCCAGGAGAAGGCAGTAAGTGCGGAGCCTGGCTCCGGGTGAAGGTATCCCGAGACGAAGTCCTCGGAAGCGAGGCACTTCAAAGGGTACTCCGGAAGGAGTGACTTTGGAGTATGGTGGATCAAGTCCTCAGCAGAGGCAAGATGTTCGAAGTGTTCTTCGGAGGGAGACACTCGAAGGTTTACCCGACGAAGGTCTCAGAAGTCGAGGTGCATCGAAGGCATGGTCCGGGTGAGGCTCGTCGAGGAGTGTGCTCGGGGAGAGACACTGCGACGAGGTGCTCAGGGAATGCTTCATGCGGAGGCCTTGGATGAAGGAGGGACTTCGAAGGGTGGTACTACGAAGGTGGGTCTTCGGAGTGAAGCAGGATTCGGAGCAAGGCTGGCTTTGGAGTGAGGATGACTTGTGGTACTTCGGCCATGCATGGCTTCGGTACACGGACTGACGGAGTTAGAGCTGGGAGAAGGTGCGAAGCCGTGGTGGTCCACTCCGAAGGTGTTGGTGCGAAGGCCCAAGGGCTTTGACGGCTTCGGCTCAAAACCATCACTGTATCGAAGGCTGACTTCGGTGAAGCGAAGGCCATCAGGCTCAAGGCTTCTCACCGAAGCTACCGCACCCCTCGCGTGCGAAGGGGGGCTTCAGAAGGGTCCAAGACTGTAAAGGCTAACAGTGTCTGCTCTGCAAAAAGCTGACGTTGTCCCCTCTGCAAAGCTGACAAAAGAAGCCTCCAAATAAAGTAGACTACCTTTTGTACCCCTCTGTTCTGATGAGACAAAACCAATGTAAACCCTAGGGGTAAAGTAGTCAATTCACATGGGTGAATAGTGGCTATAAATAGTGGAGGCTGGGTAGGTCACTTTCAACACTTTGAGCATTCATTATAGAACTCCTATGCTAGCCACCATACTCTCTGTATTCATCCTGTGAGTTCAATTTTTGTGTTCCCTGTTCAAGCATCGAAGTCTTGACTGTGTTCAGTTTCTGCTTGAGCTTGTTTGCATACCTCGCTGCATGCTTCGATCTCTTGTGTGTCACTTCAACTGACTTGAGGTAGTGCACCGAAGCCTGTTTGGGCGAAGTGTGTTTTGGGCGAAGTGTGTTTTGAGCGAAGTGTGTTTTCAGTGTGTGTTCGCTCTGTGTAAACTAGAGGCTAGACCTCGCTGATTACTAGCGAAGCACTGATCGAAGCCCATCTTTTTTCCGTGTCGAAGGCCTTAGCGAAGTCTGTTTTGTGTGTGTTTTGATCTTTGAAGTACGAAGCCCATTACCAGTTGTTGTCGCTAAGTATTTGGTTGAAGTCCTCAGAGGGTAGTCCGCTCTTGCGAAGGGTGAAGTGCGAAGCCTGCTCGAAGCACCCTGTGTGCGGAGTCTGCATTGACTTAGCAGAGCTGATTTTTCTGGGTTGTGGGTGGAGCGAAGTCTTCTTGGCTTCGAACTTTTGCTCCTTGCGAAGCCTGTATTCGGAGCTGTAAAATACCTCCGAACCAGTACTTTGAAGGGTGTGTTCGAAGGCTGTTCTGCATAAGACAGAATTAAAACAGAAGGCTATTTTTAGTCTGAAATTTTAAAAGCTCCCATTCACCCCCCCTCTGGTCGCCGTTTCCGGTCCAACAATTGGTATCAGAGCAGGTTAAGATCACCAGTTGACCTTAACTAGTTTTGTGATCTCTTGGCGACATGGACAGAGTTAGCAAAATTCCTCTGTTCGATGGGACTGATTTTGCATACTGGAAGGTGCGCATGGAGGCTTACTTGCTAAGCCAAGGAAATGCAATTTGGGAGATTGTGGACTCACAATACTCCATCCCTGAGACTCGCACTTCTCAAACAGAGAAAGATCAGTATAATGCCAACTCTAAGGCTAGAAACATACTGTTCATTGGTTTGAGCCGGAGTGAGTTTGATAGGGTGCAGCACCTTAGGACAGCTAGGGAAATTTGGACCACTTTCACTATTTTTCATGAGGGCTCTACACAGATTATGGCCAGGCGCCAAAGCACATACAATCAATAGTATCAGCTGTTTGTGCAGGCACCTGGTGAATCTATAGATGCCATGTTTTCTCACTTTGATGCAATAGTGAGTAACTTGCGGTCCAACAGGACGCTTGCTTACAATGATCATGATAGGGCTATCAAGCTTCTCTATGCTCTTAATCGTAGCATATGGGAAGTGAAGATATCCAGCATTGAGGAGTCCGCAGGTTATGACACATTGACCTGTGATGAGCTCTTCAGCAAGCTGAAGTCCACAGAGATTGCCAAGGCATCTCTTGCAGTGCACAGAAACTCTTTGCCACACCATTGGCATTGGTTTCTAGCACTAGCCGTGGCACCACTGCAGAACCAAGCACATCTGGTACTTGTATTCTTGGAGATGGTTTTTCTTTGTCCTCCCTGGTCTCCGTCACTAAGGAGCAGGTGGACACTCTGGATGATGATGAGCTTGCTCTCATTGCTAGAAGGTTCACCCGTTTTCATCATGAGAGACGGGATCAGAGGAGAAGTGGTTTTAGTGGTTGTTTTGAGTGCGGCGACACTTCTCACATCAAGGCCAATTGCCCTAAACTCAAGAAGAGAGATGAGAGTGAGCGCCCTAAATACCACAAAAAGGAGAGGAAGCCTTTTGTGAAGGGCAAGCGCGGCAAGGTGGCCAAGAGAGTAGCCAAAGCCGCTTCAAGAGCATTTGTTGCTGCTCTCAGCGACATCGACACTTCCTCAACTGAGGAGTCGAGCTCTGAGGAGGAGGAGTCCCCAAGGAAGGAGGACAAGAAGGACAAGAAGGGACGAGATTTCACCGGCCTTTGCTTCATGGCCGACAGCGATCACAGCGGCGATGAGCTTGACTCATCTGAGGTACCACTATTCTATGACCAGCTTTCAATTAAACTAGATGAGTTGAATGAAGTAGTTTTTGGTCACGATAGATTACTTGTGCAAGCCGCTAGAGAAATAAAAGACCTTAGACTTAGGCTAGAATCTGTTTCTACTTATTATGCCATGCTTAAGTCTAAAGTTAATGATGCTGAATGTGAATCTTGTACTATTGTCATGGGTGAGCTTGCTCAGTTGCGTTCTGTACATGCTCAAACTCTATCTGAGCTTGAGACTGCACAGAAGCAGCTTTTGGTGGTTGATTCTAGACCTCATGATATAATTGAATGCATGAACTCTTCTTTATTACGTGAGAGCATTAATTTACGTGATAAGCATGTTCATGATTTAGAGGCTAGATTAGAGAGGTCCGGTAGTTCTAAGGATGTGCAGCCTGTGTGTGACACTTGCATAACCCTTAAGTACCAGCTAGGCACTGTTAGAGAGCGAGCTGAAAACCTTATGACTGAAAATGAGTACCTTCTTTCTGTGGTTAACAAATGCACTGAGGGGAAGGGTAGGATGGATTTGCTCTTGGCCAAGACCAAGATGTGTGCTGATAGAGCAGGGTTAGCTCTAGGTTTGGGTTTTGAGAGGACTCTTTTAGATAGTGAAAACAAAACTGTTTTTACCTCTCCCACTACCCTAGAGAAAGAGAGAGCTCTGTTAGGCATCCCATCAGCCAAAAAGCCTACCCGGACACCAAACAAAACCACTCCTCCTGCCAAGAAAATCCCTCCCAAGAAAACCACTCAGCAGAAGCCCAAGGAACCTGTGAGAGTTGCTCCTATGACCCATGAGAGTGCCCCTAGGACAGTTTTTCATTGTTCCTATTGTCAGCGGGTGGGTCATCTGGTTGGGTTTTGTTTTCGTCGCATCAAGGATGAGCGACGCTCTCAGGCGATGAGTTTCCAGGACATGCATTACCCATCTTTAGGTATGCACGAGTCTGAGTTTTACTCTCGTCCTGTTTTCGAGGCTCCTCGTGCTTCTCAGAGAGGTTTTGCTCCTCTAGGTGTTCACCATGTTCCTTATGGTGGTAGACCCCGGGCGAGTAGCTTTGTACCTCATCAGAGTAGGAGACCTCGTCATGCTTTTGGATCACTGCATATAGGTAGACTTCGCACTTTGCATCATTCTGATTATCCTGTGCGTAGACAGTCTACTTTTACTGTGCCTACTACTCGTATCACTCAGTGCTGGATGCCTCGTCATATTTTCACTCACCCCAGCACTGAGCGATCGATATTTTCTTATCATGTGTAGGCAACAGATCGAGGCTTGGAGGGCACGTGGATCATGGACTCCGGTTGTTCGCGCCATATGACCGGAGATGCAGCATGGTTCTCCAGCCTCACAACAACCAAGCAAAGGGAACATATCACCTTCGGGAACAATCGAAGGAGTAGAGTGAAAGGTAAAGGTGTGGTAAGAATTAACTCGAATTTCACTCTCAAAGATGTTGCTCTGGTTGAAAACCTGGGATACACTTTGCTTTCTGTATCTCAGTTGCTTGATGAGGGCTTCGAAGTGCAATTCCATCGCGATACTTCGCAAGTACTCAATTCTGATGGCGTTGTTGTCTGCAAGATATTTAGAGTTGGGAGAGTTTTTGGAGCTAATTTTTCCAAGTCATCTGGTTCTTCTCATTGTCTTGTTGCACATTCTACCTCTGATCTTTGGAAGTGGCAAAGGAGACTAGGGCATATGAGGTTTGAGTTTCTCGCTCGTCTAAGTGCCCTAGGTCTGATCCGAGGATTGCCCAAGCTCAATTTTGAGAAGAATTTAGTTTGCGCTCCTTGTCGACATGGAAAAATGATTGCCGCTTCGCACTCGCCAGTCACCACAGTGATGACTAAACAACCCGGAGAACTTCTCCACATGGACACTGTAGGTCCTTCTCAGGTTTGTTCTTTACGCGGTAAGTGGTATGTGTTAGTTATTGTCAATGATTTCTCTCGCTACTCTTGGGTCTTCTTTCTTGCCAGCAAGGATGAAGTGTTCTCACACTTTCGGAGCTTGGCTTTGAGACTTTTCACTGAACTCCCTGGTGCATTGAAATTCATTCGAAGTGATAATGGCACTGAGTTCAAGAACAGTCTCTTTGTTGACTTTTGCATGGAGCATGGCATAGAACATCAATTCTCTGCTCCGCGGGTTCCTCAACAGAACGGTGTCATTGAGAGGAAGAACCACACTTTGGTTGAGATGGCTAGGACGATGCTCGATGAGCATAGGACTCCTAGAAAATTCTGGGCTGAGGCCATGAACACTGCTTGCTACATCTCAAACCGAATCTTCTTGCGCTCAATTTTGAATTTGACATCTTATGAGCTGTGTTTTGGGAGACAGCCCAAGGTTACTCATCTTCGAGTTTTTGGCTGTCGTTGCTTTATCCTAAAATGTGGTAATTTGGATAAATTTGAGTCGCGTTCTTTTGACGGGATCTTTTTGGGTTACACTACACATGGTCATTCTTATCGTGTTTATAATTTGGAGACTAACACTATCATCGAGTCATGTGATGTGACTTTTGATGAATCAACCCCCTCTGTTAGTTCTGCTCTTGAACAGGCAAATGAACACGATATGGAACTGACCATCTTCGAAGAAGAAGATTCCGGAGAGTTCGAGGATGAACCCCTACTACCCTCGACATCAACCCCCGAAGCCAACCCCGCTTCGACCACTTCGGCACAAGGTCCCGAAGCAACTACCTTGACATCGGTCATCTTAGACCACTCCAACGCACAAGTTGAGGGGGAGACTGCATCCCGCCATGAGGCTCCACGCCATGTTCAAAGGATGCATCCTCCCGAGCAGATCATTGGTGAGCTTGATCAAAGGGTAACACGTTCTCATGCTCATTTCATTGATTCCGCTTTTGTTGCTTCTTTCGAGCCCTTAGATGTTAGTCATGCACTGTCTGATTCTAGTTGGATCAATGCCATGCATGAAGAACTTGAAAATTTTGAGAGAAACCAAGTCTGGACATTAGTTGATCCTCCTCCAAACGTTCATTTTATTGGAACAAAATGGATTTTCAAAAACAAACAAGGGGAGGATGGGACTATAGTTAGAAACAAGGCTAGACTTGTAGCTCAGGGTTATTCTCAATTAGAAGGGATTGATTTTACTGAAACTTTTGCACCTGTTGCTTGTCTTGAGGCCATTAGGATTTTGCTTGACTTTGCGACATCCCGCAGATTCAAACTCTATCAAATGGATGTCAAAAGTGCTTTTCTTAATGATTTCATAGGTGAAGATGTTTATGTAAAACAACCCCCTGGTTTTGAAAACCCCAAATACCCACATAAAGTCCTTAAACTTCATAAGGCTCTTTATGGACTCAAGCAGGTCCCTCGGGCATGGTATGATAGACTTAAGTCTTTTCTGCTTGAGCGAGAGTATTTGATGGGATCTGTTGATAAAACCCTGTTCACTCTCAAGCATGGCAAAGATTTCCTCCTAGTGCAAATTTATGTGGATGATATCATCTTTGGTGGCTCTTCTCATGCTTTGGTTGCCGAGTTTGCAGATGCCATGAGCAGGGAGTTCGAGATGTCCATGATGGGCGAACTCACATTTTTCCTTGGTTTGCAAATCAAGCAAAGCAAACAAGGTACTTTCGTCCACCAGACGAAGTACACCAAGGAACTGCTCAAGAAGTTCGACATGGCTGATGAGAAGCCACTCGCCACTCCAATGGCTACATCTGTAGCATTGGATCCTAACGAAGATGGAGAAGCCGTAGATCAGAAGGAGTTCCGAAGCATGATCGGCTCCCTCCTCTACTTGACTGCTACGAGGCCGGACATACACTTCGCATCGTGTCTGTGCGCTCGTTTTAGGCTTCACCACGAGTTTCGCACCGCCAAGCGGTAAAGCGCATTCTCAGTTATGTCAAACATACCCTCGAGTTCGGCATTTGGTATTCAGCATCTTACTCTCTGTGTCTTCGAGGTTATTCCGATGCGGATTTTGCTGGGTGTAGGATTGATAGGAAAAGTACCTCTGGTACTTGTCATTTTTTGGGTACTTCTCTGGTTTGCTGGTCTTCCCGCAAACAGTCTAGTGTTGCACAATCGACGGCTGAGGCCGAATATGTTGCTGCAGCTAGCTGTTGCTCTCAAATTTTGTGGATGGTTTCCACTTTGCGGGATTTCGGGTTAGATTATAAGAGTGTTCCACTTTTCCGTGACAACACTAGTGCTATTTGTATTGCTAAAAATCAAATCATGCTCACTGCTTAGTCTTGAATCTAGCATGTTTAGGCAGGACTGCTTTAGCTATCTTTTATCTGCTTGATAGCAAGACACCTTTTCTTTGGATGCTAAACAATGCAACTTGAAAAAACTGTATTCATGGATATTCATCAAGTGTTACACAATTTGATTCACTTAATCAAAATTCCATAAAATCCATGATTTACATGCTTCAAAGCAAAAAGATCCAGGTGGGTTTGTTTGTCGCACTACTCTATTCTAGACTGCTTACCATTGCACATTGGTCTGAACTAGAATAGTGTAGTGTATGCCAAAATCATTGCTTTAAGCTTCTGATGGTTTTCATGCCTAGGCTTGGCCTGATTGGAAAGCATAAGGTGGACAAACAAATAACCCCTGGCATTATGACAAGAACAACAAAATTCATTGATCATCAAGTTTGCTTTCAATGCTCCATTTGAACTGGACTTGTTTGTCTAGAGTAGAAATTTACTAGCTTTGCGCAGTCCCTTCTTTTTACTTGTCTACTTACCTTGATTGAGTGGTGATGCTTTTATTTGAAAATGATAAAATCACATGCTGTCATCATGTTTTTAGAGAATGTTAAATCGAGCTGAGCACATGATAATTGGTATTAATATTGGCATATTTTTGCTTTATATGTCTTTGCAATTCTTCCCATTTCGACGCTATGCATCTTTTACATGCTCCTTGATGCTTGCATTGCCAAAGGAGGAGAAATTTTGAGTTCTCTGCAGCAAGGGGGTAAAATAACTCAGGGGGAGTTTTTATCTTGCAAATGGGAGATTTGCCGAAGGGTTGCCGAAGGGGATTTTACTCTTTTAAAAAGGGGGAGGAAAATTCTTTTGTCAAGTGACATGATTTGACTCGTTTCTTAGTTTTTATGGTCACTTGTGTGCTGAATTTTTTCAAATTTTCTTGAACTTGAATTTGGTTGTCAATGCACTCATCAAGGGGGAGATTGAGAAACCAAGGGTTGGTTTCAGAGTCTGTGATGAGTGATTGACAGATTTTTCCCTCTGATTCGAAGGGGTCCCTCCGAAGGGGTTTGGAGGTTGGTTCTCCGAAGGTGTTCGGAGGCTGGTTCTCCGAAGGTGTTCGGAGGCTGTTTCATCGAAGGGTTCGGTGGATCTGGTTGCTGCAGCTGTTGCAGCGGAGTGTGCCTATCGGAGGGGTCCGATAGTACACAATGACAAGGGTTGTACCGAAGGGTTCGGTACTTTGGGCGGTACACCGGAGTGTGTATCGGAGGTTGCTTACCCGGAGAGGTCTCCGTGGTATTGGATACACTTGTCTGTTTGTCTGTGGTGCGCAGGGGACTTCGGAGGTGATGGGCGGTTCGTAGCAAGTGAACCTGGCTCAAGCGGGAGGCTTGATGCCAGGGAAGCAGGGAGCTCCGTCACGAAGGTTGCGAAGGGGTCGAGGTCGGACCTCGGGTCGAGGTGTGCCAGGAGAAGGCAGTAAGTGCGGAGCGTGGCTCCGGGTGAAGGTATCCCGAGACGAAGTCCTCGGAAGCGAGGCACTTCGAAGGGTACTCCAGAAGGAGTGACTTCGGAGTATGATGGATCAAGTCCACTCCGAAGGTGTTGGTGCGAAGGCCCAAGGGCTTTGACGGCTTCGGCTCAAAACTGTCACTGTATCGAAGGCTGACTTCGGTGAAGCGAAGGCCATCAGGCTTAAGGCTTCTCACCGAAGCTACCACACCCCTCGCGTGCGAAGGGGGGCTTCAGAATGGTCCAAGACTATAAAGGCTGACAGTGTCTGCTCTGCAAAAAGCTGACGCTGTCCCCTCTACAAAGCTGACAAAAGAAGCCTCCAAATAAAGTAGACTACCTTTTGTACCCCTCTGTTCTGATGAGACAAAACCAATGAAAACCCTAGGGGTAAAGTAGTCAATTCACATGGGTGAATAGTGGCTATAAATAGTGGAGGCTGGGTAGGTCACTTTCAACACTTTGAGCATTCATTGTAGAACTCCTATGCTAGCCACCATACTCTCTGTATTCATCCTATGAGATCAATTTTTGTGTTCCCTGTTCAAGCATCGAAATCTTGACTGTGTTCAGTTTTTGCTTGAGCTTGTTTGCATACCTCGCTGCATGCTTCGATCTCTTGTGTGTCACTTCGACTGACTTGAGGTAGTGCACCGAAGCCTGTTTAGGCGAAGTGTGTTTTGGCGAACTGTGTTTTGGGCGAAGTGTGTTTTTCAGTGTGTGTTCGCTCTGTGTAAACTGGAGGCTAGACCTCGCTGATTACTAGCGAAGCACTGATCGAAGCCCGTCTTTTTTCCGTGTCGAAGCCCTTAGCGAAGTCTTTTTTGTGTGCGTTTTGATCTTCGAAGTACGAAGCGCAGCACCAATTGCTGTCGCTAAGTATTTGGTCGAAGTCCTCAGAGGGTAGTCCGCTCTTGCGAAGGGTGAAGTGCGAAGCCTTCTCGAAGCACCCTGTGTGCGGAGCCTGCATTGACTTAGCAGAGCTGATTTTTCGGGGTTGTGGGTGGTGCGAAGTCTTCTTGGCTTCGATCTTTTGCTCCTTGCGAAGCCTGTATTCGGAGCTGTAAAATACCTCCGAACCAGTACTTCGAAGGGTGTGTTCGAATCCTGTTCCGCAGAAGACAGAATTAAAACAGAAGGCTATTTTTAGTCTGAAATTTTAAAAGCTCTCATTCACCCCCCTGTGGTCGCCGTTTCCGGTCCAACACATTGTGATGCTCAGTGAAGTATACACTAGTGAAGTATGCTATCTCTTTCAATTTAAATTCTTCTGCGATGCAACCTTCAACTCTGGCCTTAATACCAACCATCACTCTAAGCTTCTTTAGGGACCTTTCAATATGATACATCCACCTATATTGCACAGGGCCACCTACCTTAGCTTCATATAGCAGATAAAGCAGTAAATGTTGCATTGGATTGAAGAACCTTGGAGGGAATATTTTTTCCAATTTACATAAAAGCACCGGGATCTCTTTCTCTAGCATCTCCATCATATCTTTCTTAATTTCTTTCGCACAAAGTTGTCTATAAAAATGACTCAGCTCAGCTAACGCCTTCCACACATCATTATTCAGGTACCGCGAAACATTACAGGAAGGAGTCTTTACATTATTATGTGGTAATCGTGACTTTCAATCCATTTAATTTCCCTGTCTTCAAATTCACAGCTCTTCTAAATCCCGCGGCGTAACCATCTGGGAATTTCAAATTTTTTAACCACCTCATTACTTGTTTTTTCTTTAGGTTTTAAACAAAATGGGGCACGTGGCTTGCCACCACTATTCCTCAACTCAAGGGTTGGTCGATTACAAATCTCAGCTAAATCTCTTCTCGCATTTACATTATCTCTTGTCCTGTCAGTAAAATCCATACATGTACTTATAATGCTTTCACCAACATTACGTTCCTGATGCATAACGTCAATGTTGTGCATCAGAATTAGTGATTTGACATACGGCAGTTCCCATAAGACACATATGTGGGTCCAATTATGTTCGGTTCTGAATCCTACAAATCCATCCTCATTTTCATTAAGGACCAATTCATTCAGCATATCAGCGATTTCTCTACCATTTAAATGCCTTGGTGGTCCCTTTACAACAATATTGTCCTTCTTGAAATTGTTTCTCTGTAATCTAAATGGGTGATTCAAGGGCAAAAAGCATCTATGGAAATCAAAGTAACAAATCTTTCCCCCGAAGTTCAGACGGAAACAATATGTGTCCTTCGCACATATCGGGCATGTCAACCTTCCATGACAACTCCAACCAGAAAAAATACCGTATGCTGGAAAATCGTGGACCGACCACAGATACGCAACTCAAAGATTGAATTTTTGCTTCTGGTCATAGTCATATGCTTCAAATCCTTTCCACAATTGTTTCAACTCTTCAATTAAGGGCTTCAGCATCACGTTTAGTCGTGTTCCAGGATGCTCTGGACCGGGTATAATGAGACACAGGAACATAAATTCATATTTCATACAAAACGAAAGTGGGAGATTGTATGGAATAGCAAACACAGGCCAACAAGAGTACGACGATGCGGTTACATTGAAAAGAGTGAATCCGTCTGTTGCCAACCCGATGTGAACATTCCTTGCATCACTAGCAAAGTCTGCATCAAAATCATCTAGAGCCTTCTATGCCTCACCATCAGATGGGTGCACCATTACTTGATTATTCTCACGTACACCTTCTTTATGCCATCGCATATGTCTAGCGGTTTTCTTTGAGAGAAACAATCGTTTCACCCGAGGTGTAAGAGGCATGTAACAAAGTTTCTTATGAGCAACCTCTGTCGTCACCTTCTCTATGTCTTTATTTACGACCTCTACGAATCTCGGTTTACCACATTTTAAGCATTTCACCTCATTACTATGTTCTTTCCAGAACAACATACAATTATCTCGGCACACATCAATCTTCTCATACTCCATACCGAGAGCAGAAAGCATTTTCTTTGACTGGTACATGTCTTTCGGCACCTTATGGTTCTTAGGAAGGATATCGTTGATCAGATTCACGAACTCCTTATAAAAATTGTTTGAAAATGCAAACTTTGACTTAATGGCCATAAGACGGGTCACGAAAGCGAGAATGCTTACGGTGGTGTGCTCATGCAATGGCTCTTCTGAAGCTTGAAGGATGTCGAAAAACTTTTGAACCTCCGGTGTTGGAGGATCCTCAGGGTTTGATTCAAACTCCGGTCGTATAGCATCAAGCATCTCATCCATCCCATCGTCAGCAACGCTATCATCTTCTTCTTCCACTACTAATACCATTTTTTCACGGCCTGTCTCGCCGTGAAAAGTCCAAACTTCATAACCTGGCACGAAACCATATTTGCAAATATGCAATGACAACGTCCTCTTGTCTTGCCAACGAGAATTTCTGCACTTCATGCATGGGCACCTCGCGCCAGTGTTTGTTGTCAAAGCGAATGCACGATCAACAAATTTCTCTGCGTTGATTACCCACTCCCTCGTGTGAGCTCCACTTTTCATCCAACCACTATACATCCACCATCGGTCGTCCTCAGCCATTCTATAGGCAAAACATTCATTCAATCGAGAATGCATCATAAGTACCACGGTCCTATGTCTATAGGAAAATATAGGTCCTAAACACACCCAAGAGTGACCGACAAAACGTGGTATTTATGACGAGCCATGAGTCCGAACGAAATTTC
This sequence comes from Zizania palustris, assembly GCA_019279435.1. Classification (NCBI taxonomy): domain Eukaryota; kingdom Viridiplantae; phylum Streptophyta; class Magnoliopsida; order Poales; family Poaceae; genus Zizania; species Zizania palustris. Next base: position 68,054,634 of record JAAALK010000287.1, on the reverse strand, counting down.
AGCAGCATAACCCCGTTGTTCTCCAATTGCATGCATGATAGTGGTGCAATGGAGAACAACAAGGTTATGTTACTGAAATCCCATTCGGACTCATGACTCATCATAAAGACCACGCTCCATCGCCCACTCCGAGGCTGTCCAAAAAGGGACAATTTCGGACCTACACATATCACACGCATGACACGTGTGAGACATGTTGGTCCGAAACGAGTGACGCATAGGTTTCGTTACACTATCTACGTTGTTGTCAAATAAAAAATTGCATACGAAAAGGAATATATATAATAAAGTATATATATATAATATACTAATCACCGTAATGAAATCATCAACAAACCATAAATTAACACAAGAATATAATTAATAGCACATATATAATTCCTCACAAGAAGATGCAATTGAGGCAAAGTCCAGCTGTAGTCTATGACTTCTGAGTTCTGACTACTGGATGCAAACATCTTGTATTTAAACATTTTCCTGACCATGTGATTGTGTCCTACACTGAGGAGATATGTTATCAACACTCGAAGCATACACAACTTAAGGATTGTCAAGAGAAGGATGGTAAAAGACATGGCCTGAACCTGTTTTAGAGCATAATATATGGCTAAATACAACATGAAACCATATATGCACCTGAAAACAAAACAATGATATGATGCACATTAACACACTAGTTTATTATGGATAACTAAATCTGCTTAGAATTTTCTATCATATTATCACAGAATTCAACTAAAACCATTTTTGCACTTGCTCATATCACCTAGTTTGATGGCTAATATCCTTATTCTCCCATATTGTCATCTTCATTTTTTTGCACCAAGTTGATTGTTAAAGAATGGGTATCAAACATATATTCAATTGTTGTTAATCCAACACTAATTGACATTGGTGATGAAACAAATCGGCATGATAAATAATAAATGTAGAAGATTCGTCCATGAGTTTGGTGGTTCACTGGGCCAAAGTAAGACCAGAATAATACAGCAGAACACTGAAGCAAATATGAATATTGAATGGTCAGTCATTGAATCCATCAATCCATTGCATGTTTCATTTGCTATTGAGGAATTATATAGTGCTAACAATAGTTCTGCAAATGTACGAAACTAATCGTAGTAGCCGCACTAATAATCTAACAGGAAATTATGATAACGTGTAACTGCAAGATCTGAAAAGAGAGAGAGAGAGAGATGGGTACCTCGACGGGCGGCGGCGGGTGGCCGTCGGGCGGCTGGCGGCGGTGGGAGGCCGGTGTCCGGCGGCGCGTGGGACCGGGTCAGGCGGCGACGCGGGCGGTCAGCGTGGGAGGCGGCGGCGGGCGGCGGCGCGGACGGTCGGCGTGGGAGGCGGCGACGGGTGGCGGCGCGTGGGACCGGGCAGTGGCCGACGGCAGGTGGAGGTGGCGGGGAGGTGCGGTGCGGTGCGTGCAGTGGGCGCACAAGACCGGGCGGCCGGCGGTGGCCGGAGGCTGCCGGAGGCGGCAGGAGGCAGTGCGGCGCGGCACGGGCGGTGGGCGCAGGAGGCGGCGGCGGGGTGTGGGAGCGCGCGTACAGGGAGTTAGGTCTCCCTGTACGCGCGCGCAGTTGGGGAATAAATCCCCTAACTTCCGTCGGCCAGCATTAAAGCCGACAAAAGTTAGTTAACTTCCATCGGCTTTAATGCTGGCCGACGAAAGTTAGGGGATTTATACCGGGCGGGGACAACTGCCCTCTAACTTCCGTCGGCCACAGTGAAAAGCTGACGAAAGTTAGCTTAACTTCCGTCGGCATTTCCGAAAGCCGACGGAAGTTAAAATTGCCGACGAAAATTTCCTGTTTTCTTGTAGTGTCTTCCTCCTCGTACCTCCTCTGTTATCCCCAAAACTCTAATACTCTGATTGAATTCCTGGAAGAAGCAAGTTGGGACGTAACAATCTGGTATCAGAGCCTTTCGACCTGGAGAATCTCGAGATACCCCGCTTCCAGACCCGTCAGCAAGTGAAAACTCAAACGATGGAGCAACAAATCGCTAAGCTCATCAAGGTGATGCAGACGAGTCAAGAGCAAAATGTCTCGATCCAAGGCTCGGTGGCTGCATCTACCGCTGCCATCAAAGATATGGCGTCGGTGGTGCAGGAATCGGCGGGATGGTGCCCGCAAGTGGAAGGAGCCATCGAGGAACTTCGGGGCGAGATGGGCGACCTCAAGGCACAAGTGGATCGTCTCTCACAGAACCAAGGGCCGATGGTGCGACCCACGGATCTGCCTGGTCTTCTTCCCACATCGGTGAAGAGGTCCGCGTCGGAGGGAGGGCTTCCAATGTTGTTCAAGGAAGAAGAGACTCTACCTCGGCCGACTGGCCACCGCCTACCAACTATGGACCGGGGAGTGATTGGTCGGGGTTTTGCCCCTTCGATCAAACCGCGGACAAGGGTACGTTATTCGATCTTCCCCAACTTCTGCTATGCAATTCAACGGGGACAAGGGAACACGCTTGGGAAAGGAGGGTATACATGGCCATTCTCCCCTGCCTAAGTTGGAGTTTCTGATTTTTAATGGGGAAAAACCGAAGTCATGGAAAAGGAAATGTGAATCTTACTTCAAGGTTTTTGGGATGCATAGATCTATCTGGGTGAACTCAGGTACTATGCATTTTGTGGGGATGGCTGCTAGTTGGTTGGATGATTTGGATATGGATTTGGACGCTATGGACTGGGAGGATTTTTGTGTGGCATTAAAATTTGGGCAAGATGAGTTTCAATTGGTGTTGAAACAACTATTCCATTTTAAACAAACAGGGTCTGTTATTGAGTATTCAGAAAAAATTAGGGAGCTTAAGGGCGCTTTGTTAGCACATCACTCTAATTGGGACCCAATGTTTTTTCCATCTCGTTTTGTGGATGGTTTACGCGATGAAATTCGTGTTGTTGTTCAGCTTCATCGTCCTCACGATTTGGATACTGCTCTTTCCTTGGCATTGTTGTAGGAGGACGCATTGGCGGTACTCAAAACTACTGTGCGTCGCTCTGATGGATGGTCTTCATCACGACCACCGCACCTATGGGCGGCCTTGCCGTTGCCCTTACCACCCAGCCGGCCTGGTTCAGCCAAAGGCAGATCATCGGATGACCATAGCAACTTGGATGGGGCCCGGGTTCAGTCCGCTGAAGACAAAGTGGCAGCTCTACGTGCCTACCGTCATGCACGGGGTGAATGCTATAAGTGTGGAGAGAAATGGAGCCGGCAACATGTGTGTTCTGCTACAGTTCAACTTCATGTGGTCGAAGAATTATGGGCTCTTTTGACGGCTGGGGATTCTATTGGGAGTTATTCTCCTCCGGGTGTTGATGTTGGTGAATCTGTTGGAGATGAATCTCTACTCATCATTTAATTAGCAGCGGTTCAAGGACAAGATACGGGGCGTACTATGCGTCTTCATGGTGAACTTCAAGGTCGTCCCATTCTTATGTTGGTTGATTCAGGGAGTTCTAGCACTTTTGTTGCGGATCATCTTGCTGTGCAATTACAAGGGGTGGTTCAGATGTTATCTCCTCTTAAAGTTAAAGTTGCGGATGGGGGTGTGATATCTTGTGAGAAGGAACTTCCGGATTGTACTTGGTGGATTCAGGGGCATACATTATGTACCTCTTTCAAAGTGATACCACTGGCTTGCTACGGCGTAATTTTAGGGATGGATTGGTTGGAGTTGCATGGTCCTATGTCGGTGGATTGGAAGCATAAGCAGTTTTCCTTCACTAAGAGTGGTGTTCCTGTGGTGTTACAAGGAGTACAGTCTCAACAACATAGCTATCCATTAATTAATTTAGTCCAGCTGCAACATCTGTGTGAGTCGGGTTCCGTTGCTCGGGTTCTCCATTGTTGTGCAGTGCAGCCTGATCAGGCTCAGATATTGTGTCCTACTGCAGTGTCATCTTTATTGTCTGAGTATGACCATGTTTTTGCCACTCCAACGGGTCTTCCTCCCTCTCGTGAGTTGGATCATTCCATTCCATTGATTCCGGGAGCTCGTCCGGTGAACCTGCGGCCATATCGTTATAATCCGACCCAAAAAGATGAGATTGAGAAGCAAGTCAGGGAGATGTTAGCCCAGGGTGTTATTCAGCCAAGTGCGAGTCCATTTTCATCTCCAGTGTTGCTTGTCCAGAAAAAAGACGGTACCTGGCATTTTTGTGTTGATTACGACCATCTCAACGCCATTACTGTCAAGAACTGTTATCCTTTGCCGATCATTGATGAACTTCTAGATGAGTTAGCAGGAGCTTGTTGGTTCACTAGTCTGGACCTTCGGGCGAGATATCATCAAATTCCAATGCGCCCTGAAGATGAACACAAGACAGCATTTCAAACGCACAATGGTCACTATGAGTTTAAAGTAATGTCGTATGGTCTTACCAGTGCTCCGGCTACCTTCCAAGGCACTATGAACACTATTCTATCCCCTCTTTTACGCAAGTGCGTACTAGTTTTTATTTATGACATTTTGATTTACAGTCGTACCTTGTCTGACCATATTCATCATCTTCGGTTGGTTTTTGATATTCTGACTCAACATCAACTCAAAGTGAAACGTCCAAGTGTTCTTTTGCTCAGCCCTCATTGACATATTTGGGTCATGTTATTAGCAAAGATGGTGTTTCTACTGATCCTAAAAATATTATGGCTATCCAGAAGTGGCCTCGCCCTGTTAATGTTAAGGAAGTTCATGGTTTTCTGGGCTTAGAGGGGTACTACCGCAAGTTTGTACGACATTTTAGTATTATTTGTCGTCCTCTAACTGATCTCTTGAAGAAGGGTGTTGTTTTTGCTTGGACCGCAGATACGGAGCATGCCTTCCAAGTATTGAAAACAGCATTAGTCACAGCTCCTATCTTGGCTTTGCCGGATTTTTTGCAACCCTTTGTGGTGGAAACAGATTCTTCTAACAAAGGTATAGGCGTTGTGTTGTCCCAAGCAGGACATCCGGTGGCATTTTTGAGTAAAGCTTTAGGCCCTCGCAATCAAGCGTTGTCCACTTATGAAAAAGAGTGCATGGCTATCCTGATGGCAGTAGATTGGTGGCGTTCATATCTACAGCAGGCGCCGTTTGAGATTCGTACTGATCAGCGTAGCTTGGTTCATTTATCTGATCAGAGGGTAACTACACCATGGCAACAAAAAGCTTTGACTAAGCTTTCGGGGCTGCAATATCGTATTGTCTATAAGAAAGGAACAGAAAATCATGCTGGTGATGCGCTTTCTCGCTGTGTGACGGGTCAGAAGGTCTATGTCGTTTCACAGGCAGTTCCCTCATGGTTACAGTCGGTGGTCGACGGTTATTCCTCTGATCCAGCTATGGCTCAGCTTTTTGCCCGTCTCAGTGGGTCTGAAACACATTCTGATGGTGATTTTTCCTTGGTGGATAGTGTCATTCGGTTTTGGGGCTGTATATGGCTTGGTTCCGATAGCGCTGCTCAATTACGGGTCTTGGCAGCATGTCACAACAGTGCGCTTGGAGGACATTCTGGTGTCCAAGCTACTTACTGGTGTATCAAACGTTTGTTTGCCTGGCCTGATCATGCTTGGCAAGTGGTTTCTCTGGATTTTGTGGATGGTTTACCCCGTTCCAAGACTTTCAATTGCATCATGGTCGTGGTTGAGAAACTGACTAGGTATGCACATTTTGTTGCTCTGGCTCACCCTTTTTCAGCTCTGGATGTGGCTCGTCTCTATCATGATAATATCTACAAGTTGCATGGTTTACCTCAGTCCATGATTTCTGATCGTGATCGGGTTTTCACGAGTGCTCTTTGGAAGGAACTGTTTCGTCTTGCTAATACTCAATTGTGCATGAGTACAGCTTATCACCCCCAAACAGATGGGCAAACAGAGCGTGTTAATCAATGCCTTGAAGCATATCTTCGTTGTTTGTTCATTCTTGCCAGAATCAATGGATCAATTGGATAGCTCTTGCTGAATTTTGGTACAACACATCTCATCACTCTGTTTTGGGCAGTACCCCATTTGAGGTTCTCTATGGTCATCCTCCTCATCATTTTGGTATTATGGAACCGAGTTTGTCGAGTTCCCGAGCTTCAAACATGGATGGCTGATCGGGTGTTGGCCATGGGTCTCCTGTGCCAGCACTTGGATCGCGCTCGGCAACGCATGAAATTCCAGGCGGATCAGAAACGCTCTGAACGTGTGTTTGCCGTGGGCGATTGGGTGTTGATCAAGCTCTAGCCATATCTTCAGACGTCTGTGGCGACACGTGCTAATCACAAACTTTTGTTCCGTTATTTTGGCCCCTTTCAGGTTGAAGCCCGTATTGGCGAGGTGGCATACAAGTTGCGCTTACCAGCTTCTTCGTGGATCCATCCGGTCTTCCACGTCTCCCAACTCAAGAAAGGAGTTCCGCCATCTGTGGTGGTGACTAAAGAATTGCCGTCTGACTTGGAGGATGGGGCGGAGGATGCTGTTCGCCGGCCAATGCGGATTTTGGATAGACGATTGTACAAAAAGGGTGCCAAGGTGATGGAGCAGATCAAAGTATAGTGGCAAGGATTGTCTGAGGAGCCATGCTGAATAGCGTGGGCCTCATGGCTCTAGATGTGATGAGTCATTGTCAACGATAGTCAAAGAGGACTGAGAAGAGTGAAGATCTGTTGTTTCATGGGCCGCGTGTGACTCAGGTACACGGGCAGCAAGCGACTGTCGGGCAGAGGAGGCTGTGAAGTCAGGCTGGCCCAATCCGGGTACATGGGCTAGGAGCAGCAGAAGATCCACTGGGCTGTTGACCAGGATTGACTCAGGTACACGGGCGGTGAGCGATTTCCGGGCTGAGAGAGCTGCGGAGTCGGGCCGGCCCAATCCGGGTACCTGGTGCAAAGTCGGTGGAGGCTTTGTCAGTTTCGGTGCAAAACTGACAACCATTGATCTTGTATCGGACTATCTAGAAGAGAAGTCGTAGTCACTACGAAAGCTTAGCTTCCGGATAAGTCATCTGTATCTCTAGGCCCACAGTCAGTCAGTCGAGTCTGTAAAAATTCCTAAGGGCAGTTGAGTCATTTCCTTTATTTTAGCGTTTGTAAAAACCCTAAGGGGCTGGTGGAATATTCTAGGTCTTTGGGCAGCCTATAAATAGGGCCCCAATCCCTAGGGTTGCACTACCCTTTTGCTGAAATCATTTCTTACTCTATTGGGTCATTTTTGTCTCCTGCTTTCATCTCTCTCTCCTGTTTTGTGCGCCGCCAGGAACTGTGTTGTGCCTTGCATTCCCTCGGTTCTACTTGTTCCAGAGATTCGATCTCCTGTTTGCATTGAGGTGTGTGCATTAATTTCTCTGAATCATAAGCTTCATTTTTGATGTGCACAACCATGTTATCTCTGTGTTAAATGCTTCACGGTTGCTTCTGATCTTCACGTCAGGAGTACTAGTTCATACTGGTTGCAAGTAGTACTCCTACACTGTAGCAACATTACACTAGTACTCTAGCTCTGCTTTTTACTGCGTTGCTTTTTGATCGAGTAGACAGGGCCAAGTGCCTTTTCTGGCTGTTCTCTGGCGAAGCCCCTTCTCTGTTCGAAGCCCCTCAGCTCCGTGAGGCAGGCCTCGATCTGACATCTTCAAGGGCTTCGCTTGAACTTCGACTTTTGTGTTCGGTGTTTCTAGCTTCGAAGTACGTTTTTGTGCGGTCAGCTTGACATACTTCGACCGTCTGTGCGAAGGTATACTCCGATAGGCTTCGAAGTTGACTTCGAAGCTAGTCTCTCTGATATACTTCGCTCGACGTGTAGTCTCTGAGATCTTTCTGTTGCCATCATTTTTGAGGGTCACAGCTTGTGAGTTCGAAGCTTGTCATTCGAAGTGTGTTTGTGATCGATTTTTTTTGTATGTCAACAAGCTGGCCTATGGTTCGAAGGTCATACCTCGATATTGCTAGATTCGAAGGTAGTCGTGTAGGCTTCGAGTTGATCTTGCTGCTGCGTGTCTAGCTTCGCTTCTCTTTCGGAGGTTGATTTTCGGAGAATTTGTTCGAACCTTTCTGATCGAAGTCTAGGCTTCTAAGTATTCTGTTCGAAGTAAGCTTCGAAACTCTCATACCTCGCTTCGAAGCATACTTCGCTCTTTCCCACACTCGAACCAGGCTAGACCAAACATACCTTCGGCACGTCTCCGATAACCTTCGCTAAGCTTCGACACAGACCTCCGAAGCAGACTCCGTCATAGCGAAGCAGGCTTCGTCCAGCGAAGCAGGCTTCGACACAGCGAAGTAGGCTTCGCCAAGTTCCGAACAGGAGACAAATTTGAACAGTAACTTCTCATCTCACTTTATATACACTTAGATCATCTAGTGAGAAGTGTTTGACCTGCCATGTCTTGAATATTTGTTTTTCTGCCTATTAGCACTGTTCTTGGTGTTTCTCTGGTTTTGACACCTGTTGTTTCTAAGCTAGATACTTTTAGACTTAGGCAATCTGTTCTTGCTTGGCTGCTTAGTTTTTTGAGGTGCGTTGGGTATTGGGAGCAGATCATTGATTCGAAAGAATTTTTTAGGCGCCCATTCACCCCCCTCTGGTCGCTACTTTCGGTCCTACATTGTCGCCGACCTTGGCTACTTGGGAGGACTCCAACGAGCTGAAGACCCAGTTTCCTGAATTTGTGGCTTGCGGGCAAGCCACTTCTGAAGGAGACGGGAATGTCACTATTGGGCCGTCGAAGGGTGTCAACCAACAGCTGCGACCTGTTTGAGCCCACCGTCCGAATGTGCTGCTAGACCCTGCAGTGTGGGCCAAGTGATTACTGGCAGTGTGTGGGTTGTATATATATAATTGTGTTGCGTTGCTGAGAGGGCATCGATGAACTAGAACCTACTATGTGTTCCCCTATCTCCTGTTTCTCTTCCTCCTCCTACCTCCTCTGTTATCCCCAAAACTCTAATACTCTGATTGAATTCCTGGAAGAAGCAAGTTGGGACGTAACAGAAGCCATTAGCATCTTCAGGCGACCAAGTAATCGCTAAATTCCAACTTTTTAATAAAAATATTATTAAATCTATATTAATATTTATAATATAAAAAGTATTGATATATATTTAATAATCAATTTAATAAAATTAATTTAATATTATAATCGTTTGAACCATAGTTATTTTATCGTAGAGTCAGATCATTGGTGTGCCTATATTAAAGCGCCGGTAGGGCAACAACTGCCTGCTTTACTGCACCTTGATTTGTTTAATTTCGTGGACGTTTTCAGAGACACGCGTTACAAACTTGTTGCTGTTTCTGCGGGTACTATACTTTTCGCTGCCCTGTAGGCACTAAAGATAGACATCTCTACTATTATAAAGCGGCGACTTACTCGTCCGTCCGCAGCCTCCCTCCCCATTGCAGCGTGTCTCTCACTTCCCATAAAAAATCAATCAAAACTTATACCCTAAAAAAACCGGTGCAACCGCCACCCGTCCCCTGAGCACGACTGCGCAACGTGCGCCGTGCCCCGCCCCACTCCTCCTGCGCCCGCCTCGTCCTCGAGCGCCACCTACACACCCACCCCTTCTTCCCCCTCCTCCCCTCACTCCACCCGCTCCCTCTCGTCACCCCCGACCTCGCCGACTCCGCGCCCTCCCTGTCCCCCTCGGCTGGCGGCGGCGGCGACGACAACGATCCCTTCCTCCCGGCTGGCTTCGTCTCCGCCTTCTCGGCCTTCTCCCTCGAGCGCCATCCTGTCCTCGCCCGCTCTGCATCCGCCTTCTCCGGCCTTCTCGCTGAGCTCGAGTGTGCGCTCGCAGTCGAATCCGCCACCTCCTCCACGCCGGACCCCGCCGGACCTATGGTGTCCGTCGACCGCCTCCGCGCTTATCTCCAGATCATGGACGTCGCGTCCATCCTGAGGCTGGACCGGGACATAGCTGACCACACCTTCGAGCTCTTCAAGGATTGCTCCTCCGCTACGTGCCTCAGGAACCGTAGCGTTGAAGCACTTGCCACGGCCGCACTCATGCAGGCCATCCGCGAGGCGCAGGAGCCCAGGACCTTGCAGGTTTGTGATGATCTCTTGTTCTCCATATGTTCGTTCAAATGCTCTCGTGCAGAGTGAGTTAGGCGTAGCGGCCTTTCTCTATGTCTGTAGTCTCCAAGACTCCAACCAAGTAGGATTCAGGAATAGCCAGGGAATTGTAGTTTCTGAAACTGAGATTTCTACAATGACATTTTGTCATACGGTGCTCACTGCTATTGAGCTGCAATCTCTACTATTATAAAGCGGCGACTTACTCGTCCGTCCGCAGCCTCCCTCCCCATTGCAGCGTGTCTCTCACTTCCCATAAAAAATCAATCAAAACTTATACCCTAAAAAAACCGATGCAACCGCCACCCATCCCCTGTGCACGACTGCGCAACGTGCGCCGTGCCCCGCCCCACTCCTCCTGCGCCCGCCTCGTCCTCGAGCACCACCTCCACACTCACCCCTTCTTTCCCCTCCTCCCCTCACTCCACCCGCTCCCTCTCGTCACCCCCGACCTCGCCGACTCCGCGCCCTCCCCGTCCCCCTCGGCTGGCGGCGGCGGCGACGACGACGATCCCTTCCTCCCGGCCGACTTCGTCTCCGCCTTCTCGGCCTTCTCTCTCGAGCGCCATCCTGTCCTCGCCCACTCTGCATTCGCCTTCTCCGGCCTTCTCGCTGAGCTCGAGCGTGCGCTCGCAGTCGAATCCGCCGCCTCCTCCACGCCGGACCCCGCCGGACCTATGGTGTCCGTCGACCGCCTCCGCGCTTATCTCTAGATCGTGGACGTCGCGTCCATCCTGAGGCTGGACCGGGACATAGATGACCACGCCTTCGAGCTCTTCAAGGATTGATCCTCCGCTACGTGCCTCAGGAACCGTAGCGTCGAAGCACTTGCCACGGTCGCACTCGTGCAGGCCATCCGCGAGGCGCAGGAGCCCAGGACCTTGCAGGTTTGTGATGATCTCTTGTTCTCCATATGTTCGTTCAAATGCTCTCGTGCAGAGTGAGTTAGGCGTAGCGGCCTTTCTCTATGTTTGTAGTCTCCAAGACTCCAACCAAGTAGGATTCAGGAATAGCCAGGGAATTGTAGTTTCTGAAACTGAGATTTCTACAATGACATTTTGTCATACGGTGCTCACTGCTATTGAGCTGCAATCTCTACTATTATAAAGCGGCGACTTACTCGTCCGTCCGCAGCCTCCCTTCCCATTGCAGCGTGTCTCTCACTTCCCATAAAAATCAATCAAAACTTATACCCTAAAAAAACTGGTGCAACCGCCACCCGTCCCCTGAGCACGACTGCGCAACGTGCGCCGTGCCCCGCCCCACTCCTCCTGCGCCCGCCTCGTCCTCGAGCGCCACCTCCACACCCACCCCTTCTTCCCCCTCCTCCCCTCACTCCACCCGCTCCCTCTCGTCACCCCCGACCTCCCCGACTCCGCGCCCTCCCCGTCCCCCTCGGCTGGCGGCGGCGGCGACGACGACGATCCCTTCCTCCCGGCCGACTTCGTCTCCGCCTTCTTGGCCTTCTCCCTCGAGCGCCATCCTGTCCTCGCCCGCTCTGCATCCGCCTTCTCCGGCCTTCTCGCTGAGCTCGAGCGTGCGCTCGCAGTCGAATCCGCCGCCTCCTCCACGCCGGACCCCGCCGGACCTATGATGTCCGTCGACCGCCTCCGCGCTTATCTCCAGATCGTGGACGTCGCGTCCATCCTGAGGCTGGACCGGGACATAGCTGACCACGCCTTCGAGCTCTTCAAGGATTGCTCCTCCGCTACGTGCCTCAGGAAACGTAGCGTCGAAGCACTTGCCACGGCCGCACTCGTGCAGGCCATCCGCAAGGCGCAGGAGCCCAGGACCTTGCAGGTTTGTGATGATCTCTTGTTCTCCATATGTTCGTTCAAATGCTCTCGTGCAGAGTGAGTTAGGCGTAGCGGCCTTTCTCTATGTTTGTAGTCTCCAAGACTCCAACCAAGTAGGATTCAGGAATAGCCAGGGAATTGTAGTTTCTGAAACTGAGATTTCTACAATGACATTTTGTCATACGGTGCTCACTGCTATTGAGCTGCAATTGGAGAGCAAGTAACACTCTGCTTGATTGGAGGTGTTGCCAGATATATGGGTTCCGAGAGAAAAAGCATCAGATCTATCTTCATTGTCATCAATTGGGAGATTTGGAAAGAAAGGAACAAAAGAGTATTCCTTAAAGATGAGTCTACAATTAGGATCGATTGAATCACAGAAGAGTTGTGGGTGTGACAAGCGGGAGGAGCAAAAGGTTTGGCAAGTCTGCTATGATATATCTCTACTATTATAAAGTGGCGACTTACTCGTCCGTCCACAGCCTCCCCGCCCCCGTCCCCTGAGCGCGACTGCGCGACGTGCGCCGTGCCCTGCCCCCTGTGCAACCGCCCGCGTTCAGCATGCAATGCATGCGCTGCGCGCATGATTCAGTGCGTGAGAAAGAAAAAAGAAAAGAGGAAAAGAAAAAAAGAAAAAGAATAAAAAAGAAAATAAAAAACCAGAAAAAGAAAATTGTATTTATATTTCAGTCTAAAAACCTATTATAAAATAAGATTCTGTTGCAAAGCACATGCATCTGACTATAAAACTTTAAGCTTCCTAGCGAGCTTAAGCTAGTACAGTGCAAATGCACAATGCCTTCTCTAGTCAATGGCAGATGGTTGTACCACTAGCAATCCATCTTCTGGCATGTGCCGTGGAGGCTCCAATATCCTCGAATAGTCAAATGCAATGTCATATCTCTGCTTTTAAAAAGATTTTATTTATATTGTTTCATCTTTATTAAAAAATATTTCTACTCTATTTATCCTAAAAACATCATTTATATCCGTTCGACTCTGTAAAAAAAGATTTCATTTCAATCTTTTTAACATGCTCGGTCTGAAAAAAGTTTTATTCTTAAAACCCTTTAGTGTCTGTTACATATTGTTCCACAATACTGATTTTTATTGATAAGATATACTTCGTCATTTTACTCTCTTTTACCCTTAGTACTAATTATTTTCCTTATCTTAAAAATACAAGTTTTAAAGGATGGAGATAATATCGTGTTAACTAGTATCATTCGTAAATTTTATTTATTCAATATCTTTCACTTAGCACTATCTATCATTTTACAGTATTACTTTCTTACCGAGGCTACTTTTGTTTTTACTCTCGTAATTAATTAATAAAATTTGTCTAAAAAGTAATTTTTTACTGTATTTGAGTAAATTATCTGTGGAATAGAGGGATTAGTACATTAACACAGTTAAATTGGATAAACCTTGTGCTGAATTTCTCTAGCTAGGACAACCTGCCATATCTTTAGCCAGATTTAAAGAGAAAAGAATGAGAAAGAAAAACACCCGTTCGTTGATCAAAGGCCACTACAATATTGCAGCAAAGTAATCCATAGAGAATAAAAAAAAGTAAGTTTAGTTACTTATAAACATTGTGAAACTCTAGTTTATAGTAAGAAAATAGGTCTAGTTACTCACAGTGATATGGACTATTCGTATGGAATCAAAAATTATTTTCTCTCTTCTTTTTTTCTTCATTCACATGTAATATTGCTTGTTTTATTTGATGTTGCTCTAACGACAACAAAAGCAGTCAGAACAAAAGAACCAAATGATCTATCTATCGATCAGTCGCTTGTGATACTTGACTATTCCGAGCAAAGGACGGCTCGCTGCTTTTCAGAGGAATACAAAACGGAAAGGCCAATTTGCAGCCACACGCTCTAGATTCTCGTCAGCTGCGTCCTTTCACACCTGCAGTACGTCGTAATCGGCACAAAATCCAGCATCCATTTGCAGATGGATTCTCCCCTTCTCCGTTTCTCCACGATGCAACGCCCCAGGCCGCGGCCAGTACATCTGCGTCGATCCATCACTCCTGTTACAAACGACAGAACAAAATGGAGATCGTATCAGCTCAATCCATGGAATTGGTGTTCGTAGGGCTTACGCAGTCGCTTGGCTAGCTTGAGGAGACAAGGAGAGGAGAATTGGACATGTGCCGTGTGGGTGAGCCCTTCGTCTCCTTGCAAAAGCTGGCAAGATGGCAATGGATAGGAGGGACGGCATGACATCAACTCAATAGTTAGAAATATTTAATGACTTCGATGTATTATAGCCAGAGGATTCAATCTTCCACCGCCTTCTGCGACGACGAGAAATCAAGCGATTGTGTCACAATCTTCGGATGTGCGATCCAATCGGCGGGTGGCTGGGAGGGCACGAGAACCGGAAGAAGGAGCTGAAGCAAATGCATCAGAGAAAGCGGTGGAAACGAGTGTTTGAATGAGAATGTTTTCTGTAAATTGAAGTACGTATTGTTTGAGGGAAAACGTAAGATTAGTAATGAGAGGTGCGGGGAAGATGCTGGCTATTTTGCCCCTCTTTTGTTCTTGGCGTTCGTTCTAGTCTCAGCGATGATCCCGATTGTTCTCCCACTCTGGCGAGAGCGACAACGCCGAGCTGGGACATTACAGATTCCTCTGCTCTATCTCATCGACGCGCTTCATGACTGTTACCAATTTGTCCTCCGTCGCCATGATTCTGGCCGCCTGATTGGTGATGTAGCTTGGTCTCCAGTTCACAATTTCGCGTGCTCTCTCTCCGAAGTCCGAACTCAGTTGTTACCCAGAAGAGGCTTTTGTGGAATTCAAGGATTTGGCCCAATCAAGAGCATTTCGAGAGCAGGATTGGGCTCATTGAAGTCCTCACTGGTCAAACCTGGCTGGCTATTCTGTACGCGTCGTCCCATGAGCATGAAGAAGAAGCGCCCAGGAAGAGAGAAGATCATCCAGGAAGAAGAAAGGAAAGCAAAGAAAGAAAAAAAAAGAAAGAAAGAAAAAAAGAGAAAAGGGAAAAAATAAAATGAAGAGAAATAGAAATGAAAAGAATTGAAAAAATATATTTTTATTTTTTTCTAAAATTTGAAATTTTTAAAATTTGAAAATTTTATAATTTGGAGATTTCTAACGTTAGAAATTAGGATTTAAAAAAGAAATCAAAATCTTTAAAATCTTTTTGGATTTTAAAAGTGAGAAATAATTTTTAGAGAGTTGAAAATAGAGAATTTATTGGAGTGTATAACACATATAGAGAGGAATATTTTTGGAGAGTTGACTAAATAGATAAATTGGAGATTCACAAATAAGATGCTTTCGGAAATGCTCTTAGATTCTTGGAATCAAAATCGGAGCAGCTCAATAAAAACTCTTCTGTTGTTAAGTCCAACACCAAAACACCAACGTACAGCACGAGGCTGTCATGGTAACTGATGAATCACCAGTGGTTCCTATAGTCATTAAAAAACAGTGATGACCATTGATTAACACATGCCAGGAACGTCAATTAACAGATAGTTTTTGCCATGAAGTAGCATGCATACAGTTATTTGACCATTCCATCCGTACATCGAAGCTAGATACGAGAGTGACAGGACAAAATAAGCAATAGTTGCGCTTATTATTAAGCTATTCACAAATTAACCCGTTTTCAAGATGGATGAAACGAAATGAAACATCCATTGTAAGTCAAATCATTTCATCGGAGAGAGAATATTTAATTCAATTACAAAGCATTTAATTACACTGGTTAGCCTAGGAAATAGTGAAATAAAACTCTCCACAAAGAGGGTATTTCATTCAATTACAAAATTGATGTGTCCATTTAAAAAACTGTATTATGAAACTCACCATGGTGAATAGCCTTATCTCCCAACAGGCAACATAAAAAATATTGTTGATGGGATAATCATGTGTTTGCTAACACTGCAGTCCACGTGGTTTCAGTAGCAACAAAGGTAAACTAGTTCCTGCAGTAGTCCATATAGTTTCGGTTACAACACTTAATGTTGGATATACATGGGTTTGTCCCATTTTGATTTATTCAATAATACGTTAAATGCAAAGGCCCACAATAATGCTACGGTGCACTAAAACTTTTAGTCCCATATTGAATGTTCACATGTCTTTGCTCAACTTAAATAGATGGACTGATTGTGTGTCTATTGAGAAGTTGAGACAGGCTAAGGGCGTACGCGGCGACGGTAATGGAACCGTGTTTTTCCACTGTGTCGCGCCACCCTAAAATACTGCGATGACTGTTGGCCTTCCGTCTCCCCATTCATGAGAGAGCTTAATTGCGGAGACTGTTGGCCTTCCGTCTCCCCATTCATGAGAGAGCTTAATTACGGAGACCGTTGGCCTTTCGTCTCCCCATTCATGAGGTGACCGTTGGCCTTTCATCTCCCCATTCATGAGCAAGCTTAATTATGGAGACCGTTGGCCTTCCGTCTTCCTCTGCATGAGAGCTATATAAAGGGGGCAGTAGCTGGACAGAATGATTAATCCTTCCTTCTTCTTCCTTGCGTCGTTGCCTCAAACCAGCCCCGTCCCAACCTTTTGCGCGCACAGAGAGTTGGGAGAGCAGGCCTCCGAAGCCACGCCCGTGATCGAGACACCTGCCGGGTGTGCGGGCGATCAGGTTTTTGGGGAGCGTCTTCGCGACTGCTCGCTCCATCCTGGTGGTCGTGGTTGCTGCACACACCATCGTCTTCCTCCCGGTGCCCGTTCGTGGGACTGCACTGCGAACAACGTCCTGCATCAAGCCCTGATCGACTACATCAAGCAACACGTTATGACGACTAACGTGAATGGAGAAACCGGTGCTTTGAGCATGGGTCCCTCCGCTGGGTACATCCTAGCAACCTTTGTGTTCTATTTCTTTAACTATATCATCTTGTGTTTGATGATAAATATGTTTCAAGCTACTGCTATTTATGTCGTCATAATAATCGCATGCTATTTATGGATTAAATTTAACATGAAAATGCCTAAATTCCTAACAATCCAAAAACCTGATAATAGGCATTTTTCTGTTAGTGGTTTTGCTGCTGCGTTGAAGCCGAATGCTTTTGACGGTACATGCTATAAGAGATGGCACAGTAAGATGGTCTTATGGTTGACGGCTATGAACTGTTTTCACGTGGCACAAGGCAAGCCTGGGGATTTGGCCCCAGGCAGTTCTGAGGAAGAGACATTTGATGCGTCTCCTCAAGGACAGGCCTTTAAGGTTGCTGATAACCTTTTCAGAGGTGCCGTGATCAGTGCAATTGCTGAAAAATACCAGGACTCTTACCTAACCTTCAAAACTGGCAAAGAGTTATGGGATGCGCTTGAGGCAAAGTTCGGTGTTTCTGATGCTGGTAGTGAGCTGTATGTGATGGAGCAGTTCTACGACTACAAGATGGCTGAAAACCGTCCTGTAGTCGAACAAGCTCATGAGATACAGGCTCTAGCAAAAGAACTCGAACAGTTTCCCTGTGTGCTACCTGACAAGTTTGTGGCCGGCGGTATTATCGCCAAGTTGCCACCTTCTTGGAGGGATTTTGCTACCTCTCTAAAGCACAAGAGACAAGAGTTCACCGTGGCTGAACTCATTGGTACTCTTGATGTTGAGGAGAGGGCGAGGGCAAAGGACACACGCGGGAAAGGAATTGAGTCTTCTAGTGCCAATATGGTGCAGAAGAAAAATTCCAATAATGCATCTCGTAACAAGAAGAAGAAGAACAAGCAAGAGAACGTAAAGCCTAAACAAACATCCACATTTAAGAAGAAAAAGGGCAACAAAGAAGGTGGATGCTTTGTTTGCGGGAGCACTGAGCACTGGGCGAGTGCGTGCCCAGACCGCAAATTTAAGCATGAGAAGAAATCAGCTAACATGGTGATATGTGAGACCGGTGAAGGAACACCAGGGTATGGTAATTATTTACCTACTGTTCTTTCAGTTTGTCATTCGCCTGAATGGTGGATTGACACCGGTGCTAATATTCATGTGTGTGCTGATATTTCTTTGTTTTCTTCTTATCAGGTCGGCGGGACTGGATCCTTGCTGATGGGAAACGGATCATCTGCGCGTGTTCTTGGTGTTGGTACGGTCATTCTGAAGTTTACTTCGGGAAAGACGATGCCATTGAAGAACGTGCAGCATGTCCCCTCCATCAAAAAGAATCTAGTTAGCGGATCTCAAGTGTGTCGAGATGGTTATAAACTCATGTTTGAATCCAATAAGTGTGTACTTTCGAAGTATGGTACATTTGTTGGTAAAGGTTATGATTGCAGAGGCTTGTTCCGTTTATCGTTGCATGATGTGTGTAATAATAATGTGAACAATGTTATTTCGAATGAGTCGAATATTTGGCATTCACGACTATGTCATGTTAACTTTGGTGTTCTATCGCGGTTAGCAAAGTTAAATTTAATCCAAAAATTTGATTTAGTCAAAACTTCTAAGTGTCATGTGTGTGTGCAATCTAAGCAACCTCGCAAGCCTCACAAGGCCGCGGAGGCGAGGAACTTGGCACCGCTGGATTTAATTCATTCTGATTTATGTGAGATGAACGGAATATTGACTAAAGGTGGCAAACGTTATTTTATCACATTTATAGATGACTCCACTAGATTTTGTTATGTGTATTTGTTAAAATCAAAAGATGAAGCGTTGTATTATTTTAAAACTTATAAAGCTGAAGTTGAGAACCAACTTGAGAGGAAAATTAAACGGTTACGGTCTGATCGCGGTGGAGAGTATTTTCCAAGAGAATTTTCTGATTTTTGTGCAGAACACGGGATTATTCATGAGAGGACACCGCCATATTCCCCACAATCCAATGGGATTGCCGAAAGAAAGAACCGTACTCTAACTGATTTGGTTAATGCCATGTTAGAGACTTCGGGTCTATCTAAGGAATGGTGGGGTGAGGCGATTTTGACTGCATGTCATGTCCTGAATAAAGTTCCCACAAAAGACAAAGAAATTACACCATTCGAGGAATGGGAAAAGAAAAAGTTAAATCTCTCATATTTGCGTACTTGGGGTTGTTTGGCCAAAGTGAATGTGCCAATTAACAAAAAGCGCAAATTAGGACCTAAAACTGTTGATTGTATTTTCCTTGGTTATGCTTTCCACAGCGTTGGATATAGGTTTTTAATCATAAATTCTGGGGTACCAGACATGCTAGTTGGCACAATCATGGAATCCAGAGACGCTACATTTTTTGAGAGTGATTTTCCTATGAAAATTACACATGACACATCTAGCACTGAACCTGAAATACCCCATGAGCATTTTATTCCGATAGAACACATTGAGGAACCTCATATGAATAATTATGACGAGGATGACAGTATAACAACTCGAAAGAGTAAGAGACAAAGGATTGCAAAATCTTTTGGTGATGATTATATTGTGTACCTTGTGGATGACACACCAAGAACTATTGAAGAGGCATATTCTTCTCCTGATGCTGACTTGTGGAAGGAAGCAATAAGGAGTGAGATGGATTCTATTATGTCTAATAGTACTTGGGAAGTCGTTAAACGTCCCTATGGGTGCAAACCCATTGGAAGTAAATGGGTGTTCAAGAAAAAGCTTAGACCTGATGGTACGATTGAGAGGTACAAGGCAAGGCTTGTGATTAAAGGCTATTCACAGAGGGAAGGTGAAGATTTCTTTGATACATATTCACCGGTGGCTAGATTGACCACGATTCGGGTGTTACTTTCCTTGGCTGCCTCTCATGGTCTTCTCGTCCATCAAATGGACGTTAAAACAGCTTTCCTGAATGGAGAGTTAGATGAGAAGATCTACATGGAGCAGCCTGTGGGGTTTGTAGCAAATGGTCAAGAAGGCATGGTGTGTAAATTATTGAAATCATTATACGGTCTTAAACAAGCACCCAAGCAATGGCATGAAAAGTTTGATAAAACTTTGACATCTGTCGGTTTTGTTGTGAACGAAGCAGATAAATGTGTTTATTATCGGTATGGTGGGGGCGAGGGAGTTATCTTGTGTCTTTATGTTGACGACATACTGATTTTTGGCACTAGCTTTGACATGATCAAGGAAGTGAAGGACTTTTTGTCCAATAATTTTGAGATGAAAGATTTGGGAGAAGCTGATGTTATTCTTAACATTAAGCTATTGAGAGAAGGCAATGGTGGGATCACACTTGTGCAGTCCCATTATGTGGAAAAGGTTTTGAGTCGCTTTGGGTTTAGCGAATGTGAACCTGCTCCTACGCCTTATGATCCTAGCAAGAAATTGAGGAAAAATCGGAGAATAGCTAAGGATCAATTAAAATATTCCCAAATAATTGGTTCGCTCATGTATTTGGCTAGCGCTACGAGGCCTGACATCTCATTTGCTGTGAGCAAACTCAGCCGGTTTGTGTCAAATCCGGGAGATGATCATTGGCGTGCTCTTGAGAGAGTATTGTGCTATCTAAAAGGGACAATGAGCTTTGACATTCACTATACCGGGTACCCGAGGGTACTGGAGGGTTATTGTGATGCAAACTGGATATCTGATGCTGATGAGATATATGCCACAAGTGGATATGTGTTCTCACTAGGTGGTGGTGCTGTTTCCTGGAAGTCTTGCAAGCAGACCATTTTAACGAGGTCAACTATGGAAGCAGAACTCACAGCGTTGGACACCGCCTCGGTTGAGGCTGAGTGGCTTCGTGAACTCCTTATGGATTTACCGGTGGTTGAAAAACCCGTGCCGGCTATTTCTATGAACTGTGATAATCAGACCGTGATTATTAAGGTGAACAGTTCTAAGGATAACATGAAGTCGACTAGGCACATAAAGAGGCGTTTGAAATCTGTCAGAAAAATGAGAAACTCCGGAGTGATAGCGTTGGACTATGTCCATACGTCTAAAAATCTGGCAGATCAATTTACTAAGGGACTATCACGCAATGTGATAGATATTGCATCGAGTGAGATGGGCTTGAGACCCACTTAAAGTCTATCATGGTGGTAACCTATTCTTTGTGATCGGAGATCCCGTGAATTAGAATGGTGAAACAAGCTAGTGGTAGACTGAGAGGAAAGACCCTTAACAAGGTCCATTTCAGATGTATTTCTTTCCTAGCTGTATGGCAGGTTGGTGTTTTCACCTTAATGTGTTCCAAGTGGCTTGTTGAAGCAAAGATGTTGTCCTACAGAACATTTTTTGAGGAACACACCTATATGAGTTCAACTGCTAGTCACAGTTTATGAGATTTGGGTAATCTCTAGATACTCATAAAAGGCCCTGGAGTGTGACTTATATGCTCCAACCAGAGGGGATGCGTTTGGCAACCTAGTATCAGTAAATGACTTGGATGAAACTTATTACACACAAAACTGTCAATTCAAGGCATAGTCCATTGTACAGTTGTGAATAAGTGTAGTCTTTGCTCTAGGTGGATGTTCAACTTAACAGTCTCCACCGAAACACTGGTATATTAAACGCTTGAAAGACGAGAGCATTTATGTGGCTTCGCATTGGTGGGGATTGTTGGATATACATGGGTTTGTCCCATTTTGATTTATTCAATAATACGTTAAATGCAAAGGCCCACAATAATGCTACGGTGCACTAAAACTTTTAGTCCCATATTGAATGTTCACATGTCTTTGCTCAACTTAAATAGATGGACTGATTGTGTGTCTATTGAGAAGTTGAGACAGGCTAAGGGCGTACGCGGCGACGGTAATGGAACCGTGTTTTTCCACTGTGTCGCGCCACCCTAAAATACTGCGATGACTGTTGGCCTTCCGTCTCCCCATTCATGAGAGAGCTTAATTGCGGAGACTGTTGGCCTTCCGTCTCCCCATTCATGAGAGAGCTTAATTACGGAGACCGTTGGCCTTCCGTCTCCCCATTCATGAGGTGACCGTTGGCCTTTCATCTCCCCATTCATGAGCAAGCTTAATTATGGAGACCGTTGACCTTCCGTCTTCCTCTGCATGAGAGCTATATAAAGGGGGCAGTAGCTGGACAGAATGATTAATCCTTCCTTCTTCTTCCTTGCGTCGTTGCCTCAAACCAGCCCCGTCCCAACCTTTTGCGCGCACAGAGAGTTGGGAGAGCAGGCCTCCGAAGCCACGCCCGTGATCGAGACACCTGCCGGGTGTGCGGGCGATCAGGTTTTTGGGGAGCGTCTTCGCGACTGCTCGCTCCATCCTGGTGGTCGTGGTTGCTGCACACACCATCGTCTTCCTCCCGGTGCCCGTTCGTGGGACTGCACTGCGAACAACGTCCTGCATCAAGCCCTGATCGACTACATCAAGCAACACGTTATGACGACTAACGTGAATGGAGAAACCGGTGCTTTGAGCATGGGTCCCTCCGCTGGGTACATCCTAGCAACCTTTGTGTTCTATTTCTTTAACTATATCATCTTGTGTTTGATGATAAATATGTTTCAAGCTACTGCTATTTATGTCGTCATAATAATCGCATGCTATTTATGGATTAAATTTAACATGAAAATGCCTAAATTCCTAACACTTAATAAGTTCTTCAATGCAGATATGAAACAACTAACAATCGACCCTACCCAAAATCCGGTGGAAATATTTATCCAGACTAAACAATTTCAAGAACAATAAATCGAGAGATTAGTCAACGGCCCTGTGCCAAGTAGGAAGAACACTGCATATACAATAGCAGACATCTATGTCAACCGTACATAGAGTCAGACTTACATTTGGCAAAAAGTTTATGATGGTATCACATGCTAAAAACATGCTGCCGTTAGTTGACAATCATCATTCCGTCCTGTTTGGTTATTTTAATAAGGCAGTCTATAGCCTGTAAAAAGAACATAGCAAGATCAGTCTACAGTCCAGGAAAAAGACAGGCTAATATCAATGTTCTCGAAAGTGCCTGCATATGTGTACCAGGTCCATTATATTGACCTTTCCGATTTTAGCTGAGTGGATATTCCACAAGGTTTACAAGGTTAATTAGTGGCCTGCTTACCGCATACAAGGCTGCTTACAGGCCTAAGTATGACATATTGCTATGATCTTATTTTATCGATTCTTTAAACTAAAAGGTTTTTACCAATTTCGAGGAAGATATCACGATGAGGAAAGATATTATCGGAAAAATTTGGAAAAAAAATTGAGTAGCTGCCACTGAGAAGCGCATCCGGCGGCCAAGAACGTCCGCCGCCAGCGCCCCGCCGCCCATCCGGCCAAGAACGTCCGCCGCCAGCGCCCCGCCGCCGCCCGTCGGCGCTCCGCAAGTCTAATGTACCAACATTATCTGTTTTCTTTCTTATTCTTGACGTGATAAAACATACTTATAGTGTTTTAAAAGGACTGAGTTAGTTCACAATCAACTTCATCAACGTTTCATGAATTTGGTACACATAACATTGTTTTTTTATCTATATAAACACTTCTACAAAGCAAAACAATCATATGTTATAGTACAAAACGTAATATGAATATACATTTGTTTGTTCGATGAATAAGGCGAGCGAGCACAGCCTTGTTGATGCGGTAAGCGGTATCCAGTAGTGTCTGG
Source organism: Zizania palustris (assembly GCA_019279435.1). Taxonomy (NCBI): domain Eukaryota; kingdom Viridiplantae; phylum Streptophyta; class Magnoliopsida; order Poales; family Poaceae; genus Zizania; species Zizania palustris. The sequence continues at coordinate 68,031,259 of JAAALK010000287.1, read as the reverse complement.
CCATAAGAGCTGACATGCCCTGATACCAATTTTCAGCACAACACTTCTGCCCACACGAATTAACTCTCTTGATCGGAAGAATACACGGACGTTTTGTGATGCCACTTGATGAACAAAAGAACATATAGATTCTAAATATTGAATAAAGATAGGCCTTGCTACACACGCCACAATGCTGCTTATTAGCCGAAGACTCTAAACGCAACGCCCTCAAAAAACGAAAAGAGATAGCAGCGACAGGAATCACACGATTACAGGCATAACACTCCTCACGAGGGGCAACAAGAGGCAAGAACAGAAGAGGTCGACAACGGGAAGCATGCACGGCGGTCGACGGTCGTAAGCGGTCGTCAGCGGATTGGGGGCGGCGGCGGCGGCCGCGGGACGGACCAAATCTTCACGATAGCGGATTTGGGAGGGGGAGGCGTATTCACCGGCGGCCTTGTCCCCAGAAGCCTCTCGCGGCGCCACACCTCGCCGTCACGGCCATGCGTCGCCCTGCTCCGGCCGCCGTATCCCCATGCGTCGTCGTCCGCATCGGCGCCAAGCAGCAGCACTGCAAATCAAATTAGATCGATCAAGAAACGCGTCTCTGATCTCTGTCGGCAAGGTCAAAGCTGCATGCTTTCCATGGAGCCCGAGCAGAGAACGCGTCGGCATCGCGTACGGCGTACCTTGAGGAGGACGCGGCATATCACGACGCGCTGAGGCCGCGCAGGGAGCAAGCATGCCGCACAAGAGGAGGGCGGCAGCGACCAGCCACCGAGTGGCAGCTACCCTGCGATACATCCAGACGATGTAGTAGATAATCACACGGCACTCTCGAGTGACAGGGCAGTCAATGAGATAGGGAGAGCTAGCTTAGTGCGAGTGTGCGACTCAGACCGACTCTAGTGGGCTGTCTATCCAAAACTCTGTATCTGCTGCATCCGTCGAGGTCCTGTTCACCTCGTAGTAAACTTCGTAGCCTGCTGGCATCCAAAATACAAGTAGCCTATTATGCTCTGTGTATTACCGTGTTCTCTCTCTTCCCCACAGAGCAAACGATCAAGCACATTCCTTTCCTCCGATACAATAGCTAAAAGCGAGTGGCCGATGTTCTGCCCGACGATTTTGCCTTCCTACCCGGCAGCCGTCATGCTGGTCCCTATGAATCTGCCTCCGTGTTGTTCCACAGAGATTCTTGGACGTCTCCATCGCGAAGCTGGAGCAAACCGTCAGATCGACGTAACAGTCGAAGTCGAAGCTAAGGCCACGGTCGACATCTCTGGGGAGCGCCTGCTCATATTCATTGCCAGCTTCATCCATTCCACGGTATGGATCAGGTTGTCTTCGATATAGAATCTCTGGATCTAGCTTAAGGATTCAATTTGGTTTCTGGTAGGGATGGATTCGGATCGGATACGGATGGAAACAAATCCGGATAGCACTATTTACCACATTTTAATTCGAATACGAATACGGATTCGGATGTTCTCGAATACGAATACAAAACGGATGTTTCGAATACGAATATGTATTCGGATGTTTACTCGGTTTAACTCCAAATGTTCGTTGTTTCACAAAATTTTTAAAAATCCAAAGGGTACAATATACCAAATTAGAATAATAATTGATAAGAAACAATGATACACAATAAACCATGCACAAAAGAAATTTTTAAACAACACTAGCTAAAATTAATCATACACAACAACCAATAAGAACTACATAAAGTCTTGAACCGAAATTCATCATACATTTCAACCAACAAGAACACACAAATTGAGTCCAGGTGCGCAAATGCAGAAAAAACAGGCGGCAATTTGGAAAGAATTGGCTGAATTTTATTGTTTTTAAAAATTAAACATTTTCAAAAATTTATTAACATCCTATATGATAAATTTCTCAAAACATTTTCAAAATTTTATCATGGTATCTAAGTATAATATTATAATATTATGACAAGTCTCATATTTTTCAGACTTTATTTGATTTTTTTATAATTAAAAAACCCTTAAGCTCCACATTACCGATGAAGTGTTGTAACATAAATTTTTTAACATTTCTTTAAATTTAGTGGATAACAAATAAAAATGGACAAAAAATAATGAATGTGATTTTTCTATAAATTTTAGTGCATTATTTTAGGTACTTGCAGTCCAAATTTCACATATTCCAATTTAAATACTAGAAACACAATTAATGAGTTAAAAATAGCAAATAGATCTAGAAAAATACAAAACAATTATATGGTATGAGATATATTGTATTTTAATTATATAAAAAAATTCAAGTTAAAAAACATTTAACCATCAATTTATTTTAAACCATAATCTATTCCTTCTCAAAACTCTATTTCCTCTAGAGAGAATCTTAGATTTCTTAACATCCTATATGATAAAATTTTCTAAACATTTTAAAAATTTTATCATCATATCTACGTATAATATTATAACATTGTAACAAGTCTCGTATTTTTAAGACTTTATTTGATTTTTTTATAATTAAAAAACCCTTAAGCTCCACATTACTAATGAAGTGTCGTAACATAAATTTTTTAATTTTTTTTTAAATTTAGTGGATAACAACTAAAAATGTACACAAAATAGTGAATGTGATTTTTCTATAAATTTTAGTGCATTATTTTAGGTACTTGCAGTTCAAATTTCATATATTCCAATTTAAATACTAGAAACACAATTAATGACTTAAAAATAGCAAATGGATCTATAAAAATACAAAAACTTTATATGGTATGAGATATGTTGTATTTTAATTATATAAAAAAATTCAAGTTCAAACAAATATTTAACCATCAAATTACTTTAAACCATAACTTATTCCTTCTCAAAACTCTATTTACTCTCAACAGAATCTCAGATTTCTTAACATCCTATATGATAAAATTTTAGAAACATTTTAAAAAATTTTTCATGATATCTTCTTATAATATTATAACACTGTGACAAGTATTATATTTTTCAGACTTTATTTGATTTTTTTTATAATTAAAAAACCCTTAAGCTCCACATTACCAATGAAGTGTTGTAACATAAATTTTTTAATATTTATTTAAATTTAGTTGATAAGAACTAAAAATAGAAACAAAATAGTGAATGTGATTTTTCTATAAATTTTAGTGTATTATTTTAGATACTTGCAGTTTAAATTTCACATATTCCAATTTAAATACTAGAAACACAATTAATGAGTTAAAAATAGCAAATAGATCTAGAAAAATACAAACAATTTATAGTGAATGAGATATGTTGTATTTTTAGTATATAAAAAAATTAAAGTCCAAACAAATATTTAACTATAAATTTAGTTTAAACTATAACATATTCCTTCTCAAAACTCTATTTCCTCTCAAGAGAATCTCAGATTTCTTAACATTCTATATGATAAATTTCTCAAAACATTTTCAAAAATTTATCATGGTATCTACATATAATATTATAACACTGTGATAAGTCTCGTATTTTTCAGAATTTATTTGATTTTTTTATAATTAAAAAACCCTTAAGCTCCACATTACCGATGAAGTGTCGTAACATAATTTTTTTTAACATTTCTTTAAATTTAGTGGATAAGAAATAAAAATGGATACAAAATAGTGAATGTGATTTTTAGATAAATTTTAGTGCATTATTTTAGGTACTTGCAGTTCAAATTTCACATAATCCAATTTAAATACTAGAAACACAATTAATGAGTTAAAAATAGAAAATGGATCTGGAAAAATACAAAAAAATTATATGGTATGAGATATTTTGTATTTTGATTATATAAAAAAATTCAAGTTCAAACAAATATTTAACCATAAATTTATTTTAAACCATAACCTATTCCTTCTCAAAACTCTATTTCCTCTTAAGAGAATCTCAGATTTCTTAACATTCTATATAATAAATTTCTCGAGACATTTTTCAAAATTTTATCATGGTATCTACGTATAATATTATAACATTGTGATAAGTCTCGTATTTTTCAGACTTTATTTGATTTTTTTATAATTAAAAAATCCTTAAGCTCCACATTACGGATGAAGTGTCGTAACATAATTTTTGTAATATTTTTCTTTAAATTTTATGGATAAGAACTAAAAATGGACACAAAATAGTGAATGCAATTTTTCTATAAATTTTAGTGCATTATTTAGGTACTTGCATTTCAAATTTCACATATTTCAATTTAAATCCTAGAAACACAATTAATGAGTTAAAAATAGCAAATGTATCTAAAAAATACAAAAAAACTATATTTATTGATATATGTTGTATTTTGATTATAAAAAAATTAAAGTTCAAACAAATATTTAACCATCAATTTATTTTAAACCATAACTAATTAATATTCACTAACTTAAGTATTCCATAATTATATAAATAATAAATAAACCATTAATATAGTGATAATATATTATCTTGAGTCTAAGTTTAATCTGTGTGAAATCCTAAAACGAATACGGATGTATCCATTTCCATATCCACATTCAGCAGAATTCGGATATCCGTTTCCATATCCACATTTGTAAAACGAATTCGGATATTTCCGAATGTCATCCATATTTAATTCGGATACGAATACGGATATCCATATTTACAGTAATTCGAATACGAATACGGATAATTCGGATATTCTGACATCCATATCCATCCCTAGTTTCTGGTTTAGGATAAAATAGGTGACTGTGCTATTGACTTGTTTGATATGTCATGTGGTATTTAGCTTTATTGTTGTGGCTTCGTTTTATTTCCTTCGTTTGCTCATATTTCATGCATGTGCTTGTACTCTTTGCAGTCCACAGATGGACAAGGAGCCTATCGATATGGTATATAGCATGGTTCGTGTCATGAAGGGCCACATTGAAATCATTAGGAGCGTTGTTACTGATGGTGTTGTTGAAACCAATCCGCCTCAAATTGTGGTCAGCCTTAAGACCACTCTGTTCTAGATAGGAGATATATGTGACCGGCTAGAGAAGTGTGTCCTTTCCATCAAGAAGTATGCGGAAAGGAAGTGTGAAGAAGCTTCAGAGGCAATGGATACCTCGACCGCGGAGGACCAAGAAGCTCTTGCTGAAATGCTGGCCATCCCAAGCCCCAAGTGCATTCCTCCCTAGCTCCATTTTGAGGAGAATGGTATCAAGTATGATAGTGACCAGTTGAGGAGATGTCGATTAGGTGTTGTGTTGTGCTGTAGCAGCTTCTGTAATTAGGTGTAGTGATCTGGTGTAGTTCATTATATATCTATGGTTATGTAATTGTTAAGACATCTATTGTATATATGAGCCCCTTTTATGTATGTTATCAACCTTGTGTGTTCTGATTGTTGTTACTGTGCTGATTGTTGTCATCTACTATGAGTGCACTTACACCCTTGGAATGGACCTAAGCCAATTCGGCCAGGGCATCGAGATGAACAATGTGTCCCAAAATGCCTATTCCGTTGATGACAACACTGCAACAATTGGAGATCCTAGCCAAAATAACCCTACAAAGAAGAATGGGTGTGCTAAGTGCAACTCAAACTATAGTCAAGCGACGAATGAGGTGCTTATATCTACATACTTGAATGTTTCTAAGGATACGATAGTCAAGGCTAGTCCAGAGTGGGGCTGACGGTGCAACCGCTCCTAGCCCCAAACCTCAAGGCCCCGTATATACCGTATATGCTATATGTACAATATGGTCCAAGCATCCGGTGGCTAGATGAATAATAATTAGCAGGCATGAAACGAGAAGAGCACTACAACAAACCAGGCAGCTTCCGTCAGCCAAAGCTGATGGAAATGCTTCGACAAAACACAGAAAGCTCAAAACCGATTCATATGATATCAATAATATATTCAGAGTCTTTCAGATTACAAGTCAAGTCAGCCTTTGGCTTCACCTCCAAGTCAGCCTTCTCTAAAACACAGTCGATGAAGACCGCTTTCCACTTATCCACGCCGAGGGAGTAGGGGCACCGATGCCCAAATTTGTAGTGCGTGATACTGGTCTATATGATATCGGCCAGCTACTAGAGCTCACTAGGGGGGCATCACGGTCGTCTTCTTGCAAGAGGCAAAGTCAATCAGACAAAACAAAAGGAAGACGGTGGAAGAAGGTGAAAGGGTGAGTTGAAATAATTACCTTGGGTCCTGTATATACATCACCTGGGTGAAGCCGTTCTTGGTAGATCGATGAAGAGTGGTTGAAGATATGTTGCTTCAATTAACCCCATCATTAGTGGAAAGCGGCGGAGGTCGCTCAGCAGGTCGTCTAGGAAACAAGACCTCTAGTAGGGATCCCATCGGTCATATGGGAAAGGTGATACCACTCCAAGGCGTTCGTGACTCTCCCGCAGGTTTGGATTTGATCGACAAAAAAGAGATATGGCGGAAGCTGACCGAAGCCTAGCTGCCTTGAGAAGACCATTGGGTGATAAAACTCATAGAAACACTACCAAGGACACATCAGGCAGAACTAGACAACGATGGCGTTCATACTCTGAGTAATATTCGAAGGAAAACCAGGTGGTACGATCGAAGAACCCAAGGTAGAATCTCCTAAAGAAAGCGGCCAAAGCCGCAGGAGACAAAGGAAAAGAAGGAAAAAATGTCGCCGCCTCGCCCAAAGAAGAGCAGCAACAATAGGTAGAAATGGTCGATTCTAGAAAATCGACTGGAAAATACGTTTGAGCAAGAGAGGTCTCTCAAATAAAATCAGCCGTATAAACATTAAGCCAGAGCTGGAGGAACCACCAAGGGCTCTTAGGTCGGCCGATGAAATTACTGACCGATAGGTTTGCCGATATAAGATGAAGGAGGCGATAGGTAGCTCCTAAGAGGAAACAACCAAGGGGGATCCGTACGTGGGCGGCAAGCTATTTGGCTAAAAACTGAAATTGAAAGGTCAAGGCCAGAGCCGATATGCAAAAGACAAACTTCTCTAGCCAGAGATTGAGTAAAGCAATGTATTCACGAGTATCTACAGGGCCAGTTTTCTTATTGTGTCTCACGATATATCGACCCCAGCTATCAACTAACTTGATGCTAAGGCAGTGGGATGGTTGGAAACGGAAGGGAAAGGGTTTGGCCAGTGAATCAATGTGAAGACAACTTAAAAAGAAGATGTCAAGCAAAGTGGGACTCATCAGCCCATGACCAAAAATAAAAGCATTCAAGGCATCAAACCATAAGTAACAAGATGCGGCCAACATCAGCTCATTTAGATATGGCTCAGCAAGGGAAAGGACGATGCAATGACCAATGTCAATTTCATCCAAAAGGCACGGTAGGTGGCTGATACCGTAAGATACTAGTCACGCCAGCTAGGAATGGAAGAGGGAAAGGAATCAAAACCATAGTTCCAGTCATAAGAACGCATGAGAGAATATTTAAAAGAAATTTTGCAAGTTTTGGTGTTTATTAAATTTGTAGGGTCCGGATTTCCCAAAGGGCCCAAGAAGAAGCTAGAAGGATGAGTGTATATTGGGATCAGAGTTTGGTCATACAGGTTCTATAGTGAAGGAAGAGGAAAAGAATATATATTGAGAAAAATGAAGCTATAAAGAAGGAAGCAGCGGAAGAACCGAGAAAAATGAGGAACAACAAGAATGTCGAAAACTTACCTCAGGAATCATATTGAGAGTAGCCATCCTAGCATCATCACAGAACATAATCAGTGGAAAAGAAAAGACAACAAGCAATACTCACAACAAACGACAGTTAACTCAGAGACTAATAGCAAGCATAAAAAAGCGAAAGTAGAGAGACCTGTTACTTATAGGGCAGGAGTGACTCTTCAACAGCCGAGTTAGAACTGATCCCTTCAGATTTGGTGGGGCCATTCGTGACGTTTAGCAAAAGGTAATCATGAGTACTATTTTTGAAACGCTAAGATATTTGCAGGCCTGGGATTAGAGGAACAAGACCTTTGGTTTAATGAGTATCAATACAAAATTGTGTGGGATGAAGCCTGGTATGATGCCTCCACTGAGAAACCAAGTGTTGGTTTTGGTGCTAGTGATGAGTGATTGACAGACTTTTACCCTCGGGTTCGAAGGGGTACCTCCGAAGGGGGTTCGGAGGTTGGACCTCTGAAGGGTGTTCGGAGGTGGTTTCACCGAAGGGTGTTCGGTGGTTTGCTTGCTGCAGCTATTGCAGCGGAGTGTGCATGTCGGAGGGGTCCGATAGTACACGATGACTGGGTGTGTACCGAAGGCTTCGGTACTTTGGGCGGTACACCGGAGTGTGTGCCGGAGGTTGTTAACCCGGAGAGGTCTCCGGAGTACTGGATACACTTGTCTGTTTGTCGGTGGTGCGCAGGGACTTCGGAGGCGACGGACAGGTTCGCGGCAGGTGAACCTGGGTCAAGCGGGAGGCTTGATGCCAGGGGAGCGGGGAGCTCCGTCACGGTGGCTGCGAAGGGGGTCCGGGTCGGTCCTCAGGTCGAGGTGCGCCAGGTGAAGGCAGAGAGTGCGGAGCGTGGCTCCGGCTGAAGGTACTCCGAGACAAAGTCCTCGGAGGTGAGGCACTTCGAAGGTACTCCGAATGGAGTGACTTTGGAGTTGGTTGGATCAAATCCTCTGCGGAGGCAAGGTGTTCGAAGTGTGCTCCGGAGGGAGACATTCGAAGGTGCCCGACGAAGGTCTCAGAAGTCGAGGCGCATCGAAGGCATGGTCCGGGTGAGGCTCGTCGAGGAGTGTGCTCGGGGAGAGGCACTGCGACGAAGGGCTCATGGAATGCTTCATGCGGAGGCCTTGGACGAAGGAGGGACTTCGAAGGGTGGTACTCCGAAGGTGGGGCTTCGGAGTGTGATTGTCTTGAGGTACTTCGGCCTGCATGGCTTCGGTACACGGACTGACATAGTTCGAGCTGGGCGAAGCTGCGAAGCCATGGTGGTCCACTCCGAAGGTGTTTGTGCGAAGGCCCAAGGGCTTTGACGGCTTCGGCTCAAAACCGTCACTGTATCGAAGGCTGACTTCGGTGAAGCGAAGGCCATCTGGCTCAAGGCTTCTCACCGAAGCTACCGCACCCCTCGCGTGCGAAGGGGGGCTTCGGAAAGGTCAAAGGCTGCAAGTCTGATAGTGTCTGCTCTGCAAAAAGCTGGTGCTGTCCCCTCTGCAAAGGCTGACAGAGAAGTCTCCAATAAAGTTGACTACCTTTTGTACCCCTTAGTTCTGTAGAGACAAAACCAATGTAAACCCTAGGGGTAAAGTAGTCAATTCCTTTGGGTGAACTGTGGGCTATAAATATGGGGGCTCGGTAGGTAACATTTAACACTTTGAGCATTTACTGTTGAGCTCCTGTAGCCACATACCTCGTTGTATTCATCCAGAGTTCAAATATTTTTGTGTTCCTTGTTCAAGCGGCGAAGCCCTGCTTCTTTGTGCTTTTTGCTTGAGCTCGCGTTACATACCTCGCTAGTTGTAGTGCACCGAAGCCTGTCTAGGCGAAGGTTGTTTCTGTGCGAAGTGTGTTTTTCAGCGTGCGTTCGCTTTGTGTAACTTGAGGCCAAACCTCACAGCTTACTAGCGAAGCCCTGATCGAAGCCCGTTTGCTTCTTGTGTCGAAGCCCTTAGCGAAGTTCGTTTGTGTGCGTGTAGACCTTCGTGTACAAAGCACAACACCAGTTGCTGCTGCCAAGTACTTGGTCGAAGTCCTCAGATGGGTGTCCACTCTTGCGAAGGGTGAAGTGCGAAGCCTGCTCGAAGCACCCCGTGTGCGGAGCCTGCACTGACTTAGTGGAGTAGATTTTCGAGGGTTGTTAGTGGAGCGAAGTCTTCTTGGCTTCGAACTTTTGCTCCTACGAAGTCTGTGTTCGGAGCTGTCGAAGTATCTCCGAACCAGACCTCCGAAGGTAGTGTTCGAAGCCTGTTCCGCAGAAGACAGGATTAAAACCGAAGGCTGTTCTTAGCCTGAAATTTTAAAAGCTCCCATTAACCCCCCTTCTGGTCGCCGTTTCCGGTCCAACAATTGGTATCAGAGCGGGTTAAGATCACCAGTTGACCTTAACCGGTTTTGTGATCTATTGGCGACATGGATAGAGGCAGTAAAATTCCTCTGTTCGATGGGAAAGATTTTGCATACTGGAAGGTGCGCATGGAGGCTTACTTGTTAAGCCAAGGAAATGCAATTTGGGAGATTGTGGACTCACAATACTCCATCCCTGAGACTCGCACCTCTCAAACCGAGAAGGATCAGTATAATGCCAATTCCAAGGCAAGAAATATACTATTCATTGGTTTGAGTAGAAGTGAGTTTGATAGGGTGCAGCACCTTAGGACAGCTAGGGAAATCTGGACAACACTCACTGTCTTTCATGAGGGCTCTACTCAGATTAATGCCAGGCGCCAAAGCACATACAATCAACAGTATCAGCTGTTTGTGCAGGCACCTGGTGAATCTGTAGATGCCATGTTTTCTCGCTTTGATGCGATAGTGAGTAACTTGCGATCCAACGGGACGCTTGCTTACAGTGATCATGATAGGGCTATCAAGCTTCTCTACGCTCTTGACCGTAGCATATGGGAAGTAAAGATATCCAGCATTGAGGAGTCCGCAGGATATGACACTTTGACCTGCGATGAACTCTTTAGCAAGCTGAAGTCCATAGAGATTGCCAAGGCATCTCTTGCAGTGCACAGAAGCTCTTTGCCACAACCATTGGCATTGGTTTCTAGCACTAGCCGTGGCACCACTACAGAACCAAGCACATCTGGCACTTGTGTTCTTGCAGATGGTTTTGCTTTGTCCTCCCTGGTCTCCATCACAAAGGAGCAGGTGGACACTCTGGATGATGATGAGCTTGCTCTCATTGCCAGAAGGTTCACCCGTTTTCATCATGAGAGACGGGATCAGAGGAGAAGTGGTTTTAGTGGTTGCTTTGAATGTGGCGACACCTCTCACATTAAGGCCAATTGTCCCAAGCTCAAGAAGAGAGATGAGAGTGAGCGCCCTAAATACCACAAGAAGGAGAGGAAACCCTTTGTGAAGGGCAAGCGCGGCAAGATATCTAAGAAAGTAGCCAAGGCCGCTTCCAGAGCATTTGTTGCTGCTCTCAGCGACATCGACACGTCCTCAACTGAGGAGTCGAGCTCTGAGGAGGAGGAGTCCCCAAGGAAGGAGGACAAGAAGGACAAGAAGGGACGAGACTTCACCGGCCTTTGCTTCATGGCCGACAGCGATCACAGCGGCGATGAGCTTGACTCATCTGAGGTAACACTATCATCTGGCCAGCTACTAATTAAATTAGATGAGCTAAATGAAGTAGTTCTTGGTCAGGATAGATTACTTGTGCAAGCCGCTAGAGAAAGAAAAGACCTTAGACTTAGGCTAGAATCTGTTACTACTGAATATGCCATGCTTAAGTCTAAGTTTAATGATGCTGAATGTGAGTCCTGTTCTGTTGTCATGAGTGAGGTTGCTCAGTTGCGTTCTGTTCATGCTCAAACTCTGTCTGAGCTTGAGACTGCACAGAAGCAGCTTTTGGATGTGGATTCTAGACCTCATGATGTTATTGATTGCATGAACTGCTCTTTATTACGCGAAAGCATTAATTTACGTGATAAGCATGTTCATGATTTGGAGGCTAGATTGGAGAGGGCCGGTAGTTCTAAGGATGTGCAACCTGTTTGTGACACTTGCATCACCCTTAAGGACCAGCTAGGCACTGTTAGAGAGCGAGCTCAAATCCTCATGTCTGAAAAGGAATACCTCCTTTCCGTGGTTAATAAATGCACTGAGGGAAAGGGTAGGATGGATTTGCTCTTGGCCAAGACCAAGTTGTGTGCTGACAGAGCAGGGGTAGCTCTAGGTTTGGGTTTTGAGAGGATTTCTTCAGACAATAAGACCAAAACTGTTTTTACCTCTCCCACTACCTTAGAGAAAGAAAGAGCTCTGTTAGACACCCCACCAGCCAAGAAACCTACCCGAGCTCAAAAGAAAACCACTCCTCCTGCCAAGAAAAATCCTCCCAAGAAAACCACTCAGAGAAAACCCAAGGAGCCTGTGAGAGTTGCTCCTGTGACCCATGAGAGTGCCCCCAGGAGAGTGTTTCATTGTTCCTATTGTCAGCGGGTGGGTCATTTGGTTGGGTTTTGTTTTCGTCGCATCAAGGATGAGCGATGCTCTCAGGCGATGAGTTACCAGGACATGCATTACCCATCTTTAGGTATGCATGAGTCTGAGATGTACTATCGTCCTGCTTTTGAGGCTCCTCGCGCTTCTCGGAGAGGTTTTGCTCCTCGAGGTGTTCACCATGTTCCATATGGTGGTAGACCTCGGGCGAGTAGCTTTGTACCTCGTCAGAGTAGGAGACCTCGACATGTTGTTCGTTCACAGCATGTAGGTAGACCTCGCACTTTGCATTATTCTGATTATCATGTGCGTAGACCGTCTACTTTTACTGCGCCTACTACTCGTGTCACTCAGTGCTGGATGCCTCGTCATTATTTCACTCACCCCAGCACTGAGCGATCGAGATATTCTTATCATGTGTAGGCGACAGATCGAGGCTTGGAGGGCACGTGGATCATGGACTCCGGTTGTTCGCGCCACATGACCGGAGATGCAGCATGGTTCTCCAGCCTCACCACAACCAAGCAAAGGGAACATATCACCTTCGGAAACAATCGAAGGAGTAGAGTGAAAGGTAAAGGTGTGGTAAGAATTAATTCGAACTTCACTCTCAAAGATGTTGCTTTGGTTGAAAACCTGGGATACAATTTGCTGTCTGTATCTCAGTTGCTTGATGAGGGCTTCGAAGTGCGATTTCATCGCGATACTTCACAAGTGCTCAATTCTGATGGCGTTGTGGTGTGTAAGATCTTTAGAGTTGGGAGAGTTTTTGGAGCTGATTTTTCAGAGTCATCTGGTTCTTCTCATTGTCTTGTTGCTCATTCGACTTCTGAGCTTTGGAAGTGGCATAGGAGACTAGGGCATATGAGCTTTGAGTTGCTCGCTCGTCTGAGCGCCCTAGGTCTAATCCGAGGATTGCCCAAGCTCAAGTTTGAGAAGAATTTAGTTTGCGCTCCTTGTCGACATGGAAAAATGATTGCTGCTTCGCATTCGCCAGTCACCACAGTGATGACTGAACAACCCAGAGAACTTCTCCACATGGACACTGTAGGTCCTTCTCGGGTTAGTTCTTTAGGCGGCAAGTGGTATGTATTAGTTATTGTCGACGATTTCTCTCGCTACTCTTGGGTCTTCTTTCTTGCTAGCAAGGATGAAGTGTTTTCACACTTTCGGAGCTTGGCTTTGAGACTTTTTACTGAACTCCCAGGTGCATTGAAATTCATTCGAAGTGATAATGGCACCGAGTTCAAAAACAGTCTCTTTGTTGACTTTTGCATGGAGCATGGCATAGAACATCAATTCTCTGCTCCGCGGGTTCCTCAACAAAACGGTGTTGTTGAGAGAAAGAACCGCACTTTGGTTGAGATGGCTAGGACGATGCTTGATGAGCATAGGACTCCTAGAAAATTCTGGGCTGAGGCCATGAACACTGCATGTTACATCTCAAACCGAATTTTCTTGCGCTCAATTTTAAACTTGACATCTTATGAACTACGTTTTGGGAGACAGCCCAAGGTTACCCATCTTCGAGTTTTCGGTTGTCGTTGCTTTATCCTAAAACGTGGTAATTTGGATAAATTTGAGTCGCGCTCTTCTGACGGGATCTTTTTGGGTTACACTACTCATGGTCATTCTTATTGTGTTTATAATTTGGAAACTAACACTGTCATCGAGTCATGTGATGTGACTTTTGATGAATCAACCCCCTCTGTTAGTTCTGCTTTTGAACAGGCAAATGAACACGACATGGAACAGACCTTATTCGAAGAAGATCCCGGAGAATTCGAGGATGAACCCCTACTACCCTCGACATCAACCCCCGAAGCCGACCCCGCTTCGACCACTTCGGCACGAGGTCCCGAAGCGACTACCTCAACATCGGTCATCTTGGACCACTCCAACGCACAAGTTGAGGGGGAGACTGCATCCCGCCGCGAGGCTCCACATCATGTTCAAAGGATGCACCCTCCCGAGCAGATCATTGGTGAGCTTGATCAAAGGATAACTTGTTCACATGCTCATTTCACTAATTCTGCTTTTGTTGCTTCTTTCGAGCCTTTAGATGTTAGTCATGCACTTTCTGATTCTAGTTGGATCAATGCCATGCATGAGGAACTTGAAAATTTGAGAGAAACCAAGTCTGGACTTTAGTTGATCCTCCACCAAATGTTCATTTCATTGGAACAAAATGGATTTTCAAAAATAAACAAGGGGAGGATGGGACTATAGTTAGAAACAAGGCTAGACTTGTAGCTCAGGGCTTTTCTCAACTAGAAGGGATTGATTTTACAGAAACTTTTGCACCTGTTGCTCGCTTTGAGGCCATTAGGATTTTGCTTGCCTTTGCGACATCCCGGGGATTCAAACTCTATCAAATGGATGTCAAAAGTGCTTTTCTTAATGGCTTCATAGGTGAAGATGTTTATGTAAAACAACCCCCTGGTTTTGAAAACCCCAAGTACCCTCATAAAGTCCTTAAACTCCATAAGGCTCTTTATGGACTCAAGCAGGACCCTCGGGCGTGGTATGATAGACTTAAGTCTTTTCTGCTTGAGCGAGGGTATTTGATGGGCTCTGTTGATAAAACTTTGTTTACTCTCAAACATGGCAAAGATTTCCTCCTAGTTCAGATTTATGTGGATGATATCATCTTTGGTGGCTCTTCTCATGCTTTGGTTGCCGAGTTTGCAGATACCATGAGCAGGGAATTTGAAATGTCTATGATGAGTGAACTCACCTTTTTCCTTGGTTTGCAAATCAAGCAAAGCAAACAAGGTACTTTTGTCCACCAGACGAAGTACACCAAGGACCTGCTCAAGAAGTTTGACATGTCCGATGCGAAGCCCCTCGCCACTCCAATGGCTACATCTGTAGCATTGGATCCTGACGAAGATGGAGAAGCCGTAGATCAAAAGGAGTTCCGAAGCATGATCGGCTCCCTCCTCTACTTGACTGCCACGAGGCCGGACATACACTTCGCAGTATGTCTGTGCGCTCGTTTTCAGGCTTCACCATGAGCTTCGCACCGCCAAGTGGTAAAGCGCATCTTAAGGTATCTCAAACATACCCTCGAATTTGGCATATGGTATTCAGCATCTTCATCTTTATGTCTTCGAGGTTATTCCGATGCGGATTTTGCTGGGTGTAGGATTGATAGAAAGAGTACCTCTGGTACTTGTCATTTTCTAGGTACTTCTCTGATTTGCTGGTCTTCCCGCAAACAGTCTAGTGTTGCACAATCGACGGCTGAGGCCGAATATGTTGCTGGAGCTAGCTGTTGCTCTCAGATTCATTGGATGGTTTCCACTTTGCGGGATTTCGGGTTAGATTATAAGAGTGTTCCACTTTTCTGTGATAACACTAGCGCTATTTGTATTGCAAACAACCCGGTTCAGCACTCCAGAACCAAACACATTGATGTGAGATATCATTTTCTCAGAGATCACAATGAGAAGGGTGATGTTGAACTTCAATATGTTGATACCCAACACCAGCTTGCCGACATTTTTACAAAACCCCTCGATGCTTCTCGATTTGCTTACTTGCGTGGAGAACTTGGTATTTGTCACCCTTACGGCATTTTGTGAGGGGGAGCAGTTTTAGATGGATGTGCATTTGCTAATTGTGTTGAAATTGCATTTACATCTTTTGCATTTATATGCCTGATTATAATTCATGAAATCATGACAGCTCAGCTCTTTTTAATTTATCTGGAACATTCATGTGCATGATGTTTTATTTTCACAATCAAATCATTCTCACTGCTTAGTCTTGAATCTAGCATGTTTAGGCAGGACTGCTTTAGCTATCTTTTATCTGCTTGACAGCCCGACACTGTTCATTGGTTGCTAAAAATTGCAACTTGAAAAATTGTTCTCTATCTTCATGGATATTCATAAAATGCCAAACAATTGGTACACTTAATTATAATAAAAAACTCCATGATTTGCATGCTTTAAGTTAAAAGATCCAGGTGGGTTTGTTTGTCGCACTATCCTATTCTAGACTGCTTACCATTGCACCTTGGTCTGAACTGGAATAGTGTAGTGTATGCCAAAATCATTGCCTTAAGCTTCTTATGGCTTTCATGCCTAGGCTTGGCCTGATTGGAAAGTATAAGGTGGACAAACAAATAACCCCTGGCACTAAGAAAAGAACAACAAAATTCATTGACTATCAAGTTTGCTTTTCATGCTCCATTTGAACTAGACTTGTCTGTCTAGAGTAGAAATTGACTAGCTTTGCGCCGTCCTTGCTCTTACTTGTCTAAGTTTCCTTGACTAAGTGGTGTTGCTTTTATTTCAAAAATGATCAAATCACATGCTTCATCATGTTTTTAGAGAATATTAATTTGAGCTGAGCCCATGATCATTGGTGTTATTGTTGGCATATTTTTGCTTCATATGTCTTTGCAATTCTGCTCAATTCAAAGCTTTGCATCTTTTACGTGCTCCTTGATGCTTACATTGCCAAAGGGGGAGAAATTCCTCAAGGAGGAGAGACTTGTGTGCTGAATGTTTTTAAATTTTCTTGAACTTAAAATTGGTTGTCAATGCACTCATCAAGGGGGAGATTGAGAAACCAAGTGTTGGTTTTGGTGCTAGTGATGAGTGATTGACAGGCTTTTATCCTCGGGTTCGAAGGGGTACCTCCGAAGGGGGTTCGGAGGTTGGACCTCTGAAGGGTGTTCGGAGGTGGTTTCACCGAAGGGTGTTCGGTGGTTTGCTTGCTGCAGCTATTGCAGCGGAGTGTGCGTGTCGGAGGGGTCCGACAGTACACGATGACTGGGTGTGTACCGAAGGCTTCGGTACTTTGGGCGGTACACCGGAGTGTGTGCCGGAGGTTGTTAACCCGGAGAGGTCTCCGGAGTACTGGATACACTTGTCTGTTTGTCGGTGGTGCGCAGGGACTTCGGAGGCGACGGACAGGTTCGCGGCAGGTGAACCTGGGTCAAGCGGGAGGCTTGATGCCAGGGGAGCGGGGAGCTCCGTCACGGTGGCTGCGAAGGGGGTCCGGGTCGGTCCTCGTGTCGAGGTGCGCCAGGTGAAGGCAGAGAGTGCGGAGCGTGGCTCCGGCTGAAGGTACTCCGAGACAAAGTCCTCGGAGGTGAGGCACTTCGAAGGTACTCCGAATGGAGTGACTTCGGAGTTGGTTGGATCAAGTCCTCTGCGGAGGCAAGGTGTTCGAAGTGTGCTCCGGAGGGAGACATTCGAAGGTGCCCGACGAAGGTCTCAGAAGTCGAGGCGCATCGAAGGCATGGTCCGGGTGAGGCTCGTCGAGGAGTGTGCTCGGGGAGAGGCACTGCGACGAAGGGCTCATGGAATGCTTCATGCGGAGGCCTTGGACGAAGGAGGGACTTCGAAGGGTGGTACTCCGAAGGTGGGGCTTCGGAGTGTGATTGTCTTGAGGTACTTCGGCCTGCATGGCTTTGGTACACGGACTGACGGAGTTCGAGCTAGGCGAAGCTGCGAAGCCGTGGTGGTCCACTCCGAAGGTGTTTGTGCGAAGGCCCAAGGGCTTTGACGGCTTCGGCTCAAAACCGTCACTGTATCGAAGGCTGACTTCGGTGAAGCGAAGGCCATCTGGCTCAAGGCTTCTCACCAAAGCTACCGCACCCCTCGCGTGCGAAGGGGAGCTTCGGAAAGGTCAAAGGCTGCAAGTCTGACAGTGTCTGCTCTGCAAAAAGCTGGCGCTGTCCCCTCTGCAAAGGCTGACAGAGAAGCCTCCAATAAAGTTGACTACCTTTTGTACCCCTTAGTTCTGTAGAGACAAAACCAATGTAAACCCTAGGGGTAAAGTAGTCAATTCCTTTGGGTGAACTATGGGCTATAAATATGGGGGCTCGGTAGGTAACATGTCGCGCCCCGATTTATCAAATCAGGACTTTATTGAAATTCCATGGAAAATCAATAAAACAAGACGTTCATCATGCGACCTCGTACAATACGGGCAATCATTCACGGTTCGTAGACCGCATTAATACAAAAGTGAATAAAGATGAAGAGAAATTAATAAAATAAGGGTCCTAGATGAACGCCTCCTTCCAGTCTCGCCTTGACTGGGTCGCTACTCCAGACCTTCATCCTCCTCGTAGTAGACGGGCTCTGATGTTGTAAGTCAACGGGGTGAGTACAGATGTACTCAGCAAGCCACCAAATGCAAGTATAATGCATGGTAATAATAAGGGAGATAGTGGCTAGTTTTGCGGAAGCAGCATAATTGTAAAGCTTTAAATGTGAGCAATTTATTAGTACGGAAAAGTAAACATGTGTGTGTGCATCATCATCTTCTAACTCGAGGGGTACAGTCAGCCCCACCTCGCTCAACAGTCCTTACGTGCCATGAATAACTCGACCATTCAAACAATTGTAAACTAACTGCGAGTAGTCACACAACCCGCCCTTGACCGTGGGCTCGGCTTTTCAAAAAGATTAAATTACTCTGATCAGAGATGTACCACTGTACCCACAAGGCACGCACTCATCACCTACACCGAAGTGTAACGAGATGACCCATCACACGGGAACTCGTGTCAAAACCTTCCATATAGTCCTCCCCGACTCAATAGCACCCTCTTATGGGTTTCATATGGTGTCCCGACGCATCGGAGCCCCACCATACCCCCCTTGAGCCTCGTCGGTACAAGTCGCCCGCAGGCTAGCCCCTTGCCCCCTCCTCTATGGTGCATCGAGCCGGAGTATTCCATACTTCCAGTTAGGACTTACCCATTAGACTTGTGGTTGGTACGGAAGTGCTTTGCAACAGATCCCGCAGACCGGTCCTTATAGTGCCCCGGGTGCGACAAACCAGTGCCCGAGCTTGCACCCGGAACCCACCATACTTATAACCTAGCCAACTCCAACAGAGTCCAGAGACGAGAATAACAGGGAAATTCATATACAGAATCCAGCTATCTACGACTCGTTCTTTTTTAACCTATAGCAGTTGTGCCGGTACATTGGGCACTAGCTAATATTTTTATAGTAGAGTGACAAGGAGTTAAGGCTCAATAAGCATGGCTTGGGTTTGCACACAAGGACGGGGATCTACTAAATATATAAGTGTAAGGCTTGAATATTTGACTAATGCAATATTAACCTATGGGTTATAGCGATAATTTATTAAAACATGGGCTCAATTATGATCAACTGTTTCCACAGAGATGGTCGATGACTTGCCTTGATCAGCAAAGGGGGATGGAGGAACCTCGGGGTAGAACTCCTGCTCCTCGATGAACTCGTAGTCTTCTCGATGCGGAAAAATAAATAATACATTCAATAAATAGATAAAATCCACCAAATAAAGGAACATACATGGTTGAGGGTGTTTTTATGTGAGGTAATATTTAATATTCTGAGTTTTTGCATAAACAGTAAAGTTTAACTTTTTAGGATTTTTCCCTAATTCATTTTGCTGAATTAATAATTTATCCCTAAGGGGTTTCTATTCTTTTATTTGCTAAAAATATTTTGGGTAACAGTAACATACTGTTTTTATGGCATTAATGTGTAGAGAATAATTTACTGAATTTAACAAAATTTGAATGGTGAAATTTGGAGTTAAATTGAGCAAGATATGAATTTTCAAAGTTTAAAAAATTTTCTGGAATTTTATTTAAACTGGAAAATGGGCTCTGGTCCACGGTGAGCCAGGCCCACGGTGGACCGCGCCACTGTGCGCGTGGACTGAACCAATCTGGATCGTCTGATCCAGATCAAGCGGCCAGGCGCGAGGCGGAACGTTTAAATGAAAATAGACGGCCGCGATTAGATCCTGTGAATCGGTACGACGTGGACGCACCAGATTGAGTCAACTTTTTAAGTCGCGATCAATGGCCAGGATTAAAGGGTACCGGTTTGACCAGATCTGAGGGCTCAGATTAGTTCCCACAGTATCTAATCTGTGCCGTCCGATCCAGATCGTGCGGCTCAGATGTGATCCGACACGGCACGCGCTTAGGGGTCGAGTACTCCCTTCGTCTCCGGCGACGGCGGGCTCGGGTGCGGCCACGGCGGCGACGGCGAGGGCCTAGGGGCCTAGATCATGGCGAAAATGGAAAGAGGAGAGGATGGCGATCACGATGTTACCTCTGGCGGCGACGGAGGGCGACGGACGGCGGCCGGCGGCGAGGGTAGACGAAGCAAGGCGTTCGGGTGGTCGACGGCGACGGCGATCCGGCGGTCTTCACGGCCGACGGAGTGGATGCCGGGGATGGCCGAGCGACGACGGATCTGATGGTGGCGGTGGCTAGGGCGACGGGGGTCCGAGGCGGCGGCGATCGCTCGCCGGAGGCAGAGCAGTGGAAGAGCTCGAAAAAGTGGCAACAGTGCTCTGGAGGGCTTCGGCTAGGGCTTTAGGTGGTGTGGCTGAGGGCGGCGTGGGCGAGGGTATTTATAGGGTCACCGGCGGCGGACAAATGGAAGGAAACTGAAGGTTTCCTTCCTTCTCCGGCGAGGGTTCCATTCCCTCGGCCCGGCTTCCATACTCATCAAAACGCGTGGCCTAAGGGCGGAAAGGGATCGGGGCTCTGGGGAAAGGTGTCCGAGGTAGATTCAACCGGATCGGGGCGGCCGGCGGCGAGGGAAGGAAAGGGGGTCGCCGGAAGGAAAGGGGAGCGATCCCCTTCCATCGGGGACGAAGGTCCTGACAGGTGGGCTCCACCTGTTAGTGGGCGAACGGGAAAGGAAAGGGGCCGACAGGCGGGGCCGAGCGGTCAGTGGGCGAAGGCGAGCGCATGGAGGCTGACACGTGGGGCCAAGCGGGGCGCGGGCGGGAGGAGAGAGGGGAGGCGAGCGCCGACAGGTTGGTCCCACCTGTCAGTGGCTCAAGGCTTGGGCTGGGCTGGGCTCGGCCACTTTGAAGGTTGCGGCCCGTTTAGGAATTAAAATTGTTTTCTGATTTAAAATAATTCCAGTAATTCATTTATTTGATTAAGGGTTGAATCACTGTTGATAAAAATTTGTAAAAATTCCTAAAATTATATTCTGATCTCTAGTTCTTCTCATAAAATTTTCAAGTCCAGATTTTGAGTATTTCTCCCTGTTTGGCTTTATTTGGGTTCTTTTGTGATTTTCCTTTAATAATAAATCCAGAAATGATTTAAATAATATTTTTCTTTTATTTTAATCCTTTTTAATTTCTGGGGTGTTACAATCCTATCCCCCTTACAGAGAATCTCGTCCTCGAGATTCGGATCAATCCTCAAATAGCTCAGGATGCTGTGCCTTGAGTTCATCTTCTTTTTCCCATGTAGCTTCCTCTACCGGATGATTGCTCCACTGCACTTTGCAGAAACGGATGATCCGACTCCTGGTGGTCCTTTCTTTGACTTCCAATATCTTGACAGGCTTTTCCACATAGGTCAGATCCTCTTGAACATCCAACTGCTAAAGATCCACTTGTTCTGTGGGGACGCGGAGACACTTCTTGAGTTGAGATACGTGAAATACGTCATGTACTCCAGCTAATGAGGGTGGTAATTCCAACTGATATGCAACTTCGCCTTGGCGTCGAACAATGGGAAATGGTCCTACATATCGAGGGGCCAACTTTCCTCTCATGTTAAACCGTTGAGTACCACGGAGAGGCGTAACTCGAAGGTAGACATGATCTCCTTCTTCAAAGGCTAGGTCTCGGCGACGATTGTCTGCGTAGCTCTTCTGTCGTGATTGGGCTGTCTTGAGTCGGTCTCTGATGATCCGTACCTTCTCTTCTGCTTCACGAAGAATGTCTGTTCCGAATACTTGGGATTCACCAGTTTGGTCCCAAAGTAGAGGCGTTCTACACTTTCGTCCATATAAGGCTTCAAAAGGAGACATCTGAAGGCTGGCTTGATAGCTGTTGTTGTATGAAAACTCAGCGTACGGCAAGATCTTGTCCCAAGTGGCTCCAAAATCCAAGACACATGCTCGAAGCATATCCTCCAATATCTGATTTACCCTCTCTGTTTGTCCATCTGTTTGAGGGTGGTAGGCGGTACTGAAATTCAATCTCGTGCCCATCTCCTCTTGAAGGTTCTTCCAGAAACGAGAGGTAAACTGACTTCCTCTGTCGGACACTATCTTCTTGGGCACTCCATGAAGACATACGATCCGGGCCATATATAGCTCTGCAAGCTTAGGGCCACTAAAAGTCGTCTTGACGGCTATGAAATGGGCTACTTTCGTAAGCCGATCGATGATCACCCAAATAGAATCATACCCAAGTTGGGTCTTTGGTAGTCCGGTGATGAAATCCATACCGATCTCTTCCCACTTCCATTCAGGCACTTTAAGTGGCTGTAACAATCCTACAGGTCTCTGATGTTCAGCCTTTACTCTTCTGCAGGTGTCACACTCGGCGACGAACTGGGCAATCTCTCTTTTCATGCTGACCCACCAATAACGTTCCTTCAGGTCCTGGTACATCTTGGTACTGTCGGGATGAATGGAGTACAATGTCTCATGGGCTTCTCTCAAGATAAGGGTCTTTATCTCTGGCTTATCCGGTACACATACCCGAGTTCCAAACCATATGGTGCCGTTTTCGTCCTCTGAAAATCCTGGGGCTTTTCCTTGTCTCATGTTCTTCCTAATGGCAGCTATATCCGGGTCTTCCAATTGAGCTTCACGGATCTGCTCAAATAGAATTGGCTGGGTCTCCAGGGTGGCTAGATATGCTCTGGTGGTCAATCCAAGATTCAACTTTTCCATCTCCCTACATAACAAGGGTGCGTGTTCTTGAATCATCATGGCTGTGCAATATCCCTTGCGACTTAATGCATCAGCTACCACATTTGCTTTTCCGGGGTGGTAGTGAATACCTAAGTCATAGTCCTTTATGAGTTCCAACCATCGTCTTTGCCTCAGATTGAGGTCAGGCTGTGTGAAGATGTACTTCAAACTCTTGTGATCCGTAAAGATCTCACAGCGATTTCCAACCAAATAGTGCCTCCAAATCTTAAGGGCATGCACTATGGCGGCTAATTCCAAATCATGGGTCGGGTAATTCAACTCATGAGGTCTCAACTGACGGGAGGCATAAGAGATAACTTTCCCTTCTTGCATAAGAACACATCCCAATCCTTGGCGAGATGCGTCACAGTAGACATGGAAGTCTTTACGGATATCGGGTAGGGTCAGTATGGGTGCTGACACCAGACGGGTCTTGAGGGTGCGGAAACTTTCCTCGCATTCAGGAGTCCATTCAACCTTCTCCCCTTTCTGCAACAACTTTGTCATTGGCTTGGCTATCTTAGAAAAATTCTCAATGAACCTCCGATAATATCCGGCCAAACCCAAAAAACTTCGTATCTCAAATACATTCGTGGGTGGCAGCCAATCCGTAACTACTTCTACGGTGGCAGGGTCTACTGCGATTCCTTGCGCAGAGATGATGTGTCCAAGGAATTTTACTTCTGCCGTCCAAAACTTGCATTTGCTGTACTTGGCATACAATTGGTGTTCCCTTAGCTTTCCTAAGGTTAACCGGAGGTGAGCCTCATGCTCTTTCTGGTCCTTGGAATAAATGAGAATGTCGTCTATGAAGACTACGATGAATTTGTCCAAATACTCCATGAACATCTTATTCATCATATTCATGAAGAATGCAGGGGCGTTGGTCAATCCAAAGGACATAACCGTGCATTCATATAATCCATAACGGGTGGTAAAGGCAGTCTTGGGTATATCTTCTTCTCGAATCCTTAACTGATGATAACCAGAACGCAAGTCGATCTTCGAGAATACTGTAGCTCCTTCTAGCTGGTCGAAGAGATCGTCGATCCGAGGCAACGGGTACTTATTCTTGATGGTTATTTCATTCAAAGCGCGATAGTCCACACACATACGCTTTGCCTTGTCTTCTTTCTTCTCGACAAAGATGACGGGAGCACCCCACGGCGATGTGCTAGGTATGATGTAGCCTTTCTTCTCGAGATCCTCCAACTGCTGCTTCATCTCAGCTAACTCATTGGCGGCCATCCGGTATGGTCGCTTGTAAATAGGGGTGGTTCCAGGCACCAAGTCAATCCTGAACTCGATGTCCCTCTTGGGTGGCATCCCTGGTAGATCTTCTGGGAACACGTCCGGGTATTCACTGACTACTGGTATCTCCTCCAAGGTAATCTGATGTAGTCTTGTCCTTCCGGCCTTCATGCTTGGCATCTGGAATGTGACGATAATCCCTTCTTCATTAGTCACAGTCACTTTTCTCTGGGCACATTCTATCACTCCTTGATGTTTATTTAGCCAATCCATTCCTAGAATGAGATCCAAACCTTGACATTCTATTAGAATGGGGTCGGCCCAAAATATCGTGCCTTGGATATCTACCCATACCCTTGTACTAAAAGAATAGGCGAGGGTTTGCTTGCTCGGGGTAGCTATCAGTACTGGTCTGGGTAGTTCACTTATGTCCAGGGCATTACTTTCCACGAATGCAGTTGATATAAAGGAGTGTGTAGCTCCGGTGTCAAATAATACCACTGCAAGCGATGAATGAACCATAAACTTACCCATGACAATCTCTGGGGCGGCCTGGGCTTCTTCGGCGGTGACGTGGTTGACCTTGGCGCGGATGGCGGGGTTGGAGGCGACGCCTTGAGCACGCTTGGGATGAGGGCACTGATGGGAGTAGTGCCCCTCCTGGCGGCAGTTGAAGCATACTACAGGCTTGCCATGCCTGTCTTTCAGAATTTCCGGCTTCTTGGCCGGGGCAGCTGGGGCGGTTGGTGCGGCGGGAGCGGGGCGAGGTTGACTGGCTCCGGCATTGGCGGCTGGTGGTGCCGGACGATATACTGGGCGGGGGTGGTACTGCGGTGCTGATGGAGGTGGAGCAAAGCGGGGTCTCTGGGCCATGCCCTGGTTTTGCCGGAAGGCAATCATCCGCTTCTTCTTCAGGTCGACCTTATTCTGCTGGGTCTCCTGCATAATAGCTTTGTTCACCAACTTTTGGAAGTTGGCGAAGTCTCCGGAGATAAGCTGTAGGGACAGCTCATCCTTCAGTCCCCGGAGGAACTTGGCTTGTCTGGCCGCATCAGTACGGACCTCCTCAGGTGCGTACCTGGCCAGACGGTTGAACTCGTGCAGGTATTCTGTAACAGACCTGCTCCCCTGCTGTAGGTCTCTGAACTCCTGTTGTTTCTTTGCGTTCACACTGTCGGGGATGTGGGCGGCATGGAAAGCGGCCAAAACTCTGCCCAAGTATGGACGTGGCCCTCGGGCAGAGTCTCGCGATGATTGTCCCACCACTCTGCGGCGGGACCATGAAGCTGGTGTGTGGCGAAGGCCACTTTCTCCTGCTCAGTGCAGGTAAGGAGGTCGAGCTTCTTCTCGATAGCTCGTAACCAATCCCCAGCCTCCATGGGGTTGGTGGTGCTAGAGAAGGTCGGTGGGCGGACTCGGAGGAACTCCGAGAGCTGGGATGCGGGAGCGGGAGCTGGTGTGGCGGGTCGGGGCAGCTCGGGCTGTTGGTGGAGGCGGAAGAGATGAGCCTGCTGCTCCTGCATCCGCTGCTACTGCTGTTGCATCTGATTCAATAGGGCAGCAACCAACTGGTTCTGAGTGGCCATCATCTCAGCCAGTGTGGGGTGGTTGGCGCATGGGGCTTGCCTTTGCCCAGTTGCTCCCCACCGAGGCAAGTTTCCATTATCCCCTCCGTTCTGAGGAACGTCGGAACCCTGAGTGTTGGTCATCCTGGAGTTTTCAAAGTAGACATATTTATTTTAGCGAATTCTTTATATTTATTTCAGAAGGGTACCGTTCTTGCGGTTACATTTATTTTTTTCTTCATTCATGCCTTATGTTTTGACATGAATGGTAAAACAAGCAAGCAAAAATGAAAAGAACAATCAACCGTAAAACTACGTCTACGGTAGCTCGGGGGACGGTTCAATCTCGGGCTCGTGGAAGACGGTCGGGGTCGAGGAGCTGGACGGTCCGGCGGGTGGTGCGCTGCGGGAGATCCTCTTGGGCCTCACAGTAGGGATCCGAAGGGGTTTCTTCCTGCGAGGCAGAATAGGTGCGATCTCCCCAATGTCCTTCTTTAATTCTTTGAGCTGCTGGCGGAGCTGGGTGTGGACCATGGCGCCCTGGCGTAGGAGCTCGTTCTGGCGCCTCAACTCCTCCACCTCGAGAGTCAACAGAGGGTTCTGCTCAAGCTGTCGACGGAGCTCGGCATTCTCACGGGTCAGGTTCTCCGAAGTGTGGCGGTAGAAGTCGATGGTGTCGTGCTGGCTGTCTGCGTCGAGGACGGCCTCCGTGTGGAGGTTGTCCATGGCCTCCAAGAGTCTCATCGTGCGGGTGATGGCGGAGTTACTCTGCGTGAGGGGGCTGATGTAGATGCTGCGGTGACTCCCGGGGTTTGCGCATGGGCATGAAGCGGTAGACGGTGTCGCGGAGGTGGTAGTCGTATACCAGTCGAAGCTCGGCGAGGGACTGAAGAGCTGCTCGCTGGCTAGCCACCATGAATGAGGGTCCTCCAACTCCATGGGTGTAGAAGGGTGGCTGCGTGGAAGAGGGGCGGATCACAACCGTGACCTCGCAGTAGCTCTCGTTCGCATCGGGAAAGATCCCGTGGAATGCGGGCTCATGGGGAAACCCCAAGAAGTCGACGAGCACGCGAAGCTCGCGGATGAATCCGGCCTCATCACGAAGAGTCCCGCTCATGGTATGAACCTGCATCTACAAAAGAGAGAAATTTTTTGTGAAAACCTCGGAAGATGAGAGGATAGGCAGTGTTTGTAAGAAAATATAGTAAGTATAAGTCCTAGGGTCAGGTCTGTTTGGCTTCCTACAGTCAAGTCGGCTCTGATACCATCTTGTCGCGCCCCGATTTATCAAATCAGGACTTTATTGAAATTCCATGGAAAATCAATAAAACAAGACGTTCATCATGCGACCTCGTACAATACGGGCAATCATTCACGGTTCGTAGACCGCATTAATACAAAAGTGAATAAAGATGAAGAGAAACTAATAAAATAAGGGTCCTAGATGAACGCCTCCTTCCAGTCTCGCCTTGACTGGGTCGCTACTCCTGACCTTCATCCTCCTCGTAGTAGACGGGCTCTGATGTTGTAAGTCAACGGGGTGAGTACAGATGTACTCAGCAAGCCACCAAATGCAAGTATAATGCAGGGTAATAACAAGGGAGATAGTGGCTAGTTTTGCGGAAGCAGCATAATTGTAAAGCTTTAAATGTGAGCAATTTATTAGTACGGAAAAGTAAACATGTGTGTGTGCATCATCATCTTCTAACTCGAGGGGTACAGTCAGCCCCACCTCGCTCAACAGTCCTTACGTGCCATGAATAACTCGACCATTCAAACAATTGTAAACTAACTGCGAGTAGTCACACAACCCGCCCTTGACCGTGGGTTTGGCTTTTCGAAAAGATTAAATTACTCTGATCAGAGATGTACCACTGTACCCACAAGGCACGCACTCATCACCTACACCGAAGTGTAACGAGATGACCCATCACACGGGAACTCGTGCCAAAACCTTCCATATAGTCCTCCCCGACTCAATAGCACCCTCTTATGGGTTTCATATGGTGTCCCGACGCATCGGAGCCCCACCATACCCCCCCTTGAGCCTCGTCGGTACAAGTCGCCCGCAGGCTAGCCCCTTGCCCCCTCCTCTATGGTGCATCGAGCCGGAGTATTCCATACTTCCAGTTAGGACTTACCCATTAGACTTGTGGTTGGTACGGAAGTGCTTTGCAACAGATCCCGCAGACCGGTCCTTATAGTGCCCCGGGTGCGACAAACCAGTGCCCGAGCTTGCACCCGGAACCCACCATACTTATAACCTAGCCAACTCCAACAGAGTCCAGAGACGAGAATAACAGGGAAATTCATATATAGAATCCAGCTATCTACGACTCGTTCTTTTTAACCTATAGCAGTTGTGCCAGTACATTGGGCACTAGCTAATATTTTTATAGTAGAGTGACAAGGAGTTAAGGCTCAATAAGCATGGCTTGGGTTTGCACACAAGGACGAGGATCTACTAAATATATAAGTGTAAGGCTTGAATATTTGACTAATGCAATATTAACCTATGGGTTATAGCGATAATTTATTAAAACATGGGCTCAATTATGATCAACTGTTTCCACAGAGATGGTCGATGACTTGCCTTGATCAGCAAAGGGGGATGGAGGAACCTCGGGGTAGAACTCCTGCTCCTCGATGAACTCGTAGTCTTCTCGATACAGAAAAATAAATAATACATTCAATAAACAGATAAAATCCACCAAATAAAGGAACATACATGGTTGAGGGTGTTTTTATGTGAGGTAATATTTAATATTCTGAGTTTTTGCATAAACAGTAAAGTTTAACTTTTTAGGATTTTTCCCTAATTCATTTTGCTGAATTAATAATTTATCCCTAAGGGGTTTCTATTCTTTTATTTGCTAAAAATATTTTGGGTAACAGTAACATACTGTTTTTATGGCATTAATGTGTAGAGAATAATTTACTGAATTTAACAAAATTTGAATGGTGAAATTTGGAGTTAAATTGAGCAAGATATGAATTTTCAAAGTTTAAACAATTTTCTGGAATTTTATTTAAACTGGAAAATGGGCTCTGGTCCACAGTGAGCCAGGCCCATGGTGGACCGCGCCACTGTGCGCGTGGACTGAACCGATCTGGATCGTCCGATCCAGATCAAGCGGCCAGGCGCGAGGCGGAACGTTTAAATGAAAATGGACGGCCGCGATTAGATCCTGTGAATCGGTACGACGTGGACGCACCAGATTGAGTCAACTTTTAAGTCGCGATCAACGGCCAGGATTAAAGGGTACCGGTTTGACCAGATCTGAGGGCTCAGATTAGTTCCCACAGGATCTAATCTGTGCCGTCCGATCCAGATCGTGCGGCTCAGATGTGATCCGGCACGACACGCGCTAAGGGGTCGAGTACCCCCTTCGTCTCCGGCGACGGCGGGCTCGGGTGCGGCCACGGCGGCGACGGCGAGGGCCTAGGGGCCTAGATCATGGCGAAAATGGAAAGAGGAGAGGATGGCGATCATGATGTTACCTCTGGCGGCGACGAAGGGCGATGGACGGCGGCCGGCGGCGAGGGTAGACGAAGCAAGGCGTTCGGGTGGTCGACGGCGACGGCGATCCGGCGGTCTTCACGGCCGACGGAGTGGATGCCGGGGATGGCCGAGCAACGACGGATCTGATGGTGGCGGTGGCTAGGGCGACGGGGGTCCGAGGCGGCGGCGATCGCTCGCCGGAGGCAGAGCAGTGGAAGAGCTCGAAAAAGTGGCAACGGTGCTCTGGAGGGCTTCGGCTAGGGCTTTAGGTGGTGTGGCTGAGGGCGGCGTGGGCGAGGGTATTTATAGGGTCACCGGCGGCGGACAAATGGAAGAAAACTGAAGGTTTCCTTCCTTCTCCGGCGAGGGTTCCATTCCCTCGGCCCGGCTTCCATACTCATCAAAACGCGTGGCCTAAGGGCGGAAAGGGATCGGGGCTCCGGGGAAAGGTGTCCGAGGTAGATTCAACCGGATCGGTGCGGCCGGCGGCGAGGGAAGGAAAGGGGGTCACCGGAAGGAAAGGGGAGCGATCCCCTTCCATCGGGGATGAAGGTCCTGACAGGTAGGCTCCACCTGTCAGTGGGCGAACGGGAAAGGAAAGGGGCCGACAGGCGGGGCCGAGCGGGGCGCGGGCGGGAGGAGAGAGGGGAGGCGAGCGCCGACAGGTTGGTCCCACCTGTCAGTGGCTCAAGGCTTGGGCTGGGCTGGGCTCGGCCACTTTGAAGGTTGCGGCCCGTTTAGGAATTAAAATTGTTTTCTGATTTAAAATAATTCCAGTAATTCATTTATTTGATTAAGGGTTGAATCACTGTTGATAAAAATTTGTAAAAATTCCTAAAATTATATTCTGATCTCTAGTTCTTCTCATAAAATTTTCAACTCCAGATTTTGAGTATTTCTCCTTGTTTGGCTTTATTTGGGTTCTTTTGTGATTTTTCCTTTAATAATAAATCCAGAAATGATTTAAATAATATTTTTCTTTTATTTTAATCCTTTTTAATTTCTGGGGTGTTACATAACATTTAACACTTTGAGCATTTACTGTTGAGCTCCTGTAGCCACATACCTCGCTGTATTCATCCAGAGTTCAAATATTTTTGTGTTCCTTGTTCAAGCGGCGAAGCCCTGCTTCTTTGTGCTTTTTGCTTGAGCTCGCGTTACATACCTCGCTAGTTGTAGTGCACCGAAGCCTGTCTAGGCGAAGGTTGTTTCTGTGCGAAGTGTGTTTTTCAGCGTGCGTTCGCTCTGTGTAACTTGAGGCCAGACCTCACAGCTTACTAGCGAAGCCCTGATCGAAGCCCGTTTGCTTCTTGTGTCGAAGCCCTTAGCGAAGTCCATTTGTGTGCGTGTAGACCTTCGTGTACGAAGCACAGCACCAGTTGCTGCTGCCAAGTACTTGGTCGAAGTCCTCAGAGGGGTGTCCACTCTTGCGAAGGGTGAAGTGCGAAGCCTGCTCGAAGCACCCCGTGTGCGGAGCCTGCACTGACTTAGTGGAGTATATTTTCGAGGGTTGTTAGTGGAGCGAAGTCTTCTTGGCTTCGAACTTTTGCTCCTACGAAGTCTGTGTTCGGAGCTGTCGAAGTATCTCCGAACCAGACCTCCGAAGGTAGTGTTCGAAGCCTGTTCCGCGGAAGACAGGATTAAAACCGAAGGCTGTTCTTAGCCTGAAATTTTAAAAGCTCCCATTCACCCCCCCTCTGGTCGCCGTTTCCGGTCCAACATCCACAAAGAAAAGTAAATGCGTTGGTCCAAGAAACATCCATCATAGGTGTGAATGGCTGAAGAAGAAGAGGCAAAGAATAGGAAGATGAAATGAAACTGATGCCCTACGCATTATATAAAAGTACTAGAAGGTGAAGGGTTTCAGTTAGTAGCAGTAAATTTGAGAAAACATTACAAAAAGATGTTTGAAAGGACATGATGGCAGAGGGTAATGATGACCGATAATTTCAAAGCATTGGTTATCCCTTGATACTCCGAAACTGGGGGGCATGTGTTGACGCCGAGATTTGGTAAAGCCTAGGGCCCACCAGGGGTGCCTCATGGTCAACAGAAGTCAAAGAGGAGCGGTCAAAGGTGGTCAAAGAAGCTCATCCATGCTGTTACAACACGATCGTATATGAAGGAGCCTATGAAGGTAAAAGTGAGACGAGATAAAGATTATATAGAATCGGTTAAGATAGATTACTTGGACGGCAAGTCTTCATACTATAAATATGTATCCCTTAGTTAGGTCAAAAAACAACACAACCCTACAAACAACTATTCTTCGGCACATCGCCACCCTTGGCTTCCGTAGATTAATCCTAGCAGGATTCGGCACTCGGAGTTGGGCTGCATCGTTCTAATATTCGGTGAAGAGGTGAGTCCCACCATCCTCGATGATCGTATCGACTAGGTCAGTGTCCTCACGGCTGCATCAATTTGATCTCTTGAGGGATCAACTAAAACAGTACGATCGTCGGTTTATCTCGGTATATTGTCTAGGTCTAAAGCTGCATCAGATTGATCTCTTAGATTGATGTGATTTAGGTGTGGTAGCTTGATGCTTAATCAGTTAAGTTCGACATCTCTTTCTATTATATTTTCTTCATGTTGTATACCGTTCATCTAAATAAAGCATGTGTGATACTTCGAAGTATTGTTAAGTTCATCGTGACTAGCTATTGTCTTGGTTAAGTCCAATCTTGTTATTATGATGATTTTGATGATACAGATATGTTATCTAGCATGTTTTATTTATTTCTATCAAAGTACAACCCGATAGGTTATCTTCAATTCAACGTTATATTCTATCTACTATCAGGGAATATCCATCATCCCTATGCACAAACTATCTATCTCATCAGTCGATGGCGCATTCGTCCTGATCGCTCTGCCTTGGTCATCGGCCATATGGCTGATTGGCGTTATTTACTGACGATTGTTTTTGTCCTTACCACAGTCATTGGCTTGGCAGCCAATCGGCTTTGCTACTAATGATATTTTTCTGTTCCCTTATTAGTTCCAGGGTCAAATTGATTGTCATGTTTTGAACCCTTTTTTTAAGATTGTAGGATCTTCACTAGAGTTAAGTAGATCTCACAGGCCACACGTGTGTCAAAGTGTGACCAAAAAAGACACCAACATATATATGATTTATTTATCATTTATATAATTATAAAATACTTAAGTTAGTGTGGTTTTCTAACGACACAAGATAGTATGATATTTGTAATTTTATTTGAGCTTAATTTTTTTTCTACACAAAACTTTTCATGATATTATAATATGATACGTAGTTGATATTATAAAATTTTAAAAATATTTCAAGAAAGTTATCACATAGGATATTAAAACAATGAAGATTCTCTAAATAGGAATTAAGGTTTTGAGAAAAAAATGGGTTAGGGTTGAAAGCAAATCGATGGTTAAATCTCTGTTTCAACTTGAAACAATTTTTACAATCAAAATACAATATAGCTTATTCCATCTAAAATTTGTTATTTTGGGGTTAGTTTGCTATTTTTAATCAATTAAGTGTCTTCCCAAGATTTAAATTGAAATAGGTAAAATTTGAACCGTGTGTCTAAAATAATGAACCAAAATTTATAAAAAAGCATATTATTGTTTTTGGGTCTATTTGTAGGCCTTATCCACTAAATTAGTAGACAAATTGAAAAATCTAGGTTAAGACACTCGATTGACAATGTGTGCTTAATAGTTTTTTAATTCTAAAATATCAAATAAAGTCTGAAAAAGACAGGACTTATCATATCATTATGATGTGATACGTAGATGCTATAATAAAAATTTTAAAATGTTTAGAGAAAGTTGTTGTTGACGCTAAAATGCGCTCCCGCACTTGGGTAAGTTCGATGTTCAAAAGTACCGTGAGGATACCGACGTCGCGTTTCGACTACCCTTAGTAGTGATAAGGGATGGTGGAGTCACCGACCAATCAGATAAATAATTAGCAACTTAAATCCAATTGGCCAAAAATGTTAGTAATAAGATAAAGTAAACAAAATAATGTAAATACCTAAAATCGGCTTACTCAGAGCCGATTGCGGTCTATGGAAGCAAATTGGCCAGAAGGGTTCCCTAGGGCACCTTCGACCTGTATACCCGGTCGGATCGGAGGTACACCCTTGGTTGAACCGGGGTATGCGAACTAACACCGAAGGTACCCCTTCGGCATTTGATGCAGAGGGCTCCTGGGATAAAAGCCGTAAAGCCTAATTCAAAGGGGCTTCGGGCGGTCGGACCGGCGAATAACCCCCGGTCGGACCGATAGTAACACTTCGGTCAAACCGAGGCCTCCGACCAAGCAAAACCAAGTGCGCGGTGTACGGCGAGTGGCTGTACTTAGATACAGAGGAGACTTCGGCGCATGGGGCTTCAGAGCAGCAGGACTTCGGCACGACGGAGGGGCCCGATTGGACCGGCGAAGACTTGTCGGTCAGACCGACCATTGCCGACAACGGCGTGATGAGGGCGTCGGTCGGACCGAAGCTATACCGTTGGTCGGACCAACAGCAGTAGATCCGATCTGCTAGGCTTCGACAACCCTTGTAGATGAAATACAATTGCCCCCAAACTCTTTGACGAAGATTATGAAGACAATTGCTCTGTAAAAACAGTGAAAGATCAAACACAATTCGGCCAAGAAGCCAAATTGCCGGGTGTAACCAAATAAAACCGATAAAAAGAGATAGCAATCCGTTACGTGGATTAATGGGAGGTTTACACGCGAACCAGCAAGGAATACCGTGACTACGAATGCGGCATACGGAGGGCTTCCAGCGCAAACCCACGAAGATGTACGAACTAATGCGAAAAGTAGATGAACAATAATGTGATTCAAAACTAGGGTTTTGAGTTGATCTGTGGAGATGTCCAATGAATCGGCCTTGCCTCTATATTTGTAGGGGTTGGTCTGGTGTATCCTGGCACAAAATTTGAGTAGGAGTCGGCCAAAAATCAGTTTGGATATGATTTGGATAAAAATAGCCCGAATCCACCTTTATCTCTAATTTTCAGTTTTAGGCTGGTCTGACCGGCCTGTGCCAGATTTGACATATTTTCGGTCAAAAAATACCAACTTTAGTATTTTGCCTATTTTGACCATTAATGCCATTTTTTGCTATAAACACATGCCCCCTGCCTTTTAGAAAACTTAGGGAGCTAAAAGCACAATGGGCCAAGGGTGATACTCTCGATATCAGCCTTTTGACACTTTAAGCGTTTTGCCACATACTTGGGAAATACTTTTTCAAGTATCTATCATTCAAAGCCCTCTGAAATCGCTCTCCCTGTATAGACTCTAACACATATGCATTGCTCGGAGTGATTTCGACTACCTTAAAAGGACCTTCCCAACTAGGTGACCATTTACCAAATTTTGGGTTCTTAGGGCCTAATGGCAAAATCGTCTTTTAAACCAAGTCATTGACTTGAAACGATTTCTCTTTAACTTTCTCGTTGTAGGCTCTAGCTACTCTTCTTTTATCTCTTTCTATTGCCTCTAGAGCCTTCAACCTATTATCAGTCACTTATTCTAGATTATCTTTCAGAAGTGTTTCATATTCATCGACCAATAAGCCATCTTGTTTAAGAAACCTTAAGGAGTCAAGATCCACCTCTACCGGTAGAACGACCTCTTGTCCATATACCAACTCATATGGACTAACTTTAGTGGCACCATGCTTTGCAACTCTACTAGCCCATAAAGCCTCATAAAGCACTTCATGCCACCTTTTTGGGAACTCTTCAATTTTCATCTTGATTAACTTAATCACAGTTTTATTACTATACTCGGCCTGACCATTGTCCTGAGCATAGTATGGAGAGGAATTTACTAATTTAATTCCATAGTATTCGTCAAAATCCTTCACTTCTTTTGCAATGAATGAAGTACCTTGATCTATAGTGAGAGTTTGGGTAATAATGAATCTATGTATAATGTGCTTCAAGATGAAATCAATTACCTCATTGTGAGTCATGTTCTTGAGAGGCACGACCTCGGTCCACTTGGTGAAGTAATCTGTCGCCATCAACACGAACTGATGCCCTTTTGAAGAGGGAGGATGAATTTGGCCGATGAAGTTTAAGCCCCAACCTCGGAACAATCATGGTTTGATAATATGGTTAAGCAATGACGTAGGTGCTAATTGCATATTACCAAAGTTTTGACAAGTTTCACACCCTCTATAGTATTTGAAACAATCCTCAATCATAGTCGGCCAATAAAAACCCGCTCTTTTGAGCATCCAATTCATTTTCGGGGCCGACTGGTAAGTCCCACAAAGTCCTTCATGGACCTCACCTGCAACAACTCTAGCTTGATTAGCATCCAAGCACTTCAAAAGCACTCCATCAATAGTTCAGCGGTGCAACATGTCGTCGAGCAATACAAATTTGAACGCCTGTTGCCAAACTTTCTGATCAACTCTTTGACTAGGATCTTTTAAATATTTAACGATTGGAACCCTCCAATCGTCCTTACTATTCACAGGAGGATTTCCCAATTCTCTATCCAAATTGGCATCTACCTCGTACAACTGAGTGTGCCCCCCGAGCCCCAAATGTCCTGACAACCGTCGGTCGAACCGGCCATGTTGGCCCGGTCTGACCAATTGTTGCCGGATGACCGACAAAGGTCGGTCTGACCGGCCTAACTCCGCTGGTTTAACCGGATGTATATGGGTGGTTGGACCGGGCCTGTAAGGCCGGTCATACCGACAGTATTACTCTCGGATGACACTTTTTTCCCCGAGCATCGGCCTTTCTTGCGGATAGAACCTGCCTCTTTTAACTTGGTAGCCGGATGCTTGCTGAGCCAAATCATTTGCTAATGAGTTGGCTTCTCTAGACACATGAGAAATCTCCAAGTCATCAAAAGTAGCGATTGTGTCTAAACATTTGTCCAAGTAGCTATTTAATAAACTATTAAAGCATTGAGCGAGTTTAGCCACTTGTTGCACAACTAATAGGGAATCACCATATGAATGAACATATTTAACACCCATGGAGTTTAACAATTCAAGGTCTAGCAACAAAACTTCATATTCGGCTTGGTTATTGGTTGAAGGAAATTCTAAACGGGCCGAGGTTTCAAAGCGCATATCACTAGGTGATATGAGAACTACTCCAACACCTTGGCCATTTTTGCAAGCCAAACCATTAAAATAAAGTTTCCATGGTACTACTTCAATTAGAGTAACATCGCCACCCCAATTGACATCTACGTGGTGATCCACTATAAAGTTAGCGATGATTTGGCCTTTCATTGCTTTCAATGGTTCATAGGCAAAATCATACTCAATCAATGCATACACCCACTTGCTGATTCTACCACTTAGAATCGGCTTCTACAACATGTACTTTATGACATCGGTTTGACAAGTGACAATACATGTGCTAGGGAGAAGATAGTGACACAATTTGGTACATGCATAATAAAGCGATAAACACAAACGCTCTACAAACACGTACCTTGTCTCGGCATCTAGTAGGTGGCGACTCAAGAAGGTGATGATGTATTATTTTCCCTCAATGTCTTGAGTCAACATGACTCCAATCACTTTCTCCTCCACGGCGATATAAAGCCGAAACATAATCCCGGCTTTGGGCACCCTCACTACTAGCGGCGTCGATAAACACTCTTTGATTTTCTCAAAGGCGCGTGGCTTACTCGCCCCCCAAGTGAACTCGGCTTTATTTTTTAGCCGGAGTATCGAGACAAATGCATCAATCTTGTCGGACAAGTTAGATATAAAGTGACGTAAATAATTAACCTTGCCCAGCAACTTCTGCACATCTTTCTTACATGCCGACGCCACATATCCTCTGATTTTCTCAAGCCTCTTAGGATCAATATCAATACCCCTTTCATGAATCATGAATCCTAAGAACTTGCCCACCGACATGCCAAAAGCACACTTAAGTGAGTTCATTTTCAAACCATACTAACGCATTCTTTCAAAATCCACTTTCAAATCGGCCAAATGGTTTCTCATAGCATCCGATTTGACTACAACATCATCTATATAGACTTCTAACATAACTCCTAGCAAGTCATGAAAGATTAAGTTCATAGCACGTATATGTAGCACCAGCATTCTTTAAACCAAACGTCATCACTACCCATTCGAACAAGCCGACAAAACCAGGACAGCGAAAGGTCATACTAAAAATGTCCTCTTCGACCATAAAGATTTGATTATAACCAGCGTTGCCATCAAGAAAACTTAGTACCTTGTGTCCCGAGGCATTGTCGATTAACATGTCGGCTATCGGCATGGGATATTCGTCTTTTGGAGTGGCCTTGTTCAGATCTCTAAAGTCGATGCAGACACGAATCTTACCACTCTCCTTTTCAACATGCACAATATTAGCAACCCATTCCGTGCACCTGCATGGCCTAATAAATCATGCCGCTAATAGACATTCAATCTCCTCCTTAACTCGGTCATAAATGGCCAAGTTGAAGCGGCGCGGCGGCTGTTTATAGGGCCTAAACCCAGGCTTGATGGGGAGCCGATGCTCCACGAGCTCTCGGCTTAGTCCGGGCATCTCGCTATATTCCCATGCAAAGCAATAACATACGACCGAAGCAACTTTATTACTTCGTCCTTCACATCATCATTTAAATTTTTATTTACAAAAGTCATCCTTGGAACACTACCATCTCCTATGTCTACTTGTTCCAATGGATCGGCCGATGAGAAGCCTTGTCCTAATTTTTCTATTTCGCTGAAATCTTCAATGGCTTTAGCAATACCGTCTTGAGAAGGCCAATATTGCTCTACGCGAGACTTTAGCCATTCAAGATTACTAGCGCTATTCATGCTCCTAGTTTAAAGACAACCGAGCCACACCGGCCAGCTTTACAGAGATGGGGATGAACCTCCCCTCAGATACGCTAACCAAATCATAACCTGATAGGCCACGCCCCGACAAGCACTCTACCTTGTCATGGATGGCGTCGACGGATGCATCGGCCAAGTCAACATGGGCCGATGCGTCTACGTGTACTGTCTCAACCTCGTCGCCATCCCACTGTATAAGGCGCTGGTGCAAGGTAGATGGAACACAACGATTGGTGTGAATCCAATCACACCCTAGCAACACATTATAGTTACCTTGTACGTTGACGACAAAGAAGGCCGTAGGCAGCGTCTTGTTTCCCACCGTCAGCTCCAGAGAGAGCACGCCCTTGGCTTCTGTGGTGTACATTTACAACATTCTTAAATGATGAGATAGTTTTATCTTAGTTTTTAAAGATGGCTCGATCTTTATTTTCATCCTTATCAAGCAAGATGATTGTATCAATTTTATCGTTCTATATAACTTTATCTAATATCCAAATACTAAAATATATATGATAGAATCATATCATGAACTAAACAAATCCTTGCATTAGTTCTGTTGGGAGAAGACTTGCAGAGTTGCAGTTCATATCGGTGGCCACGGCTCTGCGTTTCCTTTCTTATGAGGTGCTTCGTATATAGTATGAACACTTGATGGGGACACTTATAGCTTACCTGACGAAGTACAGAGCACGAGGAACTAGTTCCAGCCACAACTATTGCCACTATTGCTGCAACTCGTATATAGTGTGTACTGAAGGTTGTTTACCCGGAGAGGTCTCCGGGGTACTGGATACACTTCTGTCTGTCTATGGTGCGCAGGTGACTTCGGAGGCGACGAACGGTTCACAGCAAGTGAACCTGGGTCAAGCGGGAGGCTTGATGCTAGGCGAGCGGGGAGCTCGGTCACGAAGGTTGCGTTGTGTCGAGGTCGGTCCTCTAGTCAAGGTGCGCTAGGCGAAGGCAGAGAGTACAGAGCATGGCTCCATGAGAAGGTACCCCGAGACAAAATCCTCGGAGGCGAGGTACTTCGAAGGGTACTCCGAATGGAGTGACTTCGGAGTTTGGTGGACTAAGTCCTCAGCGATTAGGCAAGGTGTTCGAAGTGTGCTCCAGATGGAGGCACTCGAAGGTTCACCCCGACGAATGTCTCAGAAGTCGAGGTGCATCGAAGACATGGTCCAGATGAGGTTCGTCGAGGAGTGTTCTCGGGGAGAGACCCTACGATGAAGTGATCATGAAATGCTTCATGCGGAGGCCTTGGATGAAGGAGGGACTTCAAAGGGTGGTACTCCGAAGGTGGGGCTTCGGAGTGTGGTTGTCTTGAAGTACTTCGGCCATGCATGGCTTCGGTACATGGGTTGACGGAGTTCGAGCTGAGAGTAGCTGCGAAGTCGTGATGGTCCAATCCGGAGGTGATGGCGCGAAGGCTTAAGGGATTTGATGGCTTCGGCTCAAAACCGTCATTATATCGAAGGCTGACTTTGGTGAAGCGAAGGCCGTCAGGCTCAAGGCTTCTCGTCAAAGCTACCGCACCCCTCGCATGCGAAGGGGGGCTTCAGGACAATCCAAAACTGCAAAGGTTGACCGTGTCTGCTCTACAAAAGCTGGTGCTGTCTCCTTTGCAAAGCTGACAAAAGAAGCCTCCAAATAAAGTAGACTACCAACTGTACCCCCTATTCTGATGAGACAAAATCAATGTAACCCTAGGGGTAAAGTAGTCTATTCAGAAGGCTAAATAGTGCCTATAAAAAGTGGAGGCTAGCTAGGCAACTGTAACACTTTGTGCAGCCATTTTAGAACTCCTGTGCTAGCCGCCATCTCTTGTATTCAGTCTCTGAGTTCATTTTGTGTTCCCTGTTCATGCAATGAAGTTTTGTTTCTATTCTTCTTTCACTACTTGAATTTGTATTATGTGTTGCACTGCATGCTTTGATTCCTCTGTGCACCATCTTCATCTGGGTTGAGTTTGTGCACTGGATCTCTTTTGGAGAAGTGTGTGAGAGGTTTGGCCATGTGAAGTGTGATTTTCAGTGTGTTTGCTCTGTGTAAACTGAGGTAACCCCTCACCATTTACTAGCAAAGCACAAAGTGGTCCCAAGTCAAAGTCTATTTTCTTCCTTATCGGAGTCCTCAGCATAGTGTGTTCAGTGTGTGTTCCGACCTTTGAAATACGAAGCCTGGTACCAGTTGCTAGTGCAGAGTATCTGATCGAAGTCCTTAGTGGGAAGTCATCCCTTGCGAAGGGTGAAGTGCGAAGTGCGAAGTCTGCTCGAAGGCACCTTGTGTGCGGAGCCTGCACTGACTTAGTAGAGTTGAGTTTTTGGTATTGTGGGTGGAGCAAAGTCTTTTTGACTTTGAACTTTTGCTCCTTGCGAAGCCTTGTTTCGGAGCTGTGAAATA
Organism: Zizania palustris; assembly: GCA_019279435.1. NCBI lineage: Eukaryota > Viridiplantae > Streptophyta > Magnoliopsida > Poales > Poaceae > Zizania > Zizania palustris. The sequence goes on along the minus strand of JAAALK010000287.1, from coordinate 67,990,925 downwards.
CCTCCGAACCAGAACTTCGAAGGGCGTGTTCGAAGCCTGTTCCGCAGAAGACAGAATTAAAACAGAAGTCTATTTCTAGTCTGAAATTTTAAAAGCTCTCATTCACCCCCCCTCTGGTCGCCATTTCTGGTCCAACAATATTCAATAGTCAAAACAAGAAAAATACATGTGAATTAAAAAACATTACACTAAATAAACTAAGACAATGTATTGACGATATTCAATTATCGCTTCATGAAGATTGCGGAGTAATCTGCACAACAACATGTAAAATAAAAAAATCAATACAACAACAACTTCATGGATTATAATTTATGATCAATAAAGTACAATAAGCATACCATCAAATTTGATTTAGACACCAACATAACCCATTTTTCATGTCTTCAAACTGCCTTATAATTTGTTCATTTCCAACACTTCGAAATATTTGTTTCTCATTATAGCAAATCATCAAGTCATTGAGCCACTCATCCCCCATTTTATTGCGCAAATGTGTCTTTATAAGACTCAAGGCTGAAAAAACCTCTCAACTAATGCAGTTGCCACAGGACGGATCAAAGTCAACTCAATAAGACGATAGATCAAAGGAAAAGTTCTATTCTTTCTAGTTTGAACCATTTTTTCAGCCACTTTTCCAAGATCACTCAATCCACAGAATTCTACACTTCTTCTAACATTTAGAATGAAGTTTTGAAGTTGATTTCTTAATAACAAACAATCGGCTACTGTGAAATCTTTAGCATAAATTTCAGCAAGTCTAACAAGCTTATCCACATCAAAATTAGAGAATGAGTTCCTCGGATTGAGAGAAGCCATGCGAACTAACAACTCAGTGCTAACTTCATGAAAACGATGATTTATCTCAGAAACAATGGAATCAATAGCAACAATGAACAACTCAAACTTGTAGAAATGCATATTTTTTACCTTTTGCTTTCTACGTGCAGATATCCCTCTAGCATTAACCTCTTTTTCCATGTTTGGTACTTTAATCTCTTTTACATCACAAAAGGACTTTACTCTTGCAAGTAATGATTCTCATCTGTTATCTCTCATATCTTGTATCTGATCTTTTCATCTATTATCAAATTCATTGCTTCAATAATGTTTTGATCTTTTCTTTGCAAAGCACGTGATAAATCATATGTAATACTTAACAAGTTTATCATCAAGAGCAAGATAAATACAAATTCAAAGCTTTCCTTTTTACCAATTAAACCAAATGCTCCACCATTGCACGATGGTTTAATCGAATCTGCACGTATAATCTCAAGGACCTCTATGATAGCATCCCACATTTGGTATATACGAAGCAATGTTTTAAGATGTGAACCCCATCTAGTATCTCCAGGCCTAGCTAAGCTACATTCTTGATTTAGTCATTTTTTCCGGTGCTAATCTCTCCTTTCTCCACATTTTGTAACAAGTCATCATGATGTTTGCAAGCAACACATCCTTTCTCATGCATGAAGAACCAACATTATTCACTATCAAAGGGACATAATTGAAGAAATTTGTAATAGTTGGACTACAAGTTGTAACAGTAACAACCATTAACTGTAATTGATGGGCAAAATAATGCACGTAGAAAGCATAAGGATTTTCATCTCGAATAAGTTTATGCACCCCATTAAATTCACCTCTCATGTTTGAAGCTCCATCATAACCCTGTCCACAAAGCCTATAAATATTTAACTTGTGACTAGAAAGCATACCAACCAAAGCTTCCTTCAATGCAATAGTCGTACACTTTTCAAGTGTCAAGTAACTAATTAATAACAATACCCAACATCTAATTTTAGGATAAAAATAATAACACGGTACCTTCAAATCACAACCAATTGCTCCTTTACTGACACATCATGTTGGACCGGAAACGGCGACCAGAGGGGCGTGAATGGGAGCTTTTAAAATTTCAGGCTAAAAATAGCCTTCTGTTTTAATTCAGTCTACTGCGGAACAGGCTTCGAACACAACCTTCGAAGATCTGGTTCGGAGGTATTTTACAGCTCCGGAAACAGGCTTCACAAGGAGCAAAAGTTCGAGGCCAAGGAGACTTCGCTCCACCCACAACCCCGACAAATCAACTCTGCTAAGTCAGTGCAGGCTCCGCACACAGGGTGCTTCGAGCAGGCTTCGCACTTCACCCTTTGTAAGAGTGGACTACCCTTTGAGGACTTCGACCAAATACTTAGCGACAACAACTGGTGCTGGGCTTCCTACTACGAAGGTCTAAACGCACACTTTACAGACTTCGCTAAGGGCTATGACACGGGAAGAAAAACGGTTTTCGATCAGTGCTTCGCTAGTAAACAGCGAGGTCTAGCCTCCAGTTACACAGAACGAACGCACTGAAAAGCACACTTCGCACAAACACCCTTCGCCCAAACAGGCTTTGGTGCACTACAAGCAGTCAATGCAGGCAACGAGGTATGCAAACAAGCTCAAGCAAAATGAACACAAAAACAGGGCTTCGCTGCTTGAACAAGGAACACTAAAAATGAACTCACTGGATGAATACAAAGTATGTGGAGGCTAGTACTGAGCTCAATAATGAATGCTCAAAGTGTTAAATGCGACCTACCCAGCCTCCACTATTTATATCCACTATTCACCCATGTGAATTGACTACTTTACCCCTAGGGTTTACAAAGATTTTGTCTCATCAGAACTGAGAGGTACAAAAGGTAGTCAACTTTATTTGGAGACTTCTCTATCAGCTTTGCAGAAGGGATAGCGTCAGCTTTTTGCAGACCAGACACTGTCAGCCTTTACAGTCTTGGACACTTCTGAAGCCCCCCTTCGCACGCGAGGGGTGCGGTAGCTTCAGTGAGAAGCCTTGAGCCTGATGGCCTTCGTTTCACCGAAGTCAGCCTTCGATACAGTGACGGTTTTGAGCCGAAGCCGTCAAAGCCCTTGGGCCTTCGCACCAACACCTTCGGAGTGGACCACCACGGCTTCGCAGCTTCTCCCAGCTCGAACTCCCTCAGTCCGTGTACCAAAACCATGCATGGCCGAAGTACCTCAAGTCCACCTCACTCCGGAGCCAGCCTTGCTCCGAAGCCTGCTTCACTCTGAAGCCCCACCTTCGGAGTACCACCCTTCGAAGTCTCTCCTTCGTCCAAGGCCTCCGCATGAAGCATTCCATGAGCACTTCGTCGCAGTGTCTCTCTCCGAGCACACTCCTCGACGAGCCTCACCCGGATCATGCCTTCGATGCACCTCGACTTCTGAGACCTTCGTCGGGTAACCTTCGAGTGTCTCCCTCCGGAGCACACCTCGAACAACTTGCCTCTGTTGAGGACTTGATCCACCATACTCTGAAGTCACTCCATTCGGAGTACCCTTCGAAGTGCCTCGTCTCCGAGGACTTTGCCTCGGGGTACCTTCACCCGGAGCCACGCTCCGCACTTACTGCCTTCTCCTGGTGCACCTCGACCCAAGGTCCGACTTCGACCCCTTCGCAGCCTTCGTGATGGAGCTCCCTGCTCCCCTGGCATCAAGCCTCCCGCTTGACCCAGGTTCACTTGATACAAACCGTCCGTCGCCTCCGAAGTCCCCTGCGCACCACAGATAAGCAGACAAGTGTATCCAGTACTCCGGAGACCTCTCCGGGTTAGCAAGGTGTACCGCCCAAAGTACCGTGACCTTCGGTACAACCCAGTCATCGTGTACTGTCGGACCCCCCCGACAAGCACACTCCGCTGCAACAGCTGCAGCAACCAAACCCACCGAACCCTTCGGCGAAACAGCCTCCGAACACCTTCGGAGGGACCCCTTCGAATCAGAGGATAAACTCTGTCAATCACTCATCACAGACTCCGAAACCAATCCTTGGTTTCTCAATCTCCCCCTTGATGAGTGCATTGACAATCAGATTTAAGTTCAAGAAAATTTGAAAAATTTCAACACACAAGTGACCATAAAGAACTCAGAAACGAGCCAAATCATGTCACTTGACAAAAGAATTTTCCTCCCCTTTTCAAAAGAGTAAAAGCCCCTTCGGCAATAAAAACTCTCCTCCTGAGTTAATTTTCCCCCCAACAATTTCTCCCCCTTTGGCAATGCAAGCATCAAGAAGCATGTAAAAGATGCATAGCTTCGAAATGGGCAGAATTGCAAAGACATATAAAGCAAAAATATGCCAATATTAATACCAATTATCATGTGCTCATCTCAATTTAACATTCTCTAAAAACATGATGATAGCATGTGATTTTATCATTTTGAAATAAAAGCATCACCACTTAATCAAGAAAACTAGACAAGTAAAAGCCGGGACTACGCAAAGCTAGTCAATTTCTACTTAAGACAGACAAGTCCAGTTCAAATGGAACATTGAAAGCAAACTTGATAATCAATGAATTTTGTTGTTCTTTTTCATAATGCCAGGGGTTATTTGTTTATCCACCTTATGCTTTCCATTCAGGCCAAGCCTAGGCATGAAAGCCATCAGAAGCTTAAAGCAAAGATTTTGGCATACACTACACTATCCCAGTTCAGACCAATGTGCAATGGTAAGCAGTCTAGAATAGAGTAGTGCGACAAACAAACCAACCTGGATCTTTTCACTTGAAGCATGCAAATCATGGAGTTTTTGATTTTAATTAAGTGAACCAATTTGTTTAGCACTAGATGAATATCCATGAGTAAGGAGAACAAATTTTTTTTAAGTTGCAATGTTTAGCATCCAGAGAAAAGGAGTCTTGCTATCAAGCAGATAAAAGATAGCTAACGCAGTCCTGCCTAAACATGCTAGATTCAAGACTAAGCAGTGAGCACGATTTGATTTTGGAAAGAAAAATCATGCACATAATGTTTCAGATATATCAAATAGAGCTGAGCTGACATGATTCATGAATTATAATCAGGCATATAAGTGCAAAAGATGTAAATGCAATTTCACACACAATTAGCATATGCACACCAATCTAAATCTGCTACCCCTCACAAAATGCCGTAAGGGTGACAAATACCAAGTTCCCCACGCAAGTAGGCAAATGGAGAAGCATCGAGGGGTTTTGTGAAAATATCGGCAAGCTGGTGTTGGGTATCAACATATTGAAGTTCAATATCACCCTTCTCATTATGATCTCTGAGAAAATGATAACGCACATCAATGTGTTTGGTTCTGGAGTGCTGAACCGGGTTGTTTGCAATACAAATAGCACTAGTGTTATCATAGAAAAGTGGAACACTCTTATAATCTAACCCGAAATCCCGCAAAGTGGAGACCATCCACAAAATCTGAGAGCAACAGCTAGCTGCGGCAACATATTCGGCCTCAGCCGTCGATTGTGCAACACTAGACTGTTTGCGGGAAGACCAGTAAACCAGAGATGTACCCAGAAAATGACAAGTACCAGAGGTACTTTTCCTATCAATCCTACACCCAGCAAAATCCGCATCGGAATAACCTCGAAGACATAATGATGAAGACGCTGAATACCATATGCCGAACTCGAGGGTATGTTTGAGATACCTGAGAATGCGTTTTACCGCTTGGCGGTGCGAAGCTCGTGGTGAAGCCTGAAAACAAGCGCACAGACACACTGCGAAGTGTATGTCCGGCCTCGTAGCAGTCACGTAGAGGAGGGATCCGATCATGCTTCAGAAATCCTTCTGATCTACGGCTTCTCCATCTTCGTCAGGATCCAATGCTACAGATGTAGCCATTAGAGTGGCAAGAGGCTTCGCATCAGCCATGTCGAACTTCTTGAGCAGGTCCTTGGTATACTTCGTTTGGTGGACGAATGTACCTTGTTTGCTTTTCTTGATTTGCAAACCAAGGAAAAATGTAAGCTCTCCCATCATGGACATCTCGAATTCCCTGCTCATGGCATCTGCAAACTCGGCAACCAAAGCATGAGAAGAGCCACCAAAGATGATATCATCCACATAAATCTGAACTAGGAGGAAATCTTTGCCATGCTTGAGAGTGAACAGGGTTTTATCAACAGAGCCCATCAAATACCCCCGCTCAAGCAGAAAAGACTTAAGTCTGTCATACCATGCCCGAGGGGCCTGCTTGAGTCCATAAAGAGCCTTATGAAGTTTAAGGACTTTATATGGGTATTTGGGGTTTTCAAAACTAGGGGGTTGTTTTACATAAACATCTTCGCCTATGAAGCCATTAAGAAAAGCACTTTTGACATCCATTTGATAGAGTTTGAATCCCCGAGATGTCGCAAAGGCAAGCAAAATCCTAATGGCCTCAAGGCGAGCAACAGGTGCAAAAGTTTCAGTAAAATCAATCCCTTCTAATTGAGAATAACCCTGAGCTACGAGTCTAGCCTTGTTTCTAATAATAGTCCCATCCTCCCCTTGTTTGTTTTTGAAAATCCATTTTGTTCCAATGAAATGAACATTTGGTGGAGGATCAACTAAAGACCAGACTTGGTTCCTCTCAAAATTTTCAAGCTCTTCATGCATGACATTGATCCAACTAGAATCAGAGAGTGCATGACTAACATCTAAAGGCTCGAAAGAATCAACAAAGGCGGAATCAATGAAATGAGCATGAGAACATGTTACCCTTTGATCAAGCTCACCAATGATCTGCTCGGGAGGGTGCATCTTTTGAACATGATGTGGAGCCTCGCGGCGGGATGCAGTCTCCCCCTCAACTTGTGCTTTGAAGTGGTCCAAGATGACCGATGTCGAGGTGGTTGCTTCGGGACCTTGTGCCGAAGTGGTTGAAGCGAGGTCAGCTTTGGGGGTTGATGTCGAGGGTAGTAGGGGTTTATCCTCGAAATCTCTGGGATCTTCTTCTTCGTAGATGGTCTGTTCCATATCGTGTTCATTCGCCTGTTCAAGAGCAGAACTAACAGAGGGGGTTGATTCATCAAAAGTCACATCGCATGACTCGATGACAGTGTTAGTTTCCAAATTATAAACACGATAAGAATGACCATGTGTAGTGTAACCCAAAAAGATCCCGTCAGAAGAACATGACTCAAATTTATCCAAATTACCACGTTTTAGGATAAAGCAACGACAGTCGAAAACTCGAAGATGAGTAACCTTGGGCTGTCTCCCAAAACGTAGCTCATAAGATGTCAAGTTTAAAATTGAGCGCAAGAATATTCGGTTTGAGATGTAACAAGCAGTGTTCATGGCCTCAGCCCAGAATTTTCTAAGAGTCCTATGCTCATCGAGCATTGTTCTAGCCATCTCAACCAAAGTGCGGTTCTTCCTCTCAATGACACCGTTCTGTTGAGGAACCCGCGGAGCAGAGAATTGATGTTCTATGCCATGCTCCATGCAAAAGTCAACAAAGAGACTATTCTTGAACTCAGTGCCATTATCACTTCGAATGAGTTTCAATGCACCAGGGAGTTCAGTGAAAAGTCTCAAAGCCAAGCTCCGAAAGTGTAAAAACACTTCATCCTTGCTGGAAAGAAAGAAGACCCAAGAGTAGCGAGAGAAATCGTCGACAATAACTAACACATACCACTTGCCGCCTAAAGAACTAACCCGAGAAGGACCTACAATGTCCATGTGGAGAAGTTCTCCGGGTTGTTCTGTCATCACAGTGGTGACTGGCGAATGCGAAGCGGCAATCATTTTTCCATGTCGACAAGGAGCGCAAACTAAATTCTTCTCAAACTTGAGCTTGGGCAATCCTCGGATCAGACCTAGGGCACTCAGACGAGCGAGCAACTCAAAGCTCATATGCCCTAGTCTCCTATGCCACTTCCAAAGCTCAGAAGTAGAATGTGCAACAAGACAATGAGAAGAACCAGATAACTTGGAAAAATCAGCTCCAAAAACTCTCCCAACTCTAAAGATCTTGCAGACAACAACGCCATCAGAATTGAGTACTTGCGAAGTATCGCGATGGAATCGCACTTCGAAGCCCTCATCAAGCAATTGAGATACAGAGAGCAAATTGTATCCCAAATTCTCAACCAAAGCAACGTCTTTGAGAGTGAAATTCGAGTTAATTCTTACCACACCTTTACCTTTCACTCTACTCCTTCGATTGTTCCCGAAGGTGATATGTTCCCTTTGCTTGGTTGTGGTGAGGCTGGAGAACCATGCTGCATCTCCGGTCATATGGCGCGAACAACCGGAGTCCATGATCCACGTGCCCTCCAAGCCTCGATCTGTCGCCTACACACGATAAGAAAATCTCGATCGCTCAGTGCTGGGGTGAGTGAAAATATGATGAGGTATCCAGCACTGAGTGACACGAGTAGTAGGCACAGTAAAAGTAGACTATCTACGCACAGAATAATCAGAATGATGCAAGGTGCGAGGTCTACCTACATGCTGTGATTTAACAACATGACGAGGTCTCCTACTCTGACGAGGTACAAAGGTACTCGCCCGGGGTCTACCACCATATGGAACATGGTGAACACCTCGAGGAGCAAAACCTCTACGAGAAGCACGAGGAGCCTCAAAAACAGGACGATAGTAAAACTCAGACTCATGTATACCTAAAGATGGGTAATGCATGTCCTGGTAACTCATTGCCTGAGAGCGTCGCTCATCCTTGATGCGACGAAAACAGAACCCAACCAAATGACCCGCCCGCTGACAGTAGGAACAATGAAAAACTCTCCTAGGGGCACTCTCATGGGTCATAGGAGCAACTCTCACAGGCTACTTGGGCTTCTGCTGAGTGGTTTTCTTGGGAGGGATTTTCTTGGCAGGAGGAGTGGTTTTCTTTTGAGTTCGGGTAGGCTTTTGGCTGATGGAGTGTCTAACAGAGCTCTCTCTTTCTCTAGGGTAGTGGGTGAGGTAAAAACAGTTTTGTTCCCGTTATCTGAAGGAATCCTCTCAAAACCCAAACCTAGAGCTAACTCTGCTCTGTCAGCACACATCTTGGTCTTGGCTAAGAGCAAATCCATCCTACCCTTTCCCTCAGTGCATTTGTTAACCACAGAAAGAAGGTATTCATTTTAGTCATGAGGTTTTCAGCTCGCTCTCTAACAGTGCCTAGCTGGTCCTTAAGGGTCATGCAAGTGTCACACACAGGCTGCACATCCTTAGAACTACCGGCCCTCTCCAATCTAGCCTCTAAATCATGAACATGCTTATCACGTAAATTAATGCTCTCGCGTAGTAAAGAACAGTTCATGCATTCAATTATATCATGACTAGAATCCACCATCAAAAGCTGCTTCTGTGCAGTCTCAAGCTCAGATAGAGTTTGAGCATGTACAGAACGTAACTGAGCAAGCTCACCCATGACAACAGTACAAGATTCACATTCAGCATCATTTACATTAGACTTAAGCATGGCATACTCAGTAGAAACAGATTCTAGCCTAAGTCTAAGGTCTTTTCTTTCTCTAGCGGCTTGCACAAGTAATTTGTCCTGACCAAGAACTACTTCATTTAGCTCATCTAGTTTAATTGAAAGCTGGTCATAGGATAGTGGTACCTCAGATGAGTCAAGCTCATCGCCACTGTGATCGCTGTCGGCCATGAAGCAAAGGCCGGTGAAGTCTCGTCCCTTTTTGTCCTTCTTCTCCTCCTTCCTTGGAGACTCCTCCTCCTCAGAGCTCGACTCCTTAGTTGAGGAAGTGTCGATGTCGCTGAGAGCAGCAACAAATGCTCTGGAAGCGGCTTTGGCTACTCTCTTAGCCACCTTGCCACGCTTGCCCTTCACAAAGGGTTTCCTCTCCTTTTTGTGGTATTTGGGACGCTCACTCTCATCTCTCTTCTTGAGTTTAGGGCAATTGGCCTTGATCTGAGAAGTGTCACCACACTCAAAGCAACCACTAAAACCACTTCTCCTCTGATCCCATCTCTCATGATGAAAACGGGTGAACCTTCTGGCAATGAGAGCAAGCTCATCATCATCCAGAGTGTCCACCTACTCCTTAGTGACAGAGACCAGGAAGGACAAAGCAAAACCATCTGCAAGAACACAAGTGCCAGATGTGCTTGGTTTTTGCAGTGGTGCCACGGCTAGTGCTGGAAATCAGTGCGAATGGCTGTGGCAAGGAGTTCCTGTGCACTGCAAGAGATGCCTTGGCAATCTCTGTGGACTTCAGCTTGCTGAAGAGCTCATCACAGGTCAATGTGTCATAACCTACGGACTCCTCAATGCTGGATATCTTCACTTCCCATATGCTACGATCAAGAGCATAGAGAAGCTTGATAGCCCTATCATGATCATTGTAAACAAGCGTCCCGTTGGACCGCAAGTTACTCACTATCGCATCAAATCGAGAAAACATGGCATCTATAGATTCACCAGGTGCCTGCACAAACAGCTGATACTGTTGATTGTATGTGCTTTGGCGCATGGCCTTAATCTGTGTAGAGCCCTCATGAAAAATAGTGAGTGTTGTACAAATTTCCCTAGTTGTCCTAAGGTGCTGCACCCTATCAAACTCACTTCTACTCAAATCAATGAACAGTATATTTCTTGCCTTGGAGTTGGCATTATACTGATCCTTCTCTGTTTGAGAGGTGCGAGTTTCAGGGATGGAGTATTGTGAGTCCACAATCTCCCAAATTGCATTTCCTTGGATTAGCAAGTAATCCTCCAAGCACACCTTCCAGTATGCAAAGTCAGTCCCATCGAATAGTGGAATTTTACTAACTCTGTTCATGTCGCCAAGAGATCACAAAACGGGTTAAGGTCAACTGGTGATCTTAACCCGCTTTGATACCAATTGTTGGACCGGAAACGGCGAACATAGGGGGGTGAATGGGAGCTTTTAAAATTTCAGGCTAAAAATAGCCTTCTGTTTTAATTCAGTCTACTACGGAATAGGCTTCGAACACAACCTTCGAAGATCTGGTTCGGAGGTATTTTATAGCTCCGGAAATAGGCTTCGCAAGGAGCAAAAGTTCGAGGCCAAGGAGACTTCGCTCCACCCACAACCCCGAAAAATCAACTTTGCTAAGTCAGTGCAGGCTCCGCACACAGGGTTCTTCGAGCAGGCTTCGCACTTCACCCTTTGCAAGAGTGGACTACCCTCTGAGGACTTCGACCAAATACTTAGCGACAGCAACTGGTGCTGGGCTTTGTACTACGAAGGTCTAAACGCACACTTTACAGACTTCGCTAAGGGCTACGACACGGGAAGAAAAACGGGCTTCGATCAGTGCTTCGCTAGTAAACAGCGAGGTCTAGCCTCCAGTTACACAGAACGAACGCACTGAAAAGCACACTTCGCACAAACACCCTTCGCCCAAACAGGCTTCGGTGCACTACAAGCAGTCAATGCAGGCAACGAGGTATGCAAACAAGCTCAAGAAAAATGAACACAGAAACAGGGCTTCGCTGCTTGAACAAGGAACACTAAAAATGAACTAACTGGATGAATACAAAGTATGTGGAGGCTAGTACTGAGCTCAACAATGAATGCTCAAAGTGTTAAATGTGACCTACCCAGCCTCCACTATTTATAGCCACTATTCACCCATGTGAATTGACTACTTTACCCCTAGGGTTTACAAAGGTTTTGTCTCATCAGAACTGAGGGGTACAAAAGGTAGTCAACTTTATTTGGAGGCTTCTCTGTCAGCTTTGCAGAGAGGACAGCGTCAGCTTTTTGCAGACCAGACACTGTCAGCCTTTACAGTCTTGGACACTTCTGAAGCTCCCCTTCGCACGCGAGGGGTGCGGTAGCTTCAGTGAGAAGCCTTGAGCCCGATGGCCTTTGCTTCACCGAAGTCAGCCTTCGATATAGTGACGGTTTTGAGCCGAAGCCGTCAAAGCCCTTGGGCCTTCGCACCAACACCTTCGGAGTGGACCACCATGACTTCGCAGCTTCTCCCAGCTCGAACTCCGTCAGTCCGTGTACCGAAACCATGCATGGCCGAAGTACCTCAAGTCCACCTCACTCCGGAGCCACCCTTGCTCCGAAGCCTGCTTTACTCCGAAGCCCCACATTCGGAGTACCACCCTTCGAAGTCCCTCCTCCGTCCAAGGCCTCCGCATGAAGCATCCCATGAGCACTTCGTCGCAGTGTCTCTCTCCGAGCACACTCCTCGACAAGCCTCACCCGGACCATGCCTTCGATGCACCTCGACTTCTAAGACCTTCGTCGGGTAACCTTCGAGTGTCTCCCTCCGGAGCACACCTCGAACACCTTGCCTCTGTTGAGGACTTGATCCACCATACTCTGAAGTCACTCCATTCGGAGTACCCTTCGAAGTGCCTCGCCTCCGAGGACTTTGCCTCGGGGTACCTTCACCCGGAGCCACGCTCCGCACTTACTGCCTTCTCCTGGTGCACCTCGACCCGAGGTACGACCTCGACCCCTTCGCAGCCTTCGTGACGGAGCTCCCTGCTCCCCTGGCATCAAGCCTCCCGCTTGACCCAGATTCACTTGCTATGAACCGTCTGTCGCCTCTGAAGTCCCCTACGCACCACAGACAAGCAGACAAGTGTATCTAGTACTCTGGAGACCTCTCTGGGTTAGCAACCTTCGCCACACACTCCGGTGTACCGCCCAAAGTACCGTGACCTTCGGTACAACCCAGTCATCGTGTACTGTCGGACCCCCCTCGACAAGCACACTCCGCTGCAACAGCTGCAGCAACCAAACCCACGAACCCTTCAGCGAAACAGCCTACGAACACCTTCGGAGGGACCCCTTCGAATCAGAGGATAAACTCTGTCAATCACTCATCACAGACTCCGAAACCAATCCTTGGTTTCTCACATCACGTGACTCATCAAGAAGCACAAAGAAGTTTCTATTTCCAATTTCACCAAGAATAATATTTGTGACTTCTTGTGCACATGCTTTTGTAAGGTCTTTCTGAATGTAATATGATATCATAGGATTACGTGAAGAACCTTTGTCATATGCATTCTTCATCTTCTTTTTCTTGTCTTTGTACCAATCAATCATTTCTCTAAATTTACCTTTATTAAGGGAAGTAGAAGACTCATCATGTCTACGGAAAGGATCACCTTGCTCAATAAGAAATGGGAAAATTACTCACATGCCATTATAATTTTCAGAAATTGCCTATATGCCACTGTCAGTGACTGTGGCGGCCCCCATCTGTCAGTGACACACTGATGGCATATTGGCAAACCGTGAAAATTGTAATGGCACGGAAAACATTAACCCATAAGAAATTGTGCAACATCCAAAGAAGCGGTCAAACGAATCTTGTATAGAATTTCTTCTTCCTTACTATATTTAGTCAACTTTTATTCAACACTTGTTGTTTGATTCATGAAGTCCTCACACTTCATTCTTGCATTGTTGTGAGAACGAGATCCATTATGTTTCTCAAATTTTTCTAAAGCTTTTTTCCATCGCTCAAAACCAGACTTTGCAAAAACTTCAATCCCAAATTTTTCAGGTTTTCCCGGTTAAAAGAAAACATAGCAATACAAACAAAACGCCGCATCTTTTTAAATACTATACTCCAACCAATCATATTTCTCAAACCAACTTTGTTGAAAGGATCTCCAATTACCTTGTTGCCATTTGTGAGGAAACATATGATCCTTTGGTTGAGTCGGACCATTTAAAATATATGACCTTTTTACTTGGTCTCTAATTTCAAAAGGATACCTATCAATTGGTTTGCGATTTCTAGGATCACTGACAATATCCCTAAAACTGAACTCTGTCCGACCTCTCTTTGGTTCATTATTGCTCGCATCAATTTGATTATGTAGCTCAATTGTGCGCCTACGATTCTCTTTAGTATTTGCATTTCTATTAGTATTTGTATTTTCATCAGTATTTGTAGTACTGTTCATGTTTACATTGCTTGAACTTAAATAGTAATTGAGCAATGTTCCTTTTTTCATGTTGCTAACCTAATATTATAACAAGCAAAAAAACAATAAGCTTATAAATTTACAAATATAACAGATCATCGATTAATATTACTACTGCAATACTACATCATTGCATTAATGCATTTGCATATTTACATCAAAGAAACTAAAAGGAAGGAATGGAGGAATATTATATACCAATGCAGTCGGGCAGAGCGACGGCGCGCGTGGCTTGACCGTGTGTCCGTGCGATGGCGCCAGCGCGAGTGGGGGCAGGCGGCGCGACGTGGCGGCATCGGGGGCTCACCGGCTCAGGGCGACGCGGTGTAGCGGTGTTGGAGTGGCCCGGGCGCGCGGCGAGCGGCGGCTTCGGGCGTCGCCGCATCGGGGGCTCCAAGCGGGGCGGTCGGTGGCGCATAGCATAGAGAGGTATGGTGGAAACTGGAAAGGAATTAGGTTTCCTGTGCAGTGCGTTATTCTTCTAAACTTTGGGCTTTCTAGCTTTGGGCTGTTATTGGGCTTGGGCTAAAAACTAAAAAACTACAGTAAATGCTACAGTACCCCCCGACTAATATGGGTTCCAGCCAGGCAGTAGGGGGCACGCCCCCCTTCCCCCGGTATTTTCATCCTTATTAAGCAAGATGATTGTGTTTTATCAATTTTATCGTTCTATCAAACTTTATCTAATATCCAAATACTAAAATATATATGATAGAATCATATCATGAACTAAACAAATCCTTACATTAGTTCTGTTGGGAGAAGACTTGCAGAGTTGCAGTTCATATGGAACACTTACAGCTTACCTGACAATGTACAGAGCACGAGGAACTAGTTCCAGCCACAACTATTGCCACTATTACTGCAACTGGTAGGAAGTGGTGGATTTTAATAAAAATTGAAGGGACATATGTACAAATAATATATATATTATTTTTAAATGAATATTAAATATAAAATCATAATCAACAAAAAATATTAAAAATATATGAGGACTTGGAAAGAAATACTAGTCTATATCACCCATTTCAGTCAATGCCAGTCCCATTCCGGTAGTTTATACCGCCATTTTGGTCCATGCTGATTATACCGGTTAAAATTATATTTTGAATATTTTTGATATATGTGTTACGTGTTAAATGTGTTATTTATATTAAATTATATAATATATTTGAGATGTCGATATATTAAAATATATCATATTTAATAATACTAATATATATTTTAAATATATTTATATTATTTTATTAGACCCCGACCGGTATCAAAATATTTCATTACAACAACCAAACGGACGGGAACGGTTACGTAAATAGAATTAACAAGCTAGCTTATAATCGATCTCTGTGTCGGTGGTGCTTAATGTCCTCCCAAATTGCGCTGTAAAAATTGTTTGGGCCTTAAGAAATACCGGACCTAATCAGCTAAATACATGTAGCCGGCGGAGTGCAATGTCTGCAACTCTCAACATCATCTTCTATTCTGCTATTCATCTCTCTTTCTGAATAATAATTCATAGTACTAAAATGCCTTCAGGTTTCATTCTGAAGAGTTCAGAAAAAAAGGTAAATCGATAGGAAGAATTCAGGATGCAGACATGCGGCATGCGATTGTCTTAATTGTACTGTAGATCTATTCTGATATTAATCTATTTCTGAACAATAATAATTCATAGTACTAAAATGTCTTCAGATTTCATTCCGAAGAGTTCAGAAAAAAACAAATCGATAGGGAGAATTCAGGATGCAGATATGCGGCATGAACTGTCTTCGTTCCGGTGTAGCTGATCGGAAGCTGAAATCTGAACCAAACAGTTTTTTGGTCACTTATTTTTTTTAGAATCTATAGATTCTTGTAGTACAAATTTGAAAGCTGTTATAACATAAATTTCACAGTTTCTCAGTTCAACTTTGAATGAATATTACCTATCATGCTATTAAAACATATCAGTTCATATAAAATTTGAAAAAGTGAAATTTTAGTAAAATATATCATTTTAGTGTAATTTCAAAATATATGTTGGTGTAAAAGATTACGCTAACAGGTTTTCGAAGATTAAGAACTAACAAACAAAAAGTTTGTGTTGAGAACTATTTCGAGCCTCCGAATAGGATAATAGCTCAAAGTAGTCCGAAATTGTGTATTGAATAGCTGAGTATTCGATGTCTATTACAGGGTAAGAAGGGGGTATTTATAGGCAAAAAGTCTAAGAAAAAGATCTACTTACCCCTCAATTACAACCGACATAGTGGAAACTATTCGGTACCCCGAATAGGGTTAAAATAGTAAAATCTATCCGGAGAAGGTAGATAAGGCAGACATCTTATCAGTCTTGATGTTTTCCACTGTAGCTTCGGAGCCTTCGGAGGATGCCTTCGAATCATGAAGATGAAGCATCCTTCGGCTTAGAAACTTCATCATCTCTGGAGATGAACACAAACTTTGATGCTGATAAATTATCTTTGACTATTGATCTCTAAAGTCCTGAGGATGAAGTATTTTCCCCCAACAGTAGCCCCTTGAATACGCTTCTCCGATTTAACCTGTATGGTAGGAAAGCAGTATACGCAAGGAATATTTTCATATTCAGGGACTTAGAGAAATTTGAAGGTGTTACAGTTATTCGAAAGGTATTTGTCATCGAAGTATCCCGATGAAAGCTTCGAATTGGGACTGCTGTGTGAACACTTCGCAGGGAAGTGAACCGTTACGGAGGTGGAACGTCGTGAAGAGCCGTTAATTTTGAGCCGTTGTCCTTCAAGTAGTCGTTATGCTCCCGAAAAAGGTAACTGTCAAAATTTTACCGTGGGTTCACATCTTCTCACTTCCTGGTCCCACCTGTCAGCGGCAGAAGTCGAACCTGCAATGTGAACGTGACTGAAGCGCAATAGCTAGCGGAAAGGCTATAAAAGGGAGGTCGAAGCCCACCGAAAATTTTTATAGAGCCTAGTTTCCAAAGCTCACTTTCTTCAACCTCCAAATTTTCCCTTCAACCTTTCTGAGCGATCAACTTTTGGCGAGGACCAGCACAACCGTGCCAGCGGCAACGAGTACTTTGGCGCAAAGGCAAGCTTGGACGGCTTCGGCAGCATCGGCCATGGCGGGGGCTCTAGGAAGTTCTTGGCCCAAAAATCCTCGAGAACTCCGCCCTCCGTCCAAGAAGAAGATCCCGCTAAGCTTCCTCATCGGCCAGTCCACAAGCACTGCGGAATCCATTGAAGAGGCGGTGGCCGGGAAGCTGGGCCTCAGAATGAGGACTCGGGTCCCGGGAACGGAGTCGACCCCGAAGCCATCAAGTGGAGAAGTAGTGGTCTTCGAAGCATTCTTCGAAGCTGGATTTGTACTCCCTGCCATAGATTTCCTATCAAAGGTACTGAAAATGTTTCACATTACCTTACCTCAGTTGTCCCCCAACACCATCGCGAGGCTGGCGATCTTCGAATGGGCCCTTTGGGCCGAAGGATGCGAAGGAAGATCGGAGATATTCTCCGCCACCCACGAAGCCACCTGCCAACCGAAGCCACAGGATGACCCCGAAGATACCAAGGTGTTGACAGCCTTCAGGGGTGTCAACTTTCAGCTTTGGAAGGAGCATGCACAACACTTCCCTGCGAAGGTCATCAATGACCGGTGGTATACCAACTGAATCCTTCGGTGGTTTTATGCCGAGGTCGGAGAAGACTCCCGCTTCGTGGGGCCCCTTCAAGAGATTTGGTTCCGGAAGGAGGCTGAAGTCACTCCGAACCCAAGCCTGCTCTCAACGCGGCTTGGGTTACTTTCTTCGATAGCCAACCGCATGAGCATGCGGGATCTGGCGGAGGAATTCATCGCCCTCCAGATCCCGCCTCTCGGAGCCGACTGGCCGATAGCGTTCCAAAACGCTTCAGAGGGAGAGCTTCGAAGTCTAGGTAAATCTTTGACCTTCCTGTAGTAATATATTAGGAAAGAAATATCATACTTCTAAAATGCTACCTTTTTTCAGTGGCTCCTTTGGCTCTAGCTCTGGAGCAGATAGCAAGAGCCACCGAACGGGTGCTCGGAGCCCCTACGATGGCGGAGAGGCAAAAACGAATAGAGCTGGTGGGAAGCTGGGAGCGCTTCAACAGAGTGTGGAGGGCTCTCGGAATGGAGCCCCCACCTCTATCAGACTTTGACTCGACCGAAGTAGCCCCTCGGAAAAGGAAAGCCATCGCCGAGCCTTCGAAGAAAGCCGTCAAGACCCCAATGAAGAAGGGGAATAAAACTATGAAGCCTCCTCCTCAACCGACTCCGGTGTCCTCGCCTTCCTCCTTGGGCATTCGGAGCTCGTCTTTAGAAGAGTCCGGAGAAAAGGACTCCGACGCCCGAATGGGGAAGGCCCTTGAAAACTATCTTATTGATGAAAGTGAAGACGAGGCCGTGGATGCAGCCAGAGCTCCTTCTCGAGAGGCTGCAGAGGCAGACACAGCACACTCCCTCGAGCCCATTGCTGTGAGCTTAGAGCTTGAGGCAACTATTCCCAACTCGCCTGTGGCCGGGGTGATAGTGTCGGAGGTCGAGGTGCCTGCAGCGGCTACACCGAAGCAGACTTTAGGGGATGACCTCGACGAGTACCTCCGAATGTACAAAGTCTTGGAGGACCCTGCAATTCTGCCTCAAGGCGCAGACGAAGGTATACTTTGAAACTTTTGCCTTTACAATTCCTGCAACAACTATTACCCACAAATATTTATTAAGTACCTTAATGTTGTAGGTGCGTCGAGGAGTTGCATAGCTCCGATTACAGATGGAGCTTCATCTTCTCTCGGAGTTGAGGCTCCGGCAGACACAGTATCTCTGACGACTGGAGCCGTCTCGGGCGAAGCAGTTTCGGCCGAGGGGGCATCAGTCGAAGGAGGATCTACCTCCGTCGGAGTCCCTGCTCTGACTTTTGTGCCGGGGAGGGGTAAGAGCATGACGAGCCTCGGTCCCCTCCCTGCCTTGATGGTGACGCCTTCCTCCAACGATCCTTCGGTGAGCAATTCGGAGGAGGAGGCAACCATAGACGATCGTCAGGCCTTGTCCTGGCTCCCTCTGTTTGCTCCATTCTTGGAGCAGCGAACGGGTCTTCGGGCATTTCTAGAGCCCTTGGAGGACAAGGGCCAAGAAGTAGTAAACTCCGACTTGGTCTCCGTCCTGAGTGAAGCCAGAGCCCCGAAGCTCAACTTGGCCCTCGAAAGGGCTACCCTTCAGGTATGCAACACACCACAAGTGCATTCAATCAATAAATGGAATTACTTGGTACTTACTTGCTTTTTTGCAGCAATTTGTCCTTGCTAGAGCGGCAGCGACTTCTAATGAGCTCGAAACTAATCGACTCAAGAAGAAGGTTACTACCCTCTAGTCTGCCCTTAAAAGCTCCGAAGACAAAACACTTTGACTGGAGGAGGAGCTCCTCGAGGAACGGAGGGCTAGGGCCGCTACCGATGAAGCACTCCGGATCGAGCGGCAGAGCAGCACTACACTCCAAACTTCGATCCAAGAGGCTGAGGCCAAATGTGTGGTGCTCAGAACGGAGGTCGAGAAGCTCCGACAAGCAGCAGCCACTTCAAACACACAACTCGTAAAACTCCAAGACTCACTTCAACAATCCATGGCTCAGAAAAGAACTCTACTATCCAAAAATGGCCAAAGTGTCTTCTACTCCTGTTGGGCTGGAGGTGACAGAGGTGAAGAATGCTGTGATAGCGAAGCATACCTTGGATGCCCTTCAGGGTACCTTGGAGTACTTCGGCACAATGTGCCCTTCATCTTTGACTGTAGAGAGCGAGCCCTCGACCGGAAGCTGAAAATGATTCAAGTGGCGACGAAGCTGATGATGGGCTCTGGCGTTCGGTACAGAGAGATCTTCGGACAAGTTGTCTGGATTGGAGTCCTCTGTCACATCGAAGCTCTTGGGATTTTGATTGCTCCGGTTGGGGGTTCGATGCCTACAGGCTTTGCCGACGAGGACTTGTTACGTCCTTCGCAAGATGTAGCTTCTGCCTGAGAAGCTTTTCGGGCGATCTGGAAAACAGACCACAAGGTTGCAGCCAAAGCTTGGATCGACGAGGCTCGCCAACAAAAGCAAGCTCAAATGAGGCCTCCGCTTCCAACTTCGCTAGCTCCGACGCCACCTGCTCCGCCAGCTGACCCGTAGGTTTAGTCTTATAGGGAGCTTAAGCTTGTACCAGAAATCTTGTAAAGCCCCTTATATGAATGAAAAGTTTATAAACGAGAAACTTTGTTTGGATGTTTATTCTTTTAGATTTTCCATGCACTTCGGAGCTTGACTTCGAAGTATTGGAACTTAACGAAGAGCTTCGTCGGTAGTGGTCTGCCCTCGAAAGCTTAAGGCCTTATCGACGCTCACGCTTCTCTATTCCTCGTGGGGATCAAGGGGAAATAGCACCCGAAGTCCATTACGAGGTATTAGATTATATCAAGGAAGAAGATAAGGAAGAAGCGTCTTCATCCTATGAATACGTAGATTGGTCTGACTCGGAGTACCAAGCCAAAGAGCCAGTAGAGGCTAGCTCCGACAGGCTTCTGTCTTGGGCTAAACTTCAAGAGGAGCAGAAAAAACTGCGAGCTTCGAAGAAGAAAAGCACTCGGACTAAGAAGAAAGTCCCGAAGGCTTAGAGCTCCGAAGGTCAAAGTGGTCTTAGAAGTAGCTCTAGAGGTCGGAGGGGTCTCCGTTTTTATCTAGGCTTAGACCAAAACTTCTCTTGATGTAAAAATATGATTATCCAGTTAATATGAATTGCTTTGAAAGCATCTTTTTGTTGTTCCTTACTCCCCTGCCCCTCCTTGTGGGTGGGGGACTGTACGCGTTGCGATAGGGTCCGTCGGACACAATTATTTATATAACAATCTGATGCTTCGCCCAACACTTGGTAATCATATTTTACTCTTTCATAGAGTTCTTCGAACTGTACATTCGTATTATGATGTTTATAAGTTTCAGAGCTAAATTTATACTTGTAAGCTCCCATAGCAGTCGCTTAGGACTTTAAAAGTGTTTCATTGGGCCGAAGCCTTGAAACCTTATTGCTTGGTCACCTTCGACTCTGTTGACACGGAAACGTGCCCCGCACTTGGGTCAGTCCAGCGATCAGAAAATGCATAGATACTTAGGGACAGGCCTAAGCATGACGTAGCACCGACGCCGCGTTCCAACTACCCTTAATAGTGATAAGGGGGGTGGAGTCACCAGGCAAACAGATTACACAAAATAATCCAATTATCCGAAGGAAATAGGTTAAATAGGTTAAAATCAGTAAACCAGTCGGAGTCCTCCCGGTTCGAAGTCTGATGCGAAGGGTGCGCCGAAGGGTAACTTCGGTGTCTGGTGCGAAGTGCTCCGCCGAAGGGTGCTTCGGCGTTCGGATTGATCCGGCCGAAGGTAGACTCCGAACGAATCTGAACACGGTGATCACCTCTGACAACGGGGTTCAGCGTGCGATCTCCGATGCAGCGAATTATAGAGTAGTGACGCGAAGGCCACATGCGAGTGCAACTTCGTCCGGTGCGGAGTATGTTCGTGGCGAAGTCTGTCACGACAAAGTATGCTGGCGGAGCTTGTTGTCGAAGCCTGCGGTCCTGCCGAAGGGTGTCCTAGGGACCTCCGGAACCGATCTCTCAGCTCCGGACACCTCCGGTGAAGGGGCTCCGAACGTGCGAACCTGCAACAGAGATGATGCGAAGTACCAATTCGGCCTTAGGACCGAATTTTGCGAGGTGTTGCACGAGTGGCGAAGGTAGCAATCTATTACGCAGATTAGCGGATACTTCACAAGCGAAGTAACAAGGAGATAGCAATCTATTACGTGGATTAACGGGGACTTCATAGGCGAAGTACCATGGCTTACCACTGTTCCGTAGTGGCGGACGGAGGGCTTCCAGGCAAACCCACGAAGAGGTACAAAAAAGTAAAGGTAAAAGTAAAGGTACAATCAAAGCATGGCTTTGGTTTGGTTTGAGTTGGGGGGTCTCCATGCCGGCCATGCCTCTCTATTTATAGGGGGTTAACTCCCAATCTAATCTGCTATTAATCTGGCCAGATAGAGATAGAGATCGAGCTAGCGATGCAAACATCTCTATCTCTACCGAGGTGGGCTTTAGCCAGGACTGTCGAGGCCTGCTCCTCGGGCCGAAGCTTCGGTAACGTGGGCTTCGGCCAGGCCCGTTGAGGCTTGCTCCTCGGGCCGAAGCTTCGGTAGTGTGGGCTTCGGCCAGGCCCATTGAGGCTTGCTCCTCGGGCCAAAGATTCGACAGCATTGGCTTCGGCCAAGCCTGTCGGGGCTTGCTCCTCGGGCCAAAGCTTCGACAGCGTGGGCTTCGGCCAGGCCCGTCGGGGCTTCCTCCTCGGGCCGAAGCTTCAACAGCGTGGGCTTCGGCCAGGCCTATCGAGGCTTGCTCTCGGACCAAAGCTTCAACAGCGTGGGCTTCCGAAGCTTCGGCAGCGTGTGTAGCGCCCCGATTTAGCAAATCGAGACATTATTGAATTTCCATAGAAAAACAATAATACAAGAGGTTCATCATGCGACAACGTACATACGACAATATCCATGGTACGCAGACCATATTTATTACAACATTGTTTTAGTAAAAACAGTAATAAAATAATTAAACAGCGGCATGACGAACGTCTTCTTCAGGATCTTTCTTCTCGACTGGGTCGCTACTCCAGACCGTCTTCAAAGTAAGCATCCTCTGTGGGGTCCAACGGGTATGAGTACAAAAAGTACTCAACAAGCCACCGCAAATGCAAATAATAATGCAGGATAATAAACAAGGAAGGATAATGGCTAACATTGCAGTATAAAGCAGTTGCAGTTATGGCATTTAGTGTAATCATATTTTAATCATGCGGAAAGTAAACATGAGCATCATCGACATCAACTAACTCGAGGAGTACGTTTTACCTCCTCGCACAACGGTCCTTACATGTCAATCCATCATGCACATTCATATTCAAAATAAGCTAACTGGGGGATGTCACGCAACCCGCCCTTGACCGTGGGCTCGGCTTTTCGAAAAGATTTAAGACTCTGATCAGAGATGTACTACTGTACCCACAAGGCACGCACTCATCTCAACGAGATGACCCATTTCACGGGAACTCGTGCCAAAACCTCAATATGAGATGTTCCAAGCGATAACCACCCGCTCTAGGTTTCGCCGGCGCGCCGGGCCGCATCCCGGCTAACGTCGCACCCCCTTTTGCGCCACATTGGTACAAGTCACCCGCAGGTGCAACTTGACCCATCTCCAAATGGTGGCCTCGGTTTGGAACAACCCATACCTTAGTTAGGACTTACCCACTAGACTTGTGGTTAGTACGTAAGTGTATTGCAACGGATCCCTCAGACCGGTCCTTATAGTACCCCGGGTGCGACTGACCAATGCCCTAGCTTGCACCCGGAACCCACCATGCATACACTCACAACCATGACTCATCACCAACAGAATTTCCAAGGATAAGAAGTAACGGGGATCATATAATGGAACCATTTTGCTACGACTCATTTTTATCCTATAGCGGCCGTGTCAATACTTTGGACACTAGCTAATATCATTAATCATAAGGTGACAAGGAGGTTAGGCGAGATAGCATGGCTTGGGTTGCACATCAAGGTCGGGGGATCCTAAATAAATATAATGTAAGGGTTCGTTTGACTAATGCATATATAATCTATGTGTTGTAGCGATAGTCAATTCAAACATGGGTTCAATATGTTCAAAAGAATTGTTTGGTGACTTGCCTTGTTCAGCAAAGGGAGAGGGAGGAACTTCGGGGAAGTACTCCGGCTCCTCGGCGACGTCGTAGTCTTTTTAGTATAAAGCAAAATAAAAAGAACACAACATCCAATCAAACAGCATAACATTACATTATAAACACATAAGTTAAAGTTGGTTTGATTATAAAATAAAAATAAATTCAATGGTTAAAGTTCTGAAATTTATTTCTCCATTAATTTAAAATGAATCTAAATGAATTATTGTTTTTCAAGAAAGGGTTTTTAAGTGTGTATAATACTACATTAAGTTTTCTAATCAATTTAATATAAATGATTCCGAGAAAACTCAGTGGTTCTAGTGTTTAAACAGAAAGGAACAATTATATAAATTTTCTGGAGTTTAAATATTTAAATTTGCATTTTAATACTAAGGGCATTTGAATACCTATTTGTATAAACATGAAAATGTCAAAATAAACCTACTGTTTTTATTGCATAAACATGTAGAGAATAATTTTATGAATTTTCTAAAATTGGAATGGTAATTTTTAGAGTTCAAATGCATTAGATATGAATTTTACAAGTTTAAAAGCATTTCTGGAATTTATTTTCAAATTTTAAACCTCTCGGGTCCACGGTGAGCCAGGCCCACGGTGAACCCGCGCACTGTGCGCGTGCGCCGGGTCGATCTGGACCGTCGGATCCAGATCCGACGCGCGAGGGCGAGGCGGGACGCGTAAGTCGCGATGGACGGCTAGGATTAAAACGTTCGAACCGGTACCACGTGGACGCACGAGATTAAACGCGGAGTTTTAAAACAAACGGACGCACGGGATCGCACCGTACCACTTCACTTAGATCCGACGGCCAGGATTAAACCGAACAGATGATTTAATCCAAGCGTTGGATCTGGATCGCACGGCCAGGATTGAATCCGGCACAGTGCGTGTCGGGGGGGGGGGGTGAAGTATCCCCTTCTTCCCCGACTCCGGTGGTACGACGGCGAGTGATTCCGGCGAGGTCGAGGGCTATCTAGTCTAGCTGGGGCTAAAAACGGAAAGGGGGTACCGAGGGGAACAAAAGGGTACCGTTGCGGTGGTCCGGGGTCGACGGAGTGAGGCCGGCGACGAGCGGTGGCGGCGAAGGTTCTCGGTTCCGAGGCGGGGACGGCGATCCGGCGAGGTTCGTCGTCGACGAAGTGGTGGCCGAGGTCGGTGAGGTCCTGGCGGTCACGACGGTGGCGGAGGCACGGGCGGGGACGGTCCGAGGCGACGGCGAGCGGTGGCCGGAGGTGAATCGGAGGGTGTGCGCTAAAAAGTGAAATGCGAGTGCTCTGTTCGTTCTCGAGGCGATTAAGCGTGGGGGTCGAACGCGGCTCAGGCTGGGGGTTTAAATAGGACGCCGGAGAGGGCTCGCATGCAAGGAAACCGGCCGAGGGCCTTTACTCGCCGGCGATGGCTCGGCCATGCACGCGGAGCGGCGATCCCGTGGCGTAAAGGCGCTCTTTAACGGGGGGAAATGGTCGACGCGACGCGGGGGACCGATTAATGGCGACGAATTAATGCGGGACGGGCCGGCGAGGCAGATCCGAGGGCGAGGTCGTCGGCCGGCGCGATTTGGGGGCGACGGCGGGAGGTTGAAGGCGAAACTGACATGCGGGGGCCACTGGCCAGTGAGCGCGAGCGGGCGAGGGTGGCGACTGACGGGTGGGGCCGAGGTGTCGGGTTCGCGCGCGAGGGGAAAGGTTTCGGCGCCGACAGGTGGGGTCCATGTGTCAGTCTAAGGCGAGCGCGGTAACGGGCTGGGCCGGCCGGGAGAGAGAGAAGGGAGGGAGAGGAGCCCATTATTGTTCTAATACTTTTCTGAATAAAAATAATTCCAGAAAATAGATTAAAAGATTAGGGCTACTTCCAAGGCTGGTAAAAATTTATAAAAATTCTCAAAATTATATTTTGGCCTTAGGATCATATACAAAAAGTTTCACCTCCTAATTTGGTCATCTACTCTATGTTGTAGTTCAAAAGGGTATAAAAGGGATTTAAAAGTATTTTCTGAAATAATAATTCCCAGAAATTGAATTTAATAATATTTTTATTGGTTTGAAAATTTGGGGTGTCACAAACCTATCCCCCTTACAAGAATCTCGTCCTCGAGATTGGAACGTTTACTCGAATAGCTCGGGGTATTGGGCTTTCAGCTCGTCTTCTTTTTCCCAAGTGGCTTCTTCTGCGGGATGGTTGTTCCATTGGACTTTGCAGAAGCGGACGACGCGACTTCTGGTTACTCTTTCCTTGGTTTCCAAGATCTTGACGGGTCTCTCTATGTAGGTCAAGTCTTCTTGGACATTGAGCTGCTGAAGGTCGGCTTGCTCGGTGGGTACACGGAGGCACTTCTTCAGCTGAGAGACATGGAACACATCATGAACTCCTGCAAGGGATGGAGGCAGTTCAAGTTGATATGCCACTTCTCCTTGTCGACGGAGGATCTGGAAAGGCCCGACGTAGCGGGGTGCTAGTTTGCCTTTCATGTTGAACCTTTGAGTGCCACAGAGGGGAGTGACCCGGAGGTAGACATAATCGCCCTCCTCAAAGGCTAGATCTCTTCGACGGTTGTCGACATAGCTCTTCTGCCTGGATTGGGCGGCCTTCAATCGGTCTCTTATGATCTTAACTTTCTCTTCGGCTTCTCTCAGTAAATCAGTCCCAAACAGTTGTGATTCTCCCTTTTGATCCCAGAGCAACGGCGTTCTGCACTTACGCCCATAGAGTGCTTCGAACGGGGACATTTGCAGGCTGGCTTGATAGCTGTTGTTGTAGGAGAACTCTGCATAAGGTAAGTTCTTGTCCCACATTCCGCCAAAGTCTAGAGCACAAGCTCTAAGCATATCCTCCAATATCTGGTTGACCCTTTCGGTTTGACCGTCGGTCTGTGGATGATAGGCGGTGCTAAAGTTCAGCCGGGTGCCGAGTTCCTCTTGAAGGTTCTTCCAAAACTTGGAGGTAAACTGACTCCCACGGTCAGATACAATCTTCCTGGGAACTCCGTGGAGGCACACGATCCGGGTCATATACAACTCAGCCAACTTGGCGACAGTGTAAGTTGTCTTGACCGGGACGAAGTGAGCTACCTTGGTGAGTCGATCAACGATCACCCAGATAGAATCATGACCAGCTTGGGTCCTGGGCAGTCCCGTGATGAAGTCCATTCCTATCTCCTCCCACTTCCATTTAGGGACTTTGAGGGGTTGAAGAAGTCCGGCAGGTCTCTGATGCTCTGCCTTGACTCGACGGCATGTGTCGCACTTGGCCACATACTCAGCTATTTCTCTCTTCATGCTGACCCACCAATATTTCTCCTTTAGGTCTTGGTACATCTTTGTACTCCCGGGATGGATGGAGTACAGAGTATCGTGGGCTTCTTGAAGGATGAGAGTCTTCAACTCAGGTAGGTCGGGTACGCATACTCGGTTTCCGAACCAAATGGTACCATGTTCATCCTCGGAGAATCCGGGGGCTTTACCCTTCCTCATGTTTTGCTGGATCTCCAGGATGTCTGGGTCTTCCTTCTGCTTCTCTCGGATCTGGTCTATTAAGACAGGCCGAGACTCCAAGGCAGCGAGGTACTCTCGAGTGGTGATCCCTAGGTTTAGCCTTTCCATCTCTTTGTACAGTAAAGGAGCTTGGTCCTGAATCATGATGGCATTGCAGTACCCTTTTCGGCTAAGGGCGTCTGCCACCACGTTCGCTTTGCCCGGATGATAATGGATGCCCAAGTCGTAATCCTTGATCAGTTCCAACCATCTCCTTTGCCTGAGGTTCAGATCTGGTTGGGTGAATATGTACTTGAGGCTCTTGTGGTCGGTGAAGACCTCACACCGATTTCCCACAAGGTAATGTCTCCATATCTTCAAGGCATGAACCACGGCTGCTAGTTCCAGGTCGTGGGTCGGGTAGTTCAGCTCATGTGCTCTCAACTGCCGGGAGGCGTAGGATATCACCTTCCCTTCTTGCATTAAGACGCATCCCAATCCTTGACGTGAGGCCTCACAGTAGACGTGGAAGTCTTTCCGGATGTCAGGCAGAGTCAGAATGGGAGCTGATACTAGCTTCTTCTTGAGGGTCTGGAATCTCTCTTCGCAGTCGGGGGTCCAATCAAACTTCACCTCTTTCTGCAGAAGTCTGGTCATAGGCTTGGCGATCTTGGAAAAATTCTCGATGAACCGGCGGTAGTATCCGGCCAATCCGAGAAAACTCCGGATCTCGGTCACGGTCGTTGGCTGTAGCCAGTTGGTTACCGCTTCAACGGTGGTTGGGTCCACTGCTATTCCTCCGGCAGATATAACATGACCGAGGAACTTCACCTCAGACGACCAAAATTCGCACTTGCTGTATTTGGCGTACAGTTGCTGCTCCCTTAGCTTTCCGAGGGTCAGACGGAGGTGAGTCTCGTGTTCTTCCTTGGTCTTGGAGTAAACGAGGATATCGTCGATGAATACCATGATGAACTTGTCCAAGAACTCCATGAATACGTTGTTCATCATGTTCATGAAAAAGGCCGGGGCATTCGTGAGTCCGAACGACATCACAGTGTACTCGTAGAGTCCATAGCGGGAGGTGAAGGCAGTCTTGGGTATATCTTCCTCCCTAATCCTCAACTGGTGATAACCTGACCTGAGGTCAATCTTGGAAAACACCGAGGATCCTTTTAGCTGATCGAATAGGTCGTCGATCCGAGGCAATGGGTATTTGTTCTTGATGGTTACGTCGTTCAAGGCTCTATAGTCCACGCACATACTCTTGGTCTTGTCCTTCTTCATGGCAAAAATGACAGGTGCACCCCAAGGTGAGGTACTCGGTCGGATGTAACCTCTCTGCTCTAGGTCTTCGATGTTGCTCTTGACTTCGGCCAGTTCATTGGCGGCCATTCGGTATGGGCGCTTGGAGATTGGAGTGGTCCCCGGGACAAGCTCGATTCTGAATTCGATGTCCCGTTTGGGAGGCATCCCGGGCAGATCTTCGGGGAAAACATCTGCAAACTCCTTGACTATTGGCACCTCTTCAAGAGCTATCGAGCGAAGGGATGCTCCGAGTGGTTTGCGACTGACCATCCGGAAAGTGACGGTTACGCCTTCAGGACTGGTCACCGTGACGGACTTGTTGGCACAGTCGATCACTCCCTTGTGCTTCATCAACCAGTCCATACCTAGTATAAGGTCGAGTCCGGTGCATTGGATGAGGACAGGCTCGGCCCGAAACAGCACTCCTTGGATGTCAAGTTGAACCTTAGGGCTGAAGAAGCGAGCTGAGGTCCTATTGCCGGGGGTGGCAATCACCATGGGAATGGGTAGAGGGAGCACGTCCAGGTTGTTTGTTTTTGCAAAATATTCCGAGACGAAAGAGTGGGTTGCTCCAGAGTCAAATAATATGACGGCCGGTACGGAATTCACAGTAAACGTACCGAGTACGACTTCAGGGGCCTCCTGAGCTTCCTCCGCGCTGATGTGGTTGACGCGGGCGCGAACGGCCTGGTGGGGTGCTGCGCCTTGGTTCTGCTTGGGGTGAGGACACTGGTGCGAATAGTGCCCTTCCTTGCGGCAGTTGAAGCAGACGACCGGCCTTCCTTGGCGATCCCTCAAGATCGGGGCCTTGGCGGCCGATGCCGGCTGAGCGGCCGGAGCTGGTGGAGCGGGGCGAGGATGCCCGGCGTTGGATCCACCGGCTGCGTGAGGTGGCCTGTAGGCGGGCCGAGGATGGTAGGCGGGCGCCGTTGGCGGAGGGACGAAGCGGGGCCTCTGGGTGTTCGCCTGCTGATGCTTGAAGGCGATCATCTTCCTCTTCTTGAGGTCCAGCTTGTTCTGCTCAGTCTCTTGGATGAGCGCTTTATTGACCAGCCGCTGGAAGTCGGCGAAGTCGGCGGCGACGAGCTGGATGGACAGCTCATCCTTAAGTCCCCTTAGGAACTTGGCTTGGCGGAGGGCGTCGGTGCGCACTTCCTCCGGTGCGTAGCGAGCGAGGCGGTTGAACTCATGGAGGTACTCCATGACAGTTCGGTTGCCTTGTTGCAGGTCGCGGAACTCCTGCTGCTTCACCGCGATGACACCGGCGGGGACGTGGGCGGCACGAAAGGCGATGGTGAACTCCACCCAAGTCACCATGTGGCCCTCTGGCTGGGACGCACGGTAGTTGTCCCACCATTCAGCGGCGGGACCCTGGAGCTGGTGAGTGGCAAAGGCCACCCGCTCCCGGTCGGTGCAGGGGAGGAGGTCGAGCTTCTTCTCGATGGTGCGAAGCCAATCTCCGGCCTCCATCGGGTTGGTTGTGCTCGAGAAGATGGGCGGGCGCACGCGCAAAAACTCGGAGAGTTGCGGAGCGGCCGCGGGTGCTGGTGCGCGAGGGGCGGGTTCCCCGTTCTGCAGACGGTCTAACTGAGCCTGTTGGTGCTGCATTTGGGTGAGGAGGGCGGTGATCAGATGGTTCTGATTCGCCATCATCTCCGCCAAGGTGGGGTGGTTGGCGGAAGGCGACCCGGATTGGCGCGGGCCCGTTGCACCCCAGTTGGGTACAACGCCCTCAGGTGCATCTCGGCTTCCTCCTGCCCCGTTGTTGGAGCCGGTGTTCTGGTGGTCGGCCATCTTCTGAATATCCAAAGTGATAAAGCAAAAGATGACGAAACAATAATACAACCAAAAATACCATATAAAATTCAAGCACATAAGTATATAGAGTGGTATAAATGTTCATTACAATCACGCTCTTATTCTACCCACAACACACTCGTCGCGGGTAGCACCACACACAAAATAATTTTTTTTTATTCTCGCGTCTCCTAACGCCTACTCGCCACCGGAGGCGGTCTCCGTGCTCTCGGAACCACGAGTGCGCGGCTCCAGAGGGATGGTGGGCTCGAGAAAATTCTCGATGATGGAGTCGGAGACGAGGCCGGGGCGTGGAGGAGGGGCGCTGGTAGAAGGCCTGGCGGGGGAGGGTCGTGGCGAGATCCTCTTGGGGCGAGGGAGGGGCTCACGGATGGGCTTCTTCTTCCTTGGAAGAAGAGGAACCATCTCAGCGATGTCCTTCTGCAGCTGCATGATCTTGCGCTGCAACTCGTCGTTCTGCTGGATCAAGTTCTTCGTTTCTTCACGAAGGAACTCAACCGCCTCATGGTGCTCGTCGGCGTCGAGCACCGCCTCAGTGTGGAGATCATCCATGGCCTGCAGAAGACGCGACTGTCGGGCCATGACCGGATCACGCACGGAGTGAACTCCGAGGTAGATGCTACGGTGGGCTCCGGGAGTACGCTTCGGCACAAGCCGGAAGGATGAGTTCTGAAGACGATCGTCGTAGATCATCCTCAGGTCCATGAGGGCCTGGAGGGCGACTCGTTGGCACGCGACGTCGAAAGTCGGGCCCCCAAGTGCGGTGGTGTAGGGCGGCAGATGTTCTCCAGAGCCATGGACGGTGAGGGAGACGTCACAAGGCCCGGCGAACTCGTCGGGGTAGACTCCTTGAAATTCGGGTTCGAAGAGGAACCCGAGGAAGGTGAGCATCATGCGGAGCTCCCGGACGAAGCCCTCATAGTGGCGGCAGTAGCTGTGGACTTGGTAGACTGGCATCTACAAAACAGCAAGTTGAATAAAAGTGAGGAGAGGGACAAAGTTTATGAAGTAGATTTTCGAGAAATAATTTCCTATGGCTAATGGCTAGGCGGGTCTGTTTGGCTTCCTACAGTCGAGTCGGCTCTGATACCATCTTGTAGCGCCCCGATTTAGCAAATCGAGACATTATTGAATTTCCATAGAAAAACAATAATACAAGAGGTTCATCATGCGACAACGTACATACGATAATATCCATGGTACGCAGACCATATTTATTACAACATTGTTTTAGTAAAAACAGTACTAAAATAATTAAACAGCGGCATGACGAACGTCTTCTTCAGGATCTTTCTTCTCGACTGGGTCGCTACTCCAGACCGTCTTCAAAGTAAGCATCCTCTGTCGGGTCCAACGGGTATGAGTACAAAAAGTACTCAACAAGCCACCGCAAATGCAAATAATAATGCAGGATAATAAACAAGGAAGGATAATGGCTAACATTGCAGTATAAAGCAGTTGCAGTTATGGCATTTAGTGTAATCATATTTTAATCATGCGGAAAGTAAACATGAGCATCATCGACATCAACTAACTCGAGGAGTACGTTTTACCTCCTCGCACAACGGTCCTTACATGTCAATCCATCATGCACATTCATATTCAAAATAAGCTAACTGGGGGATATCACGCAACCCGCCCTTGACCGTGGGCTCGGCTTTTCGAAAAGATTTAAGACTCTGATCAGAGATGTACTACTGTACCCACAAGGCACGCACTCATCTCAACGAGATGACCCATTTCACGGGAACTCGTGCCAAAACCTCAATATGAGATGTTCCAAGCGATAACCACCCGCTCTAGGTTTCGCCGGCGCGCTGGGCCGCATCCCGGCTAACGTCGCACCCCCTTTTGCGCCACATTGGTACAAGTCACCCGCAGGTGCAACTTGACCCATCTCCAAATGGTGGCCTCGGTTTGGAACAACCCATACCTTAGTTAGGACTTACCCACTAGACTTGTGGTTAGTACGTAAGTGTATTGCAACGGATCCCTCAGACCGGTCCTTATAGTACCCCGGGTGCGACTGACCAATGCCCTAGCTTGCACCCGGAACCCACCATGCATACACTCACAACCATGACTCATCACCAACAGAATTTCCAAGGATAAGAAGTAACGGGGATCATATAATGGAACCATTTTGCTACGACTCATTTTTATCCTATAGCGGCCGTGTCAATACTTTGGACACTAGCTAATATCATTAATCATAAGGTGACAAGGAGGTTAGGCGAGATAGCATGGCTTGGGTTGCACATCAAGGTCGGGGGATCCTAAATAAATATAATGTAAGGGTTCGTTTGACTAATGCATATATAATCTATGTGTTGTAGCGATAGTCAATTCAAACATGGGTTCAATATGTTCAAAAGAATTGTTTGGTGACTTGCCTTGTTCAGCAAAGGGAGAGGGAGGGACTTCGGGGAAGTACTCCGGCTCCTCGGCGACGTCGTAGTCTTTTTAGTATAAAGCAAAATAAAAAGAACACAACATCCAATCAAACAGCATAACATTACATTATAAACACATAAGTTAAAGTTGGTTTGATTATAAAATAAAAATAAATTCAATGGTTAAAGTTCTGAAATTTATTTCTCCATTAATTTAAAATGAATCTAAATGAATTATTGTTTTTCAAGAAAGGGTTTTTAAGTGTGTATAATACTACATTAAGTTTTCTAATCAATTTAATATAAATGATTCCGAGAAAACTCAGTGGTTCTAGTGTTTAAACAGAAAGGAACAATTATATAAATTTTCTGGAGTTTAAATATTTAAATTTGCATTTTAATACTAAGGGCATTTGAATACCTATTTGTATAAACATGAAAATGTCAAAATAAACCTACTGTTTTTATTGCATAAACATGTAGAGAATAATTTTATGAATTTTCTAAAATTGGAATGGTAATTTTAGAGTTCAAATGCATTAGATATGAATTTTACAAGTTTAAAAGCATTTCTGGAATTTATTTTCAAATTTTAAACCTCTCGGGTCCACGGTGAGCCAGGCCCACGGTGAACCCGCGCACTGTGCGCGTGCGCCGGGTCGATCTGGACCGTCGGATCCAGATCCGACGCGCGAGGGCGAGGCGGGACGCGTAAGTCGCGATGGACGGCTAGGATTAAAACGTTCGAACCGGTACCACGTGGACGCACGAGATTAAACGCGGAGTTTTAAAACAAACGAACGCACGGGATCGCACCGTACCGCTTCACTCAGATCCGACGGCCAGGATTAAACCGAACAGATGATTTAATCCAAGCGTTGGATCTGGATCGCACGGCCAGGATTGAATCCGGCACAGTGCGTGTCGGGGGGGTAAAGTATCCCCTTCTTCCCCGACTCCGGTGGTACGACGGCGAGCGATTCCGGCGAGGTCGAGGGCTATCTAGTCTAGCTGGGGCTAAAAACGGAAAGGGGGTACCGAGGGGAACAAAAGGGTACCGTTGCGGTGGTCCGGGGTCGACGGAGTGAGGCCGGCGACGAGCGGTGGCGGCGAAGGTTCTCGGTTCCGAGGCGGGGACGGCGATCCGGCGAGGTTCGTCGTCGACGAAGTGGTGGCCGAGGTCGGTGAGGTCCTGGCGGTCACGACGGTGGCGGAGGAACGGGCGGGGACGGTCCGAGGCGACGGCGAGCGGTGGCCGGAGGTGAATCGGAGGGTGTGCGCTAAAAAGTGAAATGTGAGTGCTCTGTTCGTTCTCGAGGCGATTAAGCGTGGGGGTCGAACGCGGCTCAGGCTGGGGGTTTAAATAGGACGCCGGAGAGGGCTCGCATGCAAGGAAACCGGCCGAGGGCCTTTACTCGTCGGCGATGGCTCGGCCATGCACGCGGAGCGGCGATCCCGTGGCGTAAAGGCGCTCTTTAACGGGGGGAAACGGTCGACGCGACGCGGGGGACCGATTAATGGCGACGAATTAATGCGGGACGGGCCGGCGAGGCGGATCCGAGGGCGAGGTCGTCGGCCGGCGCGATTTGGGGGCGATGGCGGGAGGTTGAAGGCGAAACTGACATGCGGGGGCCACTGGCCAGTGAGCGCGAGCGGGCGAGGGTGGCGACTGACGGGTGGGGCCGAGGTGTCGGGTTCGCGCGCGAGGGGAAAGGTTTCGGCGCCGACAGGTGGGGTCCATGTGTCAGTCTAAGGCGAGCGCGGTAACGGGCTGGGCCGGCCGGGAGAGAGAGAAGGGAGGGAGAGGAGCCCATTACTGTTCTAATACTTTTCTGAATAAAAATAATTCCAGAAAATAGATTAAAAGATTAGGGCTACTTCCAAGGCTGGTAAAAATTTATAAAAATTCTCAAAATTATATTTTGGCCTTAGGATCATATACAAAAAGTTTCACCTCCTAATTTGGTCATCTACTCTATGTTGTAGTTCAAAAGGGTATAAAAGGGATTTAAAAGTATTTTCTGAAATAATAATTCCCAGAAATTGAATTTAATAATATTTTTATTGGTTTGAAAATTTGGGGTGTCACAGCGTGGGCCTCCGAAGGTTTCATAGCCGAAGCCCATGGGCTGGCTAGAGGCTTTCGAAGCCCATAGCTCGATGGACTTCGGCCCTATAGCACTTCGGACAGACCTTGGACATATGTACTTTTGGCCCAAATCAGCAAAAATTGATATTTTGATAATCTAGCCATTAATGCCATTTTTTCCATCAACACATGCCCCCTGCCATTTAGTGAACTAAAAGCATAACGAGCCGAAGACGATACCATTTGTATTGGCCTTCCGACACCTTTATAACGTTTGCCACACACTTGGGAAATACCTTTTCAAGTATCTACCATTCAAAGCTCTTCGAAACCGCTCCCCCTGCAGGGATTCCAACACGTATGCGTTGTCGGGAGCGATTTCAGCTATCCTAAAAGGACCTTCCCAACTAGGTGACCATTTGCCAAATTTGGGACTCTTCGTGCCTAAAGGCAAAATCGTCTTCCATACCAAGTCTCCTATTTGAAACGATTTTGGTTTAACCTTCTTATTGTAGGCTTTAGGTACTCTTTTCTTGTCTACTTCTATGGCCTCTACTTCTTTGGTTTAATGTTTCTAATATTTTCAAGTCTCTTAGGACCAATTTCTATACCTATTTCATGAATCATGAAACCTAAGAACTTACCCACCAACACACCAAAAGCACACTTGAGTGGGTTCATTTTCAAACCATATTGTCGCATCCTATCGAAGGCAACCTTCAAATCAGCTAAATGATTTCCCATAGCGTCCGATTTGACCACGACATCATCGATGTAAACCTCTAACATGACTCCTAACAAGTCGTGAAAGATCAAGTTCATAGCGCGCTGATACGTGGCGCCAGCATTTTTCAACCCAAAAGTCATGACGACCCATTCGAATAAACCAACAAAACCAGGGCATCGAAAGGTAGTCTTATAGACGTCCTCTTCGGCCATAAAGATTTGATTATAACTGGCATTGCCATAAAGAAAACTTAGTACCTTATGTCCTAAAGCATCGTTGATCAGCATGTCGGCTATTGGCATTGGATACTCGTCTTTTGGAGTGGCTCTGTTCAGATCCCTGAAATAAATGCATACTCGTATCTTGCCACTCCCTTTCTTCTCTACAGGCACAATGTTAGCAACCCATTCCGCGTACCTTCATGGCCTAATAAATTCAGTCTTAAGTAGTCGTTCCACTTCCTCCTTAACTCGGTCATAGACGGCCGAATTAAAGCGGCGGGGAGGCTGTTTATAAGGCCTAAACCCAGACTTGATGGGCAGCCGATGCTCTACGAGCTCACGGATTAGCCCTAGCATTTCACTATATTCCCATGCGAAACAATCGACATACGACCGAAGTAACTTTATTACTTCAGCCTTTTCATCGGGCTGTAAATGTTGGTTTACAAAAGTCGGCCTCGGGATGCTACCATTACCTATATAGACTTCCTCCAAGGGATCGGCAGACGCAAAACCTTGCCCTAATTTTTCTACTTCGCTAAAGTCCTCGATGGCTTCAGCAATACCGTCTTTATTAGACCGATATTGCTCCACGCGAGACTTTAGCCACTCTAGATTATTCTTGCTAGACATTACTATTAATACAAAAATAGCCATGCTACTCCAGCCGGCTTTACATACACTGGCACAAACCGTCCTCCGGATACGCTAACAAAGTCATAATCCGAAAGATCTCTACCTGATAGACACTCTACTTTGTTATGGACGGCGTCAACCGACACATCGGCCAAATCTACTTGGGCCGAAGTATCCGCGGGGATGACCTCCACCTCATCGCCATCCCACTGTATCAAGCACTGGTGTAGGGTAGAGGGGATGCAAAAGTTCGCATGGATCCAGTCGCGTCCGAGTAACACACTATAGTTACCTTGTACATCGACGATGAAGAATGCTGTCGGCAATGTCTTGTTGCCCACCGTCAACTCCATAGAGAGTACTCCCTTGGCCTCGGAGCTCTCACCGTTGAATCCGTTGAGCATCAAGTTAGTCTTCTTCAGGTCATCGTCATCCCTGCCAAGTTTCTTCAACAAAGAATAAGGCATTAGGTTAACAGTGGCACCGCCGTCGACGAGCATTCGGGAAATCAGCTTCCCATCGATGTGACCCCTGACATAGAGGGGTTTTAGATGGCGAGCCGAGTCCTCGAGCTTCTCGAAGATTGAGTTGCATGGACTGAGGTTCAATTGAGCGACCTCGGCCTCATCCCGTGGTGGTGCAAACTCGGCGGGTAATGTGATGATGTTGATGTCCATTGCCTGAGGCGTGGGCCTCTCAGAGACGGGTGAGTAATCGTCGTCGAGCAAGTCGTCGTCGTCATTGCTCAGACTAGGAGCCGGGTTAGTTATCTCAACCGGCTTCTCCTTCCATACCTGTTTGGTAGCTAGCCGAGGGTGGATCTCTTCGAAGATAGCATCGCACTCGGCCTCAGCTACCTTCTCGCGTATCTCTTGTGCCCACAGCCTTTGTAGGCGTCTCTTCTGTGATTTGGACATGCCCGGAGGAGCCCAAGATGGCTGTGGCTTGGTGTCTGGAGCTACTGCTCGACTCCTGTTAATTTTGGCCGAAGTGTGCCCTTCGGCCTCGAGTGCCCTGTGTTCGAAGGGGGCTTCGCTACGAACCCCGTCGAAAGGATCGGCCTCGTTCGGCCAATCGAACCAAGCTTCGGCGCGGAGCTCGGCCGAAGCATGCGGCTTACCTCCGTCAGCCCTCGGCGACAAAGTCTTTGGGATTGGGACTTCTTGAGACCCAACCCTGATAGTTATGGCTTCGGACTCCCTGACTTCGGCCTCGGCGTGCTCGCACCCTTCGGCTTCACTCTACAGGGTCCGATTCAGAAGTACCACAGACAGTCTATGGATGATGTCCCCTCCACTGCGTCTGTTTGCCCCTGCCATCCATAATACTCCGAAGGAGAACAAGGCATAGGGTTAGTCTGTGGAGGGTACCCTGACCCGGATACGTACGGGGCCCACGGGGTCCCCGCCTAGTCATACGGCAGAGGCATCGGAGGCTCTAGCGGCCTCGCCTACTATGAGCCAAACCCGTTACCTGGAGGGGGGGTCGGCCAAGCCGAAGGCATCTCGGACCACACCAGCGAAGGGTCCTGCCAGGCCGGAGGTATGTTCGGCCAGTGCGGGCCGGAGCCTCCCGTCGGAGAAGCCTAGTGTGGTGCGGGGTTTGGCCATTGGGGGCCGAAGTTGTTGTATAGGGGACCCAACCACTGGGGCTCGAAGTTGTTGTACGGGGGGTTCGGCCATTGTGGCTCGGAACCACCGTGCGGAGCACTAGGACACCGCGGCCCAAAGCCTTTGTGTGGAGGGTTCGCAACCTTCGGTCCGAAACCACCCTTCGAAGGTCTTGGCCCCTTCGGCTGTTTTAGCTGAGCGCGTGGGCCTGCTTCTTTGGCCCTCTTCTGATGCTTGTTCAACATCATGTTATATGTTACCTTCGGCCTCTTGCGAGCGTTAGCCGAAGGGGTATTGATGTTCTGTTTCCACACTCCTACCTCGGGGTTCTTTGTCACGAGTGTGCGAGTACGCGGTTCTCCAACAATCACATCTTTTCCTTTAGCAGACTCGGCCTGTTCTGGCCGAATCAACACCTTCTTCTCGCCGAGGTCGACGGCGTTGACTGGAAAAGGATCTTTATCTAGCTTCATTCTTAGATCATGGTCTATCTTCAATCGTCCTTCTTCTATGGCAAATTGTATCTGTCGTCGAAAAACATTGCAATCATTAGTATTATGAGAATGTGAATCATGCCACTTAAAGTATGGATGCTTCTTTAACTCGTCAGCAGGTGGGATAACTTGACCCTTAGGTAACCTAAGAAGCTGACTCTTTAAGAGGAAATCAAATATTTTATCACATTTAGTCACATCGAACAAGTACTTGACCTCATTAAGTCTATTCTTTGTGGGGGATGGTCGTAGTTCGGAGCAAGTGAAAGGTTTGTTTTTAGTGTTTGTAACCCATTCGGCCGCGTACATGTCGGCCGAATCCTCCTCCTCTGACTCCTCCTCATCAGAGCGTTCCATGATGTGGATTTCGGCCCTAGGCTTGCTAAACGTCTTAATAAATTTCTTATCTTTGGCTCGGCCTTCTTGGACCAGGGCCTGCTGTAGAACTTGGCTAACTTCTAAAAAGTTTTGGTTATCTAACCTTTCTTTAAGTTCAGAACGCAACCCATTAAAAGCTAATTCCGCCAAGTCCCTTTCTGAAATATTAAGACTAAAACATCGGTTTCTGGTATCCCTAAAACGCTTGATATACTCAGAGGTGCTCTCACTAGATTTTTGCTTAACCGATGTCAAATGTGAACGCCTAAGTTCTGTTTCACTCGTGTAGAAATAATCATGGAATTTCCGCTCTAAATCGTCCCACGTGTGGATGGAGTTCGGCGGGAGCGCCGAAAACCAAGTGAAAGATGTGCCGGATAGCGAGAGAGAAAATAGTCTAACCTTTAGGGCATCTATCCCGCCAACCTCTCCACACTGTGCCAAAAATTGACTAACATGCTCTAGTGTGGTCCTGCTACCCTCGCCGTCGAATTTAGTGAACTCAGGGATCTTATAGCCGTGGGGGTAGGGTACTGTATCAAGATGATCGGGGTATGGTTTGCGATAAACCCTAACCCGCCCCTTGGGCACGAAGCCGGCACACTCCCTAAATAGTGCGCGGACCCGCTCATCTATATCATATTGGTAGTTTGTTTGCATGCGCCTCTCATGTGGGGGCGCGACACGCGGTGGGATATCGGCGTGTCGGCCATGTGCTTCTTCCCTAGGTGCTATTTGTACAACGTGCTCGTGTCCGGGCACCTGCGCGTGTGGTGCGGGTAGCGTGGGTATTGGCGCAGGTGTTGTGTGGTATGCGGTATTAGTTTGACCATAGGTATAATGATTGGTCTCGGCCATAAGTGATGAGGCCAAAGACATGTTTGTCAGAGGTGCACTAGCTATAGGAACCGGGGGTACGGCCTCAGTGAAGCCGAACCTTCTAAGAGTTGCCTCTACCTGGGAGCTGACTGCCGAATCTAAACGGTTGGCTAGCGAAGCGCTAACGGCCTGATCTACTGATGCGGCTATTTTTTGCTCAATTTCTAAAGAAGATAAACGAGGCGATACCGGTGTTACCTGGACCTGAGCGAGGTCGGGGGTGACGATGTCGCGCTTGACGAAACCCGCGTGTGTCTTGATGTAGCCCCCAAGCATAATGTCTTGGAGCGCCTTTAGCTTTGCCTCGATCTCTGCTCGGTCCTCTGCGGGGATATCTTCAAGTGTAGGTGATAATATGTTGCGGTTGTCGATATCCGCGCCTCCTATTACGTCCATCGGTGGTGTAGACGTAGTAGTCAAAGTAGATGTACCGGTGGCCGATGTAGACGTACTCATCATGTTGGCGTAGCTCATTCCCACCGGAGTCGCCAAAAAGTGTGTTGACACGGAACCGTGCCCCCGCACTTGGGTCAGTCCGGCGATCCAAAAGTGCACGGTTACTTAGGGACAGGCCTAAGCGTGACGTAGCACCGACGCCGCGTTCTGACTACCCTTAATAGTGATAAGGGGGGTGGAGTCTCCAGGCAACCAGATTACACAAAATAATCCAATTAGCCGAAGGAAATAGGTTAAACAGGTTAAAATCAGCAAACCAGTCGGAGTCCTCCTGGTTCGAAGTCTGATGCGAAGGGTGCGCCGAAGGGTACCTTTGGCGTCTGGTGCGAAGTGCTCCGCCGAAGGGTGCTTCGGTGTTCGGACTGATCCGGCCGAAGGTAGACTCCGAACGGATCTGAACACGGTGATCACCTCCGGATAGCGGGGTTCGGCGTGCGATCTCCGATGCAGCGAATTATAGAGTAGTGACGCGAAGGCCACACGCGGGTGCAACTTCGTCCGGTGCGGAGTATGTTTGTGGCAAAGTCTGTCACGACAAAGTATGCAGGCAAAGCCTATTGTCGAAGCCTGCGGTCCTGCCGAAGGGTGTCCTAGGGACCTCCAGAATCGATCTCTCAGCTCCGTACATGTAACACCCCAAATTTTCAAAACAATAAATATATTATTAAATTCAATTTCTTGGAATTACTATTTCTGAAAATACTTTTAATTCCCTTTTATACCCTTTGAACTACAACATAGAGTAGATGACCAAACTAGGAGGTGAAACTTTTTGTATATGATCCTAAGACCAAAATATAATTTTGGGAATTTTTATAAATTTTTATCAACCTTGGAAGTAGCCCTAACATTTTAATCTAATTTCTGGAATTATTTTTATTTAGAAATGTTTTAAAACAGTATTGGGCTCCCCTCCCCCCCTTCTCTCTCTCCCGGCCGGCCCAGCCCGTTACCACGCCCGCCTTAGGCTGACAGCCGGGTCCCACCTGTCGGCGCCGAATCCCTCCCCTCGCGCGCGAACCCGACAGCCCGGTCCCACCCGTCGGCCCCCTCTCTCGCGCACTCGCTCCCGCTGACCACTTTGGCCCACCTGTCGGAATCGTCGTCTCCGCGAGATCCGCCCCCAAATCCCCCCCTCCTCGACGGCCGACGCAATAACGCGCCTCGGATCCGTTGCCCCCGACCCCCTTCCCTCAAATTGAGCCCGGCATTCAAACCCCCGCGCTCCGGTGACTGTTTCCCCCATTAAACCCAGCCCGATTACGTCCAGGTTCGATGAATCTGCATGCCACCCGAACCTCGCCGGCATTTAAACGCGTTAACTCCCGGCCACCGTAGACTACGCCCTCTCTGTCCCCGCCGATGGTCCTATTTAAACCCCCTGGCCACCCGCATTTCACCCCCACGCCTACACGTTGCGAGAACGCACAGAACGCCCTCACTCCAAGTTTTAGCGCACTCCCTCTATTCCTCCTCCGGCCACCGCTCGCCGTCGCACCGGACCACCTCCGCCCGTACCTCCGCCACCAACGTGACCGCGAGAACGATCCCGACCTCGGCCACCCCTCCGCCGACGTCGAACCCCGCCGGAACACCATCGTCGACGAGAAGCCCGAACCGCTCCGCCGTCTACCCTCGCCGCCGACCGCGCTCCGTCGACCCCTCGTCTCGCCTAAGGTACCGTCGTGACCGCCGTAGTGCCCTCTTTCCATTTCTAGGCCTAGCTAGGGTCGCCGTCGCTTGCCGTGGCCGCTGGCCCGCTCGCCGTCGTCGGAGAAGACGACCGGCACGGGTCGAGTACCCGTGCCGTGTCGGATTCGATCCACGCCGTGCGATCTGGATCCGACGGTGACGATTAATCCCCGCGTGCGGTTTAATCTGATCCGTCAGATCTCGGCGAAGGGGTACGTTTTAATCTCGTGCGTCCATTAGTTTTAAAACCCCGCGTTTAATCTCGTGCGTCCACGTGGTACCCCTTCAAACGTTTTAATCCTGGCCGTCCGTAGTCACTTACGCGCCCCGCCTCGCCCTCGCGCGTCGGATCTGGATCCGACGGTCCAGATCGACCCGGCGCACGCGCACAGTGCGTGGGTTCACCGTGGGCCTGGCTCACCGTGGACCCGAGGGATTTAAAATTTGAAAATAAATTCCAGAAATGCTTTTAAACTTGTAAAATTCATATCTAATGCATTTGAACTCTAAAAATTGCCATTCCAATTTCAGAAAATTCATAGAATTATTCTCTACATGTTTATGCAATAAAAACAGTAGGTTTACATTGAACATTTCATGATTATTTAAATGAATGTTTAAATGCCCTTAGGTTAAAAATGTAAAATGTAATTATTTAAATTCCAGTAAAATTTATATTTATTTATCTCCTGTTGACATAGGTAAATCACTAGGTTTCCTATGGGACCTTCAATTCTAAATTTTGTTAAAGGACTTAAAATTGAAAATAAACCCTTTTAGAACCCCTCTCTAAAAAGGACAACTCTTTAATTCCTTTAAAATATATTTATGAAATAAACCACAGAACTTTAACCATAGAATTTATTTTATTTATAATCAAACCCACTTTAACTTATGTGTTTATAATGTAATGTTATATTGTTTGATTGAATGTTGCATTCTTTTTATTTTACTTCACTATATCAAAAAGACTACGACGTCGCCGAGGAGCCGGAGCACTTCCCCGAAGTCCCTCCCTCTCCCTTTGCTGAACAAGGCAAGTCACCAAACCATTCTTTTGAACATATTGAACCCATGTTGGAATTGACTATCGCTAAAACACATAGGTTATATATGCATTAGTCAAATGAACCCTTACATTATAAATATTTAGGATCCCCCGACCTTGATGTGCAACCCAAGCCATGCTATCTCGCCTAACCTCCTTGTCACCATATGATCAATGATATTAGCTAGTGTCCAAAGTATTGACACGGCCGCTATAGGATAAAAATGAGTCGTAGCAAAATGGTTCTATTATATGATCCCCGTTACTTCTTATCCTTGGAAATTCTGTTGGTGATGAGTCATGGTTGTGAGTGTATGCATGGTGGGTTCCGGGTGCAAGCTAGGGCATTGGTCGGTAGCACCCGGGGCACTATAAGGACCGGTCTGAGGGATCCGTTGCAATACACTTACGTACTAACCACAAGTCTAGTGGGTAAGTCCTAACTAAGGTATGGGTTGTTCCAAACCGAGGCCACCATTTGGAGATGGGTCAAGTTGCACCTGCGGGTGACTTGTACCAATGTGGCGCAAAAGGGGGTGCGACGTTAGCTGGGATGCGGCCCGGCGCGCCGGCGAAACCTAGAGCGGGTGGTTATCGCTTGGAACATCTCATATTGAGGTTTTGGCACGAGTTCCCGTGAAATGGGTCATCTCGTTGGGATGAGTGCGTGCCTTGTGGGTACAGTAGTTCATCTCTGATCAGAGTCTTAAAT
The DNA here is from genome assembly GCA_019279435.1 of Zizania palustris. Taxonomy (NCBI): domain Eukaryota; kingdom Viridiplantae; phylum Streptophyta; class Magnoliopsida; order Poales; family Poaceae; genus Zizania; species Zizania palustris. The sequence goes on along the minus strand of JAAALK010000287.1, from coordinate 67,947,472 downwards.
CTTTTCGAAAAGCCGAGCCCACGGTCAAGGGCGGGTTGCGTGACATCCCCCAGTTAGTTTATTTTGAATATGAATGTGCATGATGGATTGTCATGTAAGGACCGTTGTGCGAGGAGGTAAAACGTACTCCTCGAGTTAGTTGATGTTGATGATGTTCATGTTTACTTTCCGCATGATTAAAATATGATTACACTAAATGCCATAACTACAACTGCTTTATTCCGCAATGTTAGCCATTATCCTTCCTTGTTTATTATCCTGCATTGTTATTTGCATTTGCGGTGGCTTGTTGAGTACTTTTTGTACTCATACCCGTTGGACCCCACAGAGGATGCTTACTTTGAAGACGGTCTGGAGTAGCGACCCAGTCGAGAAGAAAGATCCTGAAGAAGACGTTCGTCATGCCGCTGTTTAATTATTTTTATTACTGTTTTCACTAAAACAATGTTGTAATAAATATGGTCTGCGTACCATGGATATTGTCGTATGTACGTTGTCGCATGATGAACCTCTTGTATTATTGTTTTTCTTCTGAAATTCAATAATGTCCCGATTTGTTAAATCGAGGCGCAACAAGATGGTATCAGAGCCGACTTGACTGTAGGAAGCCAAACAGACCTGCCTAGCCATTAGCCCCAGGAAATTGTTTCTCAAAAATCTACTTCATAAACTTTGTTCGTCTCCTCACTTTTATTCAACTTGTTGTTTTGTAGATGCCTGTCTACCAAGTCCACAGCTACTGCCGCCACTACGAGGGCTTCGTCCGGGAACTCCGCATGATGCTCACTTTCCTCGGGTTCCTCTTCGAACCCGAATTTCAAGGAGTGTACCCCGACGAGTTCGCCGGGCCTTGTGACGTCTCCCTCACCGTCCATGACTCCGGAGAACATCTGCCGCCCTACACCACCGCACTTGGAGGCCCGACTTTCGACGTCGCGTGCCAACGAGTCGCCCTCCAGGCCCTCATGGAGCTGAGGATGATCTACGACGATCGTCTTCAGAACTCGTCCTTCCGGCTCGTGCCGAAGCGTACTCCCGGAGCCCACCGTAGCATCTACCTCGAAGTTCACTCCGTGCGTGATCCGGTCATGGCCCGGCAGTCACGTCTTCTACAGGCCATGGACGATCTCCACACCGAGGCGGTGCTCGACGCCGACGAGCACCATGAGGCGGTTGAGTTCCTTCGTGAAGAAACGAAGAACTTGATCCAGCAGAACGGCGAGTTGCAGCGCAAGATTATGCAGCTGCAGAAGGACATCGCTGAGATGGTTCCTCTTCTTCCAAGGAAGAAGAAGCCCATCCGTGAGCCCCTCCCTCGCCCCAAGAGGATCCCGCCACGACCCTCCCCCGCCAGGCCTTCTACCAGCGCCCCTCCTCCACGCCCCGGCCTCGTCTCCGACTCCATCATCGAGAATTTTCTCGAGCCCACCATCTCTCTGGAGCCGCGCACTCGTGGTTCCGAGAGCACGGAGACTGCCTCCGGTGGCGAGTAGGCGTTAGGAGACGCGAATTTTAATAAAGATCTTAATTTTGTATGTGGTGCCGTCTGCAACGAGTTGGGTTGTAGATGGAATAAGAACTTGATTGTAATGAACAATTTATACCACTTGATATATTTATGTGCTTGAATCCTATATGTTATCTTTGGTTAAATTTTTGGTTCGTCATCTTTTGTTTTATCACTTTGTATATTCAGAAGATGGCCGATCACCAGAACACCGGCTCCAACAACGGAGCAGGAGGAAGCCGTGATGCGCCTGAGGGTGTTGTGCCCAACTGGGGTGCAACAGGCCCGCGTCAATCCGGGTCGCATTCCGCCAATCACCCCACCTTAGCGGAAATGATGGCGAATTAGAACCACCTGATCACCGCCCTCCTCACCCAAATGCAGCACCAATAGGCTCAGTTGGACCATCTGCAGAACGGGGAGCCCGCCCCTCGCGCACCAGCACCCGCGCCCGCTCCGCAACTCTCTGAGTTCCTGCGCGTGCGCCCGCCCATCTTTTCGAGCACCACCAACCCGATGGAGGCCGGAGATTGGCTTCGCACCATCGGAAAGAAGCTCGATCTCCTCCCCTGCACCGACCGGGAGCGAGTGGCCTTCGCCACTCACCAGCTCCAGGGTCCCGCCGCCGAATGGTGGGACAACTACCGTGAGTCCCAGCCAGAGGGCCACGTGGTGACTTGGGCGGAGTTCACCATCGCCTTTCGTGCCGCCCACGTCCCCGCCGGCGTCATCGCGGTGAAACAGCAGGAGTTCCGCGACCTGCAGCAAGGCAACAGGACTGTCATGGAGTACCTCCATGAGTTCAACCGCCTCGCCCGCTACGCACCGAAGGAAGTGCGCACCGACGCCCTCCGCCAAGCCAAGTTCCTCAGGGGACTTAAGGATGAGCTGTCCATCCAGCTCGTCGCCGCCGACTTCGCCGACTTCCAATGGCTAGTCAACAAAGCGCTCATCCAAGAGACTGAGCAGAACAAGCTGGACCTCAAGAAGAGGAAGATGATCGCCTTCAAGCATCAGCAGGCGAACTCTCAGAGGCCCCGCTTCGTCCCTCCGCCACCAGCGCCCGCCTACCATCCTCGGCCCGCCTACAGGCCACCTCACGCAACCGGTGGATCCAACGTCGAGCATCCTCGCCCCGCTCCACCAGCTCCGGCCGCTCAGCCGACACCATCCGCTAAGGCCCCGATCTTGAAGGATCGCCAAGGAAGGCCGGTCGTCTGCTTCAACTGCCGCAAGGAAGGGCACTATTCACACCAGTGTCCTCACCCCAAGCAGAACCAAGGCGCAGCACCCAACCAGGCGGTTCGCGCCCACGTCAACCACATCAGCGCGGAGGAAGCTCAGGAGGCTCCTGAAGTCGTGCTCGGTACTTTTACTGTGAATTCCATACCGGCCGTCATATTATTTGACTCTGGAGCAACCCACTCTTTCATCTCGGAAAGTTTTGTGAAAACAAACAATCTGGGCGTGCTCCCTCTACCCATTCCCATGGTGATTGCCACCCCCGGCAATAGGACCTCAGCCCGCTTATACAGCCCTAAGGTTCAACTTGACATCCAAGGAGTACTGTTTCGGGCCGAGCCTGTCCTCATCCAATGCACCGGACTCGACCTTATACTAGGTATGGATTGGTTGATGAAGCACAAGGGAGTGATCGACTGTGCCAATAAGTCCGTCGCGGTGACCAATCCTGAAGGCGCAGCCGTCACCTTCGGATGACCAGTCGCAAACCACTCGGAGCATCCCTTCGCTCGATAGCTCTTGAAGAGGTGCCCATAGTCAAGGAGTTTGCAGGATGTCTTCCTGAAGATCTACCCGGAATGCCTCCCTAAGCGGGACATCGAATTCAGAATCGAACTTGTCCCCGGGACCACTCCAATCTCCAAGTGCCCAGTACCGGATGGCCGCCAATGAACTAGCCGAAGTCAAGAGCAACATCGAAGACCTAGAGCAGAAAGGTTACATCCGACCGAGTACCTCACCCTGGGGTGCACCGGTTATATTTGCCATGAAGAAGGACAAGACCAAGAGGATGTGCGTGGACTATAGAGCCCTGAACGACGTGACCATCAAGAACAAATACCCATTGCCTCGGATCGACGACCTGTTCGATCAGCTGAAAGGATCCTCGGTGTTTTCCAAGATTGACCTCAGGTCAGGTTATCACCAGTTGAGGATCAGGGAGGAAGATATACCCAAGACTGCCTTCACCTCCCGCTATGGACTCTACGAGTGCACCGTGATGTCGTTCGGACTCACGAATGCCCCGGCCTTTTTCATGAACATGATGAACAATGTATTCATGGAGTTCTTGGACAAGTTCATCGTGGTATTCATCGACGATATCCTCGTTTACTCCAAGACCAAGGAAGAACACGAGGCTCACCTCCGTCTGACCCTCGGAAAGCTAAGGGAGCAGCAACTGTATGCCAAGTACAGCAAATGTGAATTTTGGTCGTCTGAGGTGAAGTTCCTCGGCCATGTCATATCTGCCGGAGGAATAGCAGTGGACCCAACCACCGTCGAAGCAGTAACTAACTGGCTACAGCCAACGACCGTGACCGAGATCCGGAGTTTTCTCGGATTGGCCGGATACTACCGCCGGTTCATCGAGAATTTTTCCAAGATCGCCAAGCCTATGACCAGACTTCTGCAGAAGGAAGTAAAGTTTGAATGGACCCCCGACTGCGAAGAAAGCTTCCAGACCCTCAAGAAGAAGCTAGTGTCAGCTCCCATTCTGACTCTGCCAGACATCCGGAAAGACTTCCACGTCTACTGTGATGCCTCTCGTCAAGGATTGGGATGCGTCTTAATGCAAGAAGGGAAGGTGATATCCTACGCCTCCCGACAGTTGAGACCGCATGAGCTGAACTACCCAACCCATGACCTGGAACTAGCAACCGTGGTTCATGCCTTGAAGATATGGAGACATTACCTTGTGGGAAACCGGTGTGAGGTCTTCACCGACCACAAGAGCCTCAAGTACATATTCACCCAACCAGATCTGAACCTCAGGCAAAGGAGATGGTTGGAACTGATCAAGGATTACGACTTGGGCATCCATTATCATCCGGGAAAAGCGAACGTGGTGGCAGACGCCCTTAGTCGAAAAGGGTACTGCAATGCCATCATGATTCAGGACCAAGCTCCTTTACTTTACAAGGAGATGGAAAGGCTAAACCTAGGGATCACCACCCGAGCGTACCTCGCTGCCTTGGAGTCTCGGCCTGTCTTAATAGACCAGATCCGAGAAAAGCAGAAGGAAGACCCGGACATCCTGGAGATCCAGCAAAACATGAGGAAGGGTAAAGCCCCCGGATTTTCCGAGGACGAGCATGGTACCATCTGGTTCGGAAACCGAGTATGCGTACCCAACAAACCAGAGTTGAAGACCCTCATCCTCCAAGAAGCCCATGATACATTATACTCCATTCATCCCGGGAGTACAAAGATGTATCAAGACCTGAAGGAAAAATATTGGTGGGTCAGCATGAAGAGAGAAATAGCTGAGTATGTGGCCAAGTGCGACACATGCCGGCGAGTCAAGGCAGAGCATCAGAGACCTGCCGGACTACTTCAACCTCTCAAGGTCCCTGAATGGAAGTGGGAAGAGATAGGAATGGACTTCATCACGGGACTGCCCAGGACCCAAGCTGGTCATGATTCTATCTGGGTGATCGTCGATCGACTCACCAAGGTAGCTCACTTCGTCCCGGTCAAGACAACCTACACCGTCGCCAAGTTGGCTGAGTTGTATATGACCCGGATCGTGTGCCTCCACGGAGTTCCTAAGAAGATTGTATCTGACCGCGGGAGTCAGTTTACCTCCAAGTTTTGGAAGAACCTTCAAGAGGAACTCGGCACCCGGCTGAACTTTAGCACCGCCTATCATCCACAGACCGACGGTCAAACCGAAAGGGTCAACCAGATATTGGAGGATATGCTTAGAGCTTGTGCTCTAGACTTTGGCGGAATGTGGGACAAGAACTTACCATATGCAGAGTTCTCCTACAACAACAGCTATCAAGCCAGCCTGCAAATGTCCCCGTACGAAGCACTCTATGGGCGTAAGTGCAGGACGCCGTTGCTCTGGGATCAAACCGGAGAATCGCAACTGTTTGGGACTGATTTATTAAGAGAAGCTGAAGAGAAGGTTAAGATCATAAGAGACCGATTGAAGGCAGCCCAATCCAGGCAAAAGAGCTATGCCGACAACCGTCGAAGAGACCTAGCCTTTGAGGAGGGCGATTATGTATACCTCCGAGTCACTCCCCTCCGTGGCACTCAAAGGTTCAACATGAAAGGCAAACTAGCACCCCGCTACGTCGGACCTTTCCAGATCCTCCGACGACAAGGAGAAGTGGCATATCAACTTGAACTGCCTCCATCATTGACAGGAGTTCATGATGTGTTCCATGTCTCTCAACTGAAGAAGTGCCTCCGTGTACCCACCGAGCAAGCCGACCTTCAGCAGCTCAATGTCCAAGAAGACTTGACCTACATAGAAAGACCCATCAAGATCTTGGAAACCAAGGAGAGAGTAACCAGAAGTCGCGTTGTTCGCTTCTGCAAAGTCCAATGGAACAACCATCCCGCCGAAGAAGCCACTTGGGAAAAGGAAGAAGAACTAAAAGCCCAATACCCCGAGTTATTCGAGTAGCGTTCCAATCTCGAGGACGAGATTCTTGTAAGGGGGATAGGTTTGTAACACCCCAAATTTTCAAAACAATAAATATATTATTAAATTCAATTTCTTGGAATTACTATTTCAGAAAATACTTTTAATTCCCTTTTATACCCTTTGAACTACAACATAGAGTAGATGACCAAACTAGGAGGTGAAACTTTTTGTATATGATCCTAAGACCAAAATATAATTTTGGGAATTTTTATAAATTTTTATCAACCTTGGAAGTAGCCCTAACATTTTAATCTAATTTCTGGAATTATTTTTATTTAGAAATGTTTTAAAACAGTATTGGGCTCCCCTTCCCCCCCTTCTCTCTCTCCCGGCCGGCCCAGCCCGTTACCACGCCCGCCTTAGGCTGACAGCCGGGTCCCACCTGTCGGCGCCGAATCCCTCCCCTCGCGCGCGAACCCGACAGCCCGGTCCCACCCGTCGGCCCCCTCTCTCGCGCACTCGCTCCCGCTGACCACTTTGGCCCACCTGTCGGATTCGTCGTCTCCGCGAGATCCGCCCCCAAATCCCCCCTCCTCGCCGGCCGACGCAATAACGCGCCTCGGATCCGTTGCCCCCGACCCCCTTCCCTCAAATTGAGCCCGACATTCAAACCCCCGCGCTCCGGTGACCGTTTCCCCCATTAAACCCAGCCCGATTACGTCCAGGTTCGATGAATCTGCATGCCACCCGAACCTCGCCGGCGTTTAAACGCGTTAACTCCCGGCCACCGTAGACTACGCCCTCTCTGTCCCCGCCGATGGTCCTATTTAAACCCCCTGGCCACCCGCATTTCACCCCCACGCCTACACGTTGCGAGAACGCACAGAACGCCCTCACTCCAAGTTTTAGCGCACTCCCTCTATTCCTCCTCCGGCCACCGCTCGCCGTCGCACCGGACCACCTCCGCCCGTACCTCCGCCACCAACGTGACCGCGAGAACGACCCCGACCTCGGCCACCCCTCCGCCGACGTCGAACCCCGCCGGAACACCATCGTCGACGAGAAGCCCGAACCGCTCCGCCGTCTACCCTCGCCGCCGACCGCGCTCCGTCGACCCCTCGTCTCGCCTAAGGTACCGCCGTGACCGCCGTAGTGCCCTCTTTCCATTTCTAGGCCTATCTAGGGTCGCCGTCGCTCGCCGTGGCCGCTGGCTCGCTCGCCGTCGTCGAAGAAGACGACCGGCACGGGTCGAGTACCCGTGTCGTGTCGGATTCGATCCACGCCGTGCGATCTGGATCCGACGGTGACGATTAATCCCCGCGTGCGGTTTAATCTGATCCGTCAGATCTCGGCGAAGGGGTACGTTTTAATCTCGTGCGTCCGTTAGTTTTAAAACCCCGCATTTAATCTCGTGCGTCCACGTGGTACCCCTTCAAACGTTTTAATCCTGGCCGTCCGTAGTCACTTACGCGCCCCGCCTCGCCCTCGCGCGTCGGATCTGGATCCGACGGTCCAGATCGACCCGGCGCACGCGCACAGTGCGTGGGTTCACCGTGGGCCTGGCTCACCGTGGACCCGAGGGATTTAAAATTTGAAAATAAATTCCAGAAATGCTTTTAAACTTGTAAAATTCATATCTAATGCATTTGAACTCTAAAAATTGCCATTCCAATTTCAGAAAATTCATAGAATTATTCTCTACATGTTTATGCAATAAAAACAGTAGGTTTACATTGAACATTTCATGATTATTTAAATGAATGTTTAAATGCCCTTAGGTTAAAAATGTAAAATGTAATTATTTAAATTCCAGTAAAATTTATATTTATTTATCTCCTGTTGACATAGGTAAATCACTAGGTTTCCTATGGGACCTTCAATTCTAAATTTTGTTAAAGGACTTAAAATTGAAAATAAACACTTTTAGAACCCCTCTCTAAAAAGGACAACTCTTTAATTCCTTTAAAATATATTTATGAAATAAACCACAGAACTTTAACCATAGAATTTATTTTATTTATAATCAAACCCACTTTAACTTATGTGTTTATAATGTAATGTTATATTGTTTGATTGAATGTTGCATTCTTTTTATTTTACTTCACTATATCAAAAAGACTACGACGTCGCCGAGGAGCTGGAGCACTTCCCCGAAGTCCCTCCCTCTCCCTTTGCTGAACAAGGCAAGTCACCAAACCATTCTTTTGAACATATTGAACCCATGTTGGAATTGACTATCGCTAAAACACATAGGTTATATATGCATTAGTCAAATGAACCCTTACATTATAATATTTAGGATCCCCCGACCTTGATGTGCAACCCAAGCCATGTTATCTCGCCTAACCTCCTTGTCACCATATGATCAATGATATTAGCTAGTGTCCAAAGTATTGACACGGCCGCTATAGGATAAAAATGAGTCGTAGCAAAATGGTTCTATTATATGATCCCCGTTACTTCTTATCCTTGGAAATTCTGTTGGTGATGAGTCATGGTTGTGAGTGTATGCATGGTGGGTTCCGGGTGCAAGCTAGGGCATTGGTCGGTAGCACCCGGGGCACTATAAGGACCGGTCTGAGGGATTCGTTGCAATACACTTACGTACTAACCACAAGTCTAGTGGGTAAGTCCTAACTAAGGTATGGGTTGTTCCAAACCGAGGCCACCATTTGGAGATGGGTCAAGTTGCACCTGCGGGTGACTTGTACCAATGTGGCGCAAAAGGGGGTGCGACGTTAGCCGAGATGCGGCCCGGCGCGCCGGCGAAACCTAGAGCGGGTGGTTATCGCTTGGAACATCTCATATTGAGGTTTTGGCACGAGTTCCCGTGAAATGGGTCATCTCGTTGGGATGAGTGTGTGCCTTGTGGGTACAGTAGTACATCTCTGATCAGAGTCTTAAATCTTTTCGAAAAGCCGAGCCCACGGTCAAGGGCGGGTTGCGTGACATCCCCCAGTTAGTTTATTTTGAATATGAATGTGCATGATGGATTGTCATGTAAGGACCGTTGTGCGAGGAGGTAAAACGTACTCCTCGAGTTAGTTGATGTTGATGATGTTCATGTTTACTTTCCGCATGATTAAAATATGATTACACTAAATGCCATAACTACAACTGCTTTATTCCGCAATGTTAGCCATTATCCTTCCTTGTTTATTATCCTGCATTGTTATTTGCATTTGCGGTGGCTTGTTGAGTACTTTTTGTACTCATACCCGTTGGACCCCACAGAGGATGCTTACTTTGAAGACGGTCTGGAGTAGCGACCCAGTCGAGAAGAAAGATCCTGAAGAAGACGTTCGTCATGCCGCTGTTTAATTATTTTTATTACTGTTTTCACTAAAACAATGTTGTAATAAATATGGTCTGCGTACCATGGATATTGTCGTATGTACGTTGTCGCATGATGAACCTCTTGTATTATTGTTTTTCTTCTGAAATTCAATAATGTCCCGATTTGTTAAATCGGGGCGCAACAGTACACCTCCGGCGAAGGCGCTCCGAACGTGCGAACCTGCAACAGAGACAATGCGAAGTACCAATTCGACCTTAGGACCGAATTTTGCGAGGTGTTGCACGTGTGGCGAAGGTAGCAATCTATTACGCAGATTACCGAATACTTCACAAGTGAAGTAACAAGGCGATAGCAATCTGTTACGTAGATTAACGGGGACTTCACTGGCGAAGTACCAAGGCTTACCATTGTTCCATCATGGTGGACGGAGGGCTTCCAGGCAAACCAACGAACAGGTACAGAAAAGTAAAGGTAAAAGTAAAGGTACGATCAAAGCATGGCTTTGGTTTGGTTTGAGTTGGGGAGGTCTCCACGCCGGCCATGCCTCTCTATTTATAGGGGGTTAACTCCCAATCTAATCTACTATTAATCTGGCCGGATAGAGATAGAGATTGAGCTGGCGATGCAAACATATCTATCTCTACCGAGGTGGGCTTCGGTCAGGCCCGTCGAGGCCTGCTCCTCAGTCCGAAGCTTCGGTAACGTGGGCTTCGGCCAGGCCCGTTGAGGCTTCCTCCTCGGGCCGAAGCTTTGGTAGCGTGGGCTTTGGCCAGGCCCGTTGAGGCTTGCTCCTCGGGCTGAAGCTTCGACAGCGTGGCTTCAGCCAGGCCCGTCAGGGCTTGCTCCTCGGGCCGAAGCTTCGACAGCGTGGGCTTCGGCCAGGCCCATCAAAGCTTGCTCCTTGGGACGAAGTTTCGACAACGTGGGCTTCCGAAGCTTCGGCAGCGTGGGCCTCTGAAGGTTTCTTGGCCGAAGCCCATGGGCTGGCTAGAGGATTTCGAAGCCCATAGCTCGATGGACTTCAGCCCTGTAGGGCTTCGGACAGACCCTGGACATATGTACTTTTGGCCCAAATCACCAAAAATTGATATTTTGATAATCTAGCCATTTTTGCCATCAACAGACTCTTTTACAGATGCTTCGAACCCGAAGGCCAGAAATTTGTTCTTTTAAAGTCCTTAGACTCTTCTACGGATCCTAACAAGCCGGAGCCTGGAATCCGTAGGTTGGCCACCTACGACTCTTTTACAGATGCTTCGAAACCGGAGGCCAGAAATATGTTATTAAAGTCCTTAGACTCTTCTATGGATCCTAACAAGCCGAAGCCTGGAATCCGTAGGTTGGCCACCTCCGACTCTTTTACAGATGCTTCGAATTCAGAGGCCAGAAATCTGTTCTTTTAAAGTCCTTAGACTCTTCTACAGATCCTAACAAGCCGGAGCCTGGAATCCGTAGATTGGCCACCTACGACTCTTTTACATATGCTTCGAACCCGGAGGCCGGAAATCTGTTCTTTGAAAGCCCTTAGACTCTTCTACGGATCCTAACAAGCCAGAGCCTGGAATCCGTAGGTTGGCCACCTACGGCTCTTTTATAGATGCTTCGAACACGGAGGCCAGAAATCTGTTCTTTTAAAGTCCTTAGACTCTTCTACGGATCCTAACAAGCCAGAGCCTTGAATCCATAGGCTGGCCAACAGAATCCTTGAACCAATGGTTCGAAGGCTGTTGTCTGGGTTCCTTGAAAGATGCTTGACTCCACAAGCATCTCTGTTCTCTTGATGCGTCCACCAGGAGTAAGGGATATTTGAAGAGCAAACAAAATTCGAACCTCCATCTTTATTTAGAAAGGTACTTTTACAATTGATTACAAGGAGCCCCTAATCGTAATAACGTTTAAGGTGCTCCACATGCCATGCATGCTTCAACTCTTCCCCTTCTAAATTAGCTAATTTAAATGAACCGGGGCGCCCTGAGCGTAGGATAATATATGGCCCTTCCCATTTATTTCCTAGCTTCCCCGGAGCTATTACACTTCGCAATACCAAATGATATAGTTTAAGCTCGTTCACTTTTATCTTCGGGTCATACCATGTCTTTGTTTGGTCTTGGTACTTCATCAGATTAGCTACGGCTCGAAGCCTTGTTTCTTCTAACAAGTCCAGCGAAGTGCTTCTCTCGTCTTCATTTCCAGGTTCTACTACGTGAAGGGATCCACCTTTGAGCTCCGTAGGAGTCCTGGCCTCATCTCCGAATAGCAGCCTGAATGGGGTGAAGCCTGTGGACCTGGCTTGAGTGGTCCGAATGGACCATAGAATCTTAGGAAGTTCTTCGATCCATAGTCCTTTGGCCAGCCCGACAATCCTTCGATTTAAACCGGAGAGAATATTTCCATTGGCTCGTTCGACGGCTCCGTTGGATTGTGGATGGTGCTAAAAAGTAATGCCTCAGCTTTCGCGAGGCCATTACCAAAGCATAAGCAAATTTTTCGAGCTCGGGGTATCTTGTCTTTGCTCCGGAAAAAGCTTCTAAGACGAAGTAAATTGGGTTTTGCACCAGCTTTCCTTTAAGCTCAACTTCCCTGACCAATATTGCACTTACTGCGAAGCCCGTTGCTGCAAGATAAAGGAGAGTTTCTTCCGGGAGGGTCACAGTAAGTGTTGATAGGCTTCCGAGGTATTCTTTAATATCATCGAAGCTCTTCTGGCACTCCGGCGTCCACTTGAAACTTTCAGACCCCTTTAGAGCTTTAAAAATTGGAAGGCTTCGCTCGGCTGATCTGGCCAGGAATCTGCTGAGAACTGCGAGCCGTCCTGCTAGCTTCTGGACTTGCTTCAAATTTTTGGGTGGAGCCATTATTTGCAATGTGCTTATCTGCGTCGGGCTAGCTTCGATTCCTCTACTCGAAACTAAGTACCCCAGCAGTTTTTCTGCTTGCGCCCCGAATATACATTTTTTAGGGTTGAGGCGAACTCCACAAGCTCGGAGGCTCTCAAATGTTTCAGCTAAGTCTAGGCTATGATGGTGCTTTACAACACTCTTTATTACAATGTCATCCATACAGGCTTCGACATTTCGGCCTATTTGATGACCAAGAGCCTTAGATATCAAACGTGAGAAGGTGGCTCCAGTATTCCGCAAGCCAAAAGGCATTCGAACATAACAAAATACTCCGGAGGGAGTTATAAAACTTGTCTTGGCTTTGTCTTCATGCTTTAGCCAGACTTGATGATAACCGGAGTTATAAAATACTCCGAAGACAACCTAGAGGCCTATCTAGCCAAGGGCATCGAGAGGCGGACCTGCAAAGCCTTGGAGTGGGCGGGCCGCCGGAAGTAAATGCCTTCGAGGAATGCACATCTGATCGAAGGCCTAGACAAAGAGTATATCTGTGGAGCTCCCGCCATCTACTAGGATCCTTCGAACTTTGACTCCCGCTATATCAGCTAAAATGACTAGGGGGCAGCATGAGGGAATTTCACCCCCGCAGCATCATTGGCAGTAAAGGATATAGGTACATGAGACCACTCGGGCATTCCTGCCGCAGAATTTGAGGTCCCTATGTGCCCTACTTCACGGACATACTTTCGTCGCTGCCTTTTCGACGTGTTACTGAGGGTCCCCCATCCGGAGATAGGCAGGGCCACTTTCTTGCCGCGATCTTGGGGATCCTCCTGCTTCGGTGGTGGCATAATATTGGCCACCGGGAGCTGCATTGGTGCTTCGGGGATGCCGGCTCGGGCCACGGTTTGCACGGGCTCCAAACGTACTGCTAGAGGGGCTCGATCCGAAGTACCTCGCCCTGTACTTCGTCCAAGGTATTCACCTCGAAGGGTTAATACAGACTTACAATCCTTCGTGTCATGGCTTATATTCTCGCCATGCACACAACAGAAGAATCGCTGGCGCCTGCCAGCTATTCTTTCTTGGGGCTTTGAAGCTCCAACCTTGAAGCCTTGCGCCTGTTGAAAGTTGATAGGCGCCTTCGGGGCAAAGGGTGCAATGCTCAACACCTCTGAGCGGAAGTGCTTCTTTCCCCGCCTATGATCATTGAAGCGATTGTCAAGGGGGGCTTGCGGAGAGGTTGGGACTTCAGGCTCCGTCTTCACTTCTCGAAGGGCTGGTGCAGGTGCTGCAGTTCTTTAGAGGCAGCCTTCCTCTGCCTTGGCATACTGTTCGAAGTATGCCATCAGCTGTGCCACAGATGACACCAGTTTCTGATGAAGCTTGCTGAGGAGATCTGGGTTCAACACCCCTTCACGCGCGGCATCGACTACCGAAGAGGTAGAAGTCTTTGATCTGAGACTTGGTGTGGGCGAAGCATGTGAAGTATTCCCGAAGTGTCTCCCCCACTTGCTGCTTCACCTGAAATAGGCTCCCAATCGATATTGGGGCCACAAATGTACCTTAAAAGTTGCTTACAAACTTCCTCTTCAGCTGCTCCCAAGACTTGATCGATCCTGGCTATAGAGATCAGAACCATCGCAGAGCTACACCTTCAAGAGCGAGGGGGAAGCACTTCACCATAGTGTTACGCACCCCTCCACTGGCTTCTATTGCCAAAGCATACGAACGAGTGAATTCTCTGGGGTCAGACCCACCGGAGTACTTGTGCAGCTTCGAGGCTTTAAACCTAGGGTCGAAGGGCACCTTCTGTAGGTTCGGATGCAACGAAGACTCATCGTCGAAGGATGCATTCTCGGTCTCCTCCGGGACTTGGACAGCTTCGGGAAGATCGCCAGTACCACCGTCTTGAGGCCCTTTTGGAGCATGAGTGGAAGCTTGAGAGCGGAGTCGATCGGCAGCATCCTGCCTCACACTTGCCACTTCCTCCTGAAGTCGCGCTACTTGGGTAGCCTCATCCTTAGGAAGGCCTTCATCTCCTTCGGAGGGGAGCTCCCGGTCTCGGGAACTGGTGTAGTTGGTTCGAAGCACCGTGGGAGCAGCTCGGGGGCCTCTGGGTGCTCGACGTCCGGCGACCCCTTCGGGGGTTATCGGGATAACTGAAGGTCCTTCTCTGTTGGTTCGAGGGGACCTTCGAGAAGGATCGGAGGCTAGGCTCCGCTTGGGAGGCATAGCTAATGAAGATGAGGTCCGAAGACCAAAGACTTTGTTGTGGAAGGCGAGGGAAGGCCTTCGAGTTGTACTAGGAAGCCCCTTACTGAAGGGTGCATGGAATCCTGAGACTCCGAAGCTCCCTCCGCAAGTGTTCTTCGAAGTACAGTCAGCAGCAGAGAACTAGCTTTTAGAACTAGGTTCTCCACGGACGACGCCAACTGTTGGCGTAAAAGATTACGCTAACAGGTTCTCGAAGATTAAGAACTAACAAACAGAAAGTTTGTGTTGAGAACTATTTCAAGCCTCCCAATAGGATAATAGCTCAAAGTAGTCCGAAATTATGTATTAAATAGCTGAGTATTCGATGCCTACTACAGGGTAAGAAGGGGATATTTATAGGCAAAAAGTCTAAGGAAAAGACCTATTTACCCCTCAATTACAACCGACATAGTGGAAACTATTCGGTACCCCGAATAGGGTTAAAATAGTAAAATCTATCCGGAGAAGGTAGATAAGGCAGACGTCTTATCAGTCTTACTGTTTTCCACTGTAGCTTCGGAGCGTTCGGAGGATGCCGTCGAATCATGAAGCCAAAGCATCCTTCGGCTTAGAAACTTCATCATTTCCGGAGAATAGGGTAAGCTTTGATGCTGATAAATTATCTTTGACTGTTGATCTCTAAAGTCCTGAGGATGAAGTATTTCCCCCAACAATATATAATTTTAATATAAATATTATAAAATTTCATGATTAGAATGATTTACATGTTAAATTACACATTAATAATATAACTAAACATCATGAACTACCAAAATATAACTTTGTAACTATTCAACCAAACAGTTTCTCAGATTTTCTATAACTCACAGCTCATAGCAGCTTTTCTACAGCTCACAGCTCACATTATCTTTTTTAGAAACTACAGATCAACCAAACATGCATCACCACGTGTATACAGGCAACTAGGCAAGGAAGATAAGATACGGCAGTTCCTTCCGAACAGGCCCGTCTGTTCATTGGTGGCTGCCATTAGCGGTTTCCAATGACGCTTATATGAAATTGATTAACCTAATACAATATAATCTTAATAGATGAGTCGGCATTAGAATATCATCTATGAAAACTGCACCAGTTTGGAGTGCGCTGACTTTACTGAACCAGTCTGCTTATTAACTATATATCTGAAACTTTATCAGTATGTACATTGTCAGTTTTGCTTTTGTTCTACAAGAAAACAATCCCTTTTCCAGTGATCCATCGGCGTCAGGAAGAAGGAGCTGGCACAAACCGGTAAAGCCAAGCCAAGGTTAGGCAGTCGTTGCTTGCTAGTTATCCCACACGCAACGTTGCAAACGTACAAAACTGAACAGTATACAAAGTATGCCGCACCTACCCTGCATTAGGTGCTAAAAGATTCAAGAAAAATTTAGGAGCATAACGAGTAATTTGCTCCTTGTTTCACGCATGCGTGCTAGCTACCAGTGGCGGCTCTAAGATTTTTTATCTAGGTGTTCCTATTATATACTTTAAATTTTCATAATATTATAAACTTAATGCAAAATGCGATTTTTTTAAAATATAACTTAAATATAACATTTCTATTTCATAACATTATAAATCAACTAAAATCAACAGCTAAGTCCAAAAATTTGCAAATTACAACATAAAAAATCTCACACAATTCAAACAGAATATTATCAATGCAACTTAAATTAGAAATGGCATTAATCATATTTTCTTTACTTTGCATTATTAAGTTAAAAATGTTTATAGTGTTCTCTCTTATGGGACAAGAACCTAAATGATGTCATCCAAATTGTTTGAAACAAGTAATATTATTTTTTCATATGTAAATAAATAGTTCTAGCAACACTGTAATTTTGAAAAAAATGAAAAATGGGCTAATAGATAATATTGAGCTAAAATACAAGAAATATTATTGATGCAACTTTAATTAGAAATGACATTAATCATATTTCTCTCACTCTGCACTGTTAAGTTAAAAATATTTATAATGTTCTCTATTATAGAACGAGAGCCTAAATAATGTCATCTAAATTATGTACATAAACAAGTAATATTATTTTCCATATGTAAATAATTTTTGTAGCAACACTATAATTTAAAAAAAATGAAAATGAGCTAATAGATACTATTGGGCCAAAATACAGGGTGGTCCAGGGCCCACCTGGACCACCCTGTAGAACCGCCACTGCTAGCTACTACTTCTATTCTTCCCCATCATTGGAAATAGGGTAGGCAATCAGTTACCGGTTTTCGGGAAATAGAAACCGAAAAATTGTATAAATTATAACCACTCTTTCAAATCATCATTTGGTATGCTAGATAAAATTAGAAATACATCACAATTCATTATATCAGTTTATCAAGATATGATTAGAAATTAGAAATGTTTATAGTTTTTAGATAAAATTAAAATCATATCACAATTTAATATATCAACTTGTTAAGATATGAATATTATAAATTATAAATTTTTCGTTTTTTCGGTTGTTTGTCCTTTAAAGTCCGGAAACCGAACCAAAAACAAAAAATCGAATTTACTTAAAATAAAAACTAATTTTTTTAAAAAACGAGCAAACTTAAAGTTCAGTTTGGTACGGCCTTGTTGCCGTGCTAAAATGCAAGCCCGTACTATTTAGCATAAAAAAGACACCTGTTTTTGACATGAGACATAAATAAATCTTATATTGGACAATGATTTGCCCAGATATTTTTTCCCATTTCGACATAGAATTAATGAATTATAGAACTTTGCTGGAAATTTTGCCTGAACATTGCGCACTGTTCAAAACCCAGAGTGGTCACTTGGTCAGTGTATGGCTGTCAGCACAAATTGATTGACACTACCGGACATTCAGCATGAAACAGTTCCAGCACGTCGATAGATTAAGCTTACCGGTCGATGTATACCCAAAACCTTCAAATGTTTTATAATTAAAATTCAGTGTTAAACAACCAATCTAAAAGAGATATGAACACTGTAAAAGAGATATGAACACCATGCCACTTGATTTTATCGAAATTTCAGTTGAATATACTTAGACGAGAGTAGTAGGTGCTCTCGATTTTTTTTCGTATTGTATCCTTACCATATGGCTTTCAAACAAAGTCATACACTTGTTAGAACCAACCGGAAGCCCAAGAACAGTACGATTTTCGGCGACAAACGCCACGGAGCACAAACTCATGTATCTTCACTTGTTTATTCACATTGCTGGCTCATTTATATCATAGCATAACATGGTGTTTTATACACACACTACACGAGCACGAATCCTTTCATGCCAGCCAATTCGCTCACAATCCGCACATCGTGGCCACTCTCCATACAGACCGGCAGACCGACGCCACTAACGCGCCATTGCCGCATCACACCTGCTGGCACACACACAATCTATCACGCATGCAAGTCAGGATTAGTGCTCACATTGCCTCTCCTAATCTTGACTCACATCATCTTTACAGACTTCATCACAAGATTGAGTTCTCGTCGTGTACAGAATTGATGCTGCTCCACCGTCATCATTTACATGGCTGCCACCATGGCCTCCTGGCTTGATGTGACCTCCGCTGCATGCCACTTCTCCGCCGAATGCCGTAGTGTCCTTTCACGATGACAAAGGCCTCATTCTCTCTGGCGACACACGCCTCACGGTCTAGGCGATCGAACACCCTTCTTCTTCTCCGCACGAACGAACACACGCTTGTCGGTGACGAA
Source organism: Zizania palustris (assembly GCA_019279435.1). Lineage (NCBI taxonomy): Eukaryota > Viridiplantae > Streptophyta > Magnoliopsida > Poales > Poaceae > Zizania > Zizania palustris. The sequence continues at coordinate 67,929,247 of JAAALK010000287.1, read as the reverse complement.
CCACATCTTCTTCAGGCGACACACTTTCGTCGACACACATACGCCTACGGCGACGTACACTATTCTTCTATGCTGCGATCTGCACTGATCGGTCGTGACGCGCTCGTACACGCTTGACCCTAACAGCCTCGGATAGATCGCTCGCTGTTACCATCGTCATGGCTCTGATACCAGAAATTGGAACTAGCCAGAAGCCTAAACCTCACCCGAGCACTCCACACTCACGCCCATATCCGAGGAGGAAGATGAACAATACGATTTTCGGCGACGAACACCGCATAGCACAAACTCCTGTATCTTCGCATGTTTATTCACATTGCTGATTCATTTACATCGTAGCAGAACATGGTGTTTTATACAGACACCACAGGAGCATGAATCCTTTCATGCAAGCCAACTCGCTCATGATCCGCACATCGTGGCCTCTCTCCATGCAGACCGGCGCCACTAAAAGCTATCTCCAAGAAAAACTCTAAAAATTCTCTTCTCTAAATTTTTAGGATTAGAATTAAAAATCTCCTCCAATAGATACTCTAAATGACTCTTAAAAATAAAGTATCCTCAAAATTAATCATTGTATTCCCTACTTGTAGGGAACATACTCACATACTCTAATTTAGGGACTCTATTGGAGAGAAACATATTTAAACTATTTGTATCCTCAAAAATAAATCCTAAAAAATTATATAGGGAATTAATTTTTAAAATCACTCTCGGAGATGCTCTAACACGCCATTGCCGCATCACACCCGCTGGCACACACACAATCTATCACACATACAAGTCAGGATTAGTGCTCTCACAATGCTTAACCTTCTTCTAAAAAAATAAACAACCAATAAGAACAGGTTGGTTATCTGGTCAATTTCATTTTCAGCGCTGTTCCCCGCTGTCGCTATCTTTTCTCCAAGAAACCTCTGTCGAACTGGACGCTTTTTATTATCAAATGTTCCGTAAGTATGTTTCAGTTCCTCTACTTGGTAGAGACTTCATAGACAGAAAAAGAGAGAGAATAGTTTCAGTTAGTTGCACAGTACTCCCTCCTCCGGTACACAAAAATAAGTTGTTTTAGGCTTATATTAAGAGGTTGCTAAAATAAGTCGGTTTGTATTTTATTGTATATTTTGGACAACTATACCCCTCAAGTAGTACTATTTTTTTCTTATTTTTTATGCTATGTTTACTCTTGCACTATATTTAATAGGGGCAAACATGAAAAGTACACACTAATTAATTGCTCCTTGGTATGTGAAATCATATCCAAACGATTTGTTTTTGTGTACTGGAGGGAGTATCTTTTACGGGCGATGTCTTGTTTGTGTCTTTGGATTCCTGCTTCTGCTCATCTCTGAAAACAACCCGAAAATCCATCTTGTGAGTTTTGGGGTTAATTACTTAATCGCTTGAAGCAAACTCTCTGTCTACAGGAATCCATTTGCATGAAACTAGCATATGAAATCCCCATTTACAGGATGACATGTCCATTTTCCATGCAACTTTGCAAGCAGCTGATCACCAATTACCTAACTGACAACTAGATTACTATCATAAGTACCCACTGTTGCAGTGCTAGATATGCAATGCCAGTCTGTATCTATGTGGCTTTGTTAACTGTACTTCATGGTCAATGTTCTCTTTCATGTGTTGTTGTCCAAATCCTGCTTCAGTACGTCCTGCTTGAACTCTAAGTCTAAATCATATGGAGCAGTAATTCATGGCACAGCTTTGAATCATGAGCAGCAGCCAAACCGTGCCAAAAGAGAAGGTATGCATGTTCTGGCATTGTTGCACCGAATGATGGATGGTTAGGTACTGTCGTTAGTATTGTACTAGTGAGAGGCCCGTGCGTTGCAACGGATGCATAATTTTAATGGCAATATATTTAGAACATGATATATTTGTCGAACACATTTGTTTAGTAATATTGCGACGATAAGAAACAAAGTAATATATTATTCTTCAGAACAATACATTTGTGTTTCTCATGTAATAATTGGAGAATGTCACGATAATTAGGTTTGCAATGATGGTATTATTACTCATAGGAAATGAACATCTCATAAGCAGATAAGCTAGAGATAAATCAGGTTTAAACCATGCACATCCTATATCAGATTCATGAACCAGATGTGCCTAAATGCTACAGCATAAAAATTTAGATAGGTACAACAGTGGTATCATTAGCAGTAAGAAATAAAAACAGTTCATTAAGAAACAAAAAACAATTATTTTCTAATATGGTTCAAATTTAATCGAAAAAATATAAACTTAATAAGGTGGATGAACAAAATTATGATTAAACAGTGGTTGCACAGCGAAATTCTTAAACAAAATAGCACATGTTTAATCAGCATAAAAATCAGTAAAATTATTCTGAATTTTTAATGACTTCAAAAATTTCACTCTCTAATTTAAATAAGACGTTGATCTTATAAAAATCAGGAAACATCATAGAAAAGCTCTAAAAATTCTCATAAAATTCAGAATAATACTACTAAATGTGATGAAATTTACAAAATTATACCCGCATCAATCTTTATTTTATCTGATTTTTGGGCATTTTTCTTATTTTCCAGAGGATAAATAAAACAATAAATCAATTTTCCACTCCCCCGGCCCGAGAGCGATAGCGGCGAGCGCGAGCGGCGAGCCGTGCGACGCGGCGGAGCGGCGCGCGGCGGCGGCCACCGGCGGTCGGCCGCCACCGGCTAGCTCGCCGGAGCACCGCGCTCATCCTCGGGTGAGCGGGGCTCCGTCGAGCTAGCCCGGGCGGCCAAAACCCGAGGTCCCGAGAGGGTTCGCTAGTCGCTTCCCGGCCTCCGGCGAGCGGCGGCGCGGCGGCGGAGGGGTCCCGGCGAGCGGCGGCGCCTCGCCCCGAGAGCGAAGGTGAGCCCGACCCCTCACTATTAGTTTAGGGTTAGGGTTAGGGCCTAACCCTAACCTTCGGTTTTTTATTTTGATGTTCTGATTTCCTCTTCTCTCTTACCCGAAGGTGGACCCGGCCCAAGTGAGCGGCGGCGCGACGACCCGACGGCGGAGCGGGCGAGCGGCGGTGAGCGGCGTTAGGGTAGGGTAGGGTCTGAGCAGAGGGAGAGAGAAGAGGGGAGGGGGGCGCGCGGTCGAGGCGGGGGAGGGGGGCGCGCGGTCGAGGCGGGGGAGGTCGCCTTGGTCCTGGCGGTTGCGTTGCACGCGGGTGCGCGTGGACTGTTGGCGTGCTGCGCGCGGACGGGAGGGTGGCGCGCTGCGCGCGGACGGGAGGGAGACGCGCGCGCGGCGCGCGGAGCGGACGGACGAGTAAGTCCCCGCATTATATTTGTTAAGATTGTTTATTAGGAAAATAATTAATTGTCTATCATATAGTAGTTATAATAATTAAATTTTTATACAAATAATATAACATATTATGTTAATAAAACCAGCTTCGTCGATATACATACGCCATTAACTATTTATTTTTCATTAGGAAATTAATTAACTGTCTATCATATAGTAGTTATAATAATTAAAAAGTGTATTTAATAAAATATCACTTGTATTAACTATTTATTTATATATTTTAATGATTAATTCGGTGGATTCTCTACCACTTAAAAATATTTATAGATGTGAAAGATAGCCCCACAAAAAATATTTTTTCTGTATAAAATATAACGATGGTTTGGTGTGGGGTGACGTCAGCGGATCTTCCCATGGATTCTGGTGGGCCCGGCCCATGAGAGTGGACCGGAAGACAGGTGCAGCGAGGAACATGATGCGTAAGAGCATTTCATGCATGTCCTTTTCAACATAATTTTATTTTTAATGACAAAGAACTATTTAGAACATAGTTTATTCAAACGTTGTTTAGTAATATCATGATGATAAATAGAATATTACAAGTGCTATTATATATTTATAATTATAAACATGACATAAAATTACATAAAAATGGATGTGAAATTCATATTACAAAGTTCCTTTCATCTAAGAAAAGGATATTTCTAGAATTTTTAGTGAATCTAATGAAGCATATGTAAAATTCATAGTTTTACTTGATTTTTTAGAAATTCAAAGAACTTTGTGTAAAATTTATGTTTCTGTGTGATTTTTCAAAAATCTAAGGATTTTTTACACAAAATTCGTGCATCTGCGCAAAATACAAAAATTAAAGGATTAAAATACAAAAATATAATTTTTTTCTTTTTTCTTTTTATTCTTTTTATTCTTCTTCTCGTGCGGAGGACGCGCCGTGGGCGGGGGACGCGCCGTGGTGCGTGTGGGGGGAGAGGACAGTTGCGTATTTGTGCGGGCGTGGGACGAACGAATTTCATGCTATCGTGCGGTCGAATGAGTAGCTGCTTTAATTAGTAGAGATTTGTTTGAATTTTATTTTTGGATGTAAATAATTTTAAATATATTTGTTTTTAATAGAGCCCCTAAATTGAAGTATGTAATGTTCTTTAAAATAGAGAGCAAAAAAAATTAATTTTGGGATCTTTTATTTTTTAGAGTCATTTATAGTATTTGTTGAAAATGATTTTTTAATTCTAAATGAAACTGTTTTTAGTAATCTATTTTTTTTGCGATAAGAACAGTGCAAACTTCAGTTGTTATTCATCTGACCTAGACTTTCTAGGTGGTAAAGATAAAAAAAATTGTAATTTTATGTATGTGCGTTGGACATGTTAGTAACACTTGTTCGTATAGACTATTATAGTCAGAGAGGTCTGTGCTTTGCAACAGAATCTTATTTTATAATAAGTTTTTTATTTCCGCGCAAAATACATAAATTAAAAGACTGAAATATAAATACAATTTTTTTTTTCTGGTTTTTTATTTACTTTTTTATTCTTTTTCCTTTTTTTCTTTTTTTTTCTTTTCCTCTTTTATTTTTTTCTCACGCAATGAATCACATGCATGGGCGGTTGAACAGCGGGCGGGGCGCGCACGTCGTGCTTTGATGGCCGGGCGGTTGCACCGGTTTTTTTAGGGTGGTTGCATCGGTTTTTTTAGGGTATAAATTTTGATTGGTTTTTTATGGGAAGTGAGAGGTGCGCTGTACGGAGAGGAAGGCTGCGGACGGACGAGTAAGTCTCCGCTTTATAATAGTAGAGATATATCATACTAGTCAGAGGTCTGTGCTTTGCAACAGAATCTTATTTTATAATAGTTTTTTATTTCCGCGCAAAATACATAAATTAAAAGACTGAAATATAAATACAATTTTCTTTTTCTAGTTTTTTATTTTCTTTTTTATTCTTTTTCCTTTTTTTCTTTTTTTCTTTTCCTCTTTTCTTCTCACGCAATGAAACCTGCTTGCGCGCATGCATGCACAGGGGGCGGGGCACGTTGAGCGCACGTCGCGGTTTGACGGGGGCGGTTGCACCGGTTTTTTTAGGGTGATTGCACCGTTTTTTTAGGATATAAGTTTTTATTGGTTTTTTATGGGAAGTGAGAGGCGCGCTGCACGGGGAACGGGGAAGGGAGCCTGCGAACGAACGACCACTCCACGATTTAATATAGTTAAGATATGTACTAGCCTTTTGCAGGACTGTAGAACCAGCCGACCAGTGGAATCATGCAACTCAGTCTCATTACTCTCATATTGTATCTTTAACTTTTTTGAAAGATAAACTTCTTAAACTTTAACTTCAATATTTAACAGAGAGCGAGTAAATAAAGAAACGGAGGGCTTTTTCTTTGCGGACATGTTTCCAAAGCTGAATTTTTACAGAAATTTCAGATATGGCTTTAATTTGTTCCATAGGGGAGAAGCGACAGGTAATGTCTTGGAAAAGTTGCTGAATTTGATGCCCATCTGCTAAACGAATAATTAAGCAACGTTTTGATCGGTGCCCCATGAGGCCATGATCCATCTTGCTTGCACGCATGAAATAGTGTACTCACATAGTCACATGAGTACATACTACGGTTGCAAAAGCCAACTTATTTTTCCCGATAAAGATACCAGTAAATTTTATATGAAAACCGTTTCATTTCCACGAAAATTCAACCTACTCATACGAGTTGCGCAAATGTTGTTGTAAGATGAGAAAAACAAATGAATCCATATCACTTATTCACTTATTCATTAAATGTTGGGTAATTAATATCAATTTAATTTAGTCCTATAATCACATAAATAATAAATAATTAAATAGTGGCAAATCGTCAAATATAGTAAATCCTAAATTTTATCAAAAAGAACAAATCCGGTTGAGGACACTGTATGTAATTAGAGTAGTCACACGTTTTAGCCATAATGGCACTGTTTGTTATTGACTCAACTGCGAGAAAGTCAACGATTTTAAAAGATCGTATCATCCACTAGCAATTAATCCTCACCTAGTAGCCCAGAATTACAGCAATTATTAAAAGCGTGAAAAATATAAAGTACACAAGTACACAACCCCACATCCACGGCACTTTCCAAGCGAGTTCCTAGCTTCTTCTCTCTCTCCCTCCGACGAGAGGAGAGCCAAAGCGCGGACGAGATGGGCGCCGGAAGCAGCCGCACCGATGCGCCGCCGCGGCGCCGGGCGCCGCGCTCTAGCCTCGGACTCGCGGGGTGCTTCGGCGGCGGATCCTCCGGGGCGGCCACCGGCGGCGACGGCGGGGGCTTCGCCGCGACCGCCTCCTCCTCGCGCGCTCATGAGGTTAGTATTACTGCCGCGTAGCGCCGTCGGCTGAGTTGCGGTACCGGAGAGCATGATTGGGACGCGCCGCTCGGATATGCTTATCGCGGAAGGGGAATGGATGGATTTGTCGCGCCGGGTTGGTGGTTCCGGTTGGTGGTTCCGGCACCTAGGGTGTGGGATTGGGGGTGGCCATTTCAGGTAAATTTTGGGTTAGGGAAAGTTACCTACCACTGTACGAGTGTGAATCAAAAAGTAGATAAGCTTTTGGAACTTTTAATTCCCATTTTCTGAACTGCGGCGTGTTCAATTATGAGTATGGTTCGATTGAAAAATTATGGTCCGTTCTTACATATATGGCATGCAAACATGAATAGCTGCCTCTGAACTTGCTAGACTATTTGCCTATTGAATACTTTCCCATTTAGCTTCCTCCATGATGCAAATGAATGGGGGTTGAGCTGGGTTGTTAGCGTCCCAGGCTTTAGCTCCACCCACTCTCGCGCCACATTTGGACATTCATGCACATCCGACGCATCCTTATAAGTGGAGAGCCATCTCCATCCCAAAAGACCGGCCTGAGGGAGGATGGCTACACTTCCTTATAAGGGGCTCATAGCCCCCTTGCGTGGGCGAGGTGGGACTAAAGGTGGTTGGCAACGCCCCGGCTCAGACGCTCTAACATCTCACCCCCTTAGGTAGGCATGGCGATGCTGGCTCTGATACCAGTTGTTAGCGTCCCAGGCTTTAGCTCCACCCACCCTCGCATCACGTTCAGACGTTCATGCGCATCCGACGTACCCTTATAAGTGGAGAGCCCTCTCCATCCCAAAAGACCGACATGAGGGAGGATGACTACTCTTCCTTATAAGGGGCTCGTAGCCCCCTTACATGGGCGAGGTGGGACTAAAGGTGGTTGGCAACGCCTCGGCCCAGACGCCCTAACATGGGTCTACCTGAGTGACGAGTTGAAGAAAAAATATTAGTTTTACAAACATTGGATATTCTCTATTCTTCACTGCCAATGCTTTCATAATTTCAGTGGACTAGAGGGTTGCATGTTTCTCTTGTTTACTTTTGCTGGTTTTTTTCTGATCCCAAAAAGGCACTATCTGTAGGTGGAATCTTGGCAAGCCATGCAATCAGTTGCAGGGATGGATTTTCGGGCTTCTGTGGCTGCTAAGGATATCAACATATCCAGTGAGTCAGATCCGAGATTGCATCCGTCTTCAAGCACCATAAGTCATCATCTCAGATTCAATCACCTAAACAGTCGTGAAAACAAGGATGATGTCCTGGGAACTGAAATTTCTGAAACAAGTGTCCGTGAGGGTTCATCAGGAAAGGAAGTCATGCCTAGGGGAAATTTCTCCAATGAAGTTGCTTATGCTGAGAGAACAACGAGACAAGGAATCAATCATATAGGAGATGTTGTAGAACATGCAGTGAACAATGCTGAGATTGACACAGTTTGCATTCCAGCAGTTGGCGGCTCCATTTTTGAAACTGGTTTACCCTCCTCACTGATGGCATCTGAAAGGATCATGGCTGACTTGCAGGATGGAGAGATTACTATCCATGGGACTTCATCAACAACTATTGTGTCAAGTGAAAGATCAAATATTAATCAGTCTGGCTTAGCATCTATGTTGCCTGCTACTTCAACTGCACCATCTACCATTGGAGAATCAGTTCAAGATACAGTCCCTAGCAGAGTAGATGCTCCCATATTTAGTGGGCCTCAAGGTCAGAATGGTGGAAGTACATTACACGATGACATGATGAGCATTTTCTCAAATGATGGTCCAGTGCGAGTTAGGGATTCAAGCAATAATGAAACAAGAAGGAACCATAGAAGGGTTCTGTGGGACGCATTTTCCAGACGTGGTTCGAGAGGCTATTTAGATTCTGACAGTGATGATCTGGGATTTTACAGCAGATGGCTAGACCTTGGTGATGAACTTTTGGGGGATGAGGTCGAGGAGGCACGATTCTTCCATCGGAGACGCCATGGTTCATTCAGAGTAAGCCAATATTCAAGATCCTGGGTAATTGTTATCCTACTGTGTTTATGCTGTAGTTGCACATTTAGGATAATGTTGGTGGTGTCGCTCCAACCAAAGGTGGTTATGAAATGTCGATGTAGGGTTGAACTAGTATCCAAATACAAATCTGTTAACAATCATAATGCTCTCTCAGTCTCTCACATACATTTAATTTCCTGTCTCATGCAAATTTGCAACATCCAATGTGTTCTTACTCCTGGTTCATTGACGTTCTGGCATTTCTGTTATGGTCTAGTTTTAATATTATATTCTGTTTGATGATTTGATATTTTGATCTCTCATGCACTGATTTGATAATTTGTGATCGTTCTGTTGCAGATCAGGGAGCATCGTCGTGCTGTTTTTGATAGTGGCAATGATCAAATTACTGCTGCTTGTCCTTTGGGGATTCACCAAATTGGCAGATGTACCTGTGATTCTTTCTTGATTGCTGAAGAATCTAGTGCCCGGGCAAGTATATCAAGAATTGTCATGTTAACTGAGGCATTATTTGAGGTTTGTTCTTTCCCTTATCTTTCTGAAAATGTAACTCCTTTTGTATCAGCACTGGTTGATGACATTATGTTTCTTCTGTATGGCTTGCCTACTGGTGGAGGAGGTTTTTTTAATGTGTGTTGTTAAAGGCTTTGAGATTGAAAGGCTTTGTTGTTGTTAAAAGCTTGGTCAGCCCAAATCATTGAAGTATCCAGAAAGTTTTGGTCTTCTGTGTTCAGTTTATTGCACATATCTTATTCATTGAATTATTGCCAATTTGCCAGCTCTCCAATTATGTATGTTCAATACTAGACTTAAGTTGTACAACTGAAACTATCTACACAGCCAAAGTATTTTAACTGCGATTGTACTTTTTGATATTTGATAGCCAGTTGTATTCTGACTGGTCACTCAAGTTCCATCCTTTAACCAAGCAATGTTATAATGTACCAAGCCACATATATTCAAATTTGAAAGCATCAAGTTAGGTTGGGTTGAACACTTGAACCTCAATTGTGTTCATGTTTTAGTTTTGAGGTTGGATACATGGTTGTATCAACATTTTTAAATTTGTATCACCTGACAACAACAAAATACAGTTAATCATAAAAGTAGTACAATGAAGACAACAATATTTTGAAGGCAGGCGGTAAATTATTGATAGCTTTGCGAAGCGAAGGCACCGTAAGAAAAACATAAATTAAACCCCTGGATTTCCAGGCCTGTTTAAAAATGGATATTGGGTAATAAATACTAATTTTATGGGATAATTAATTAAAATAGGTGAGGATCACAAAGCAGAGGTCAGAGGTGAACTTTTACTGCTTGTTTTGGATTTACATAGCCTTTCCACTGGTTATTTACCACTGAACACTGTAATTCTTTCCAGGTATTGGATGAAATTCACCGACAACCTGCATCACTTTCGCTTTCCATGGTATCTGTTCAGGCTCCAGAATCTGTGGTTAATTCGTTACCATGTAAGAGCTATAAAAAGCTTACGACAGCCCAATGCAGTGATGACATGGAACAGTGAGCTTCTTATCATACAAATTTTATAATTTCCGTATTTTTCCTAGGGTCAAAGTTGTGCTTAATCTGACATTGGTATAATTGCTAGAGTTACTTTGAAGAGATATAACTTGTCCACTTGAAACTCGTCATATTTGCATTGGACATAGTTATGCTGTTCATGGCCAAAATCCATGAAAAAAAACAAATTGAGACACTGAACAACAATCCATGTTTATTCATTTGCCTTACAATCTCTTATTATGGGTGTTGTAGGCATTTTAGAGATCTTACCAAGCATTTGCTGGTTAATACTGCATTCAGTGTTATATCTATCCTAACGAGCTATCCTAGAAGTTGAAAATCAGTGTGGGAATTGTACTAGATGACAAATCATATTCATCTGTTATTCTCACTGTAACTTAACACAGTTTTCAAACTATGTTGTCGCCTGGATGTGGGGAATAGCAAGTTAACATCGTGATAAATGATTGGAAGCTTAAATGGTTTAAATACCATGGTTGACCTATTGTTAGTTTTACTCACCAGGCCCAGACATTTGTTCTGTTTATCACCCATGAATTAAAAATCTATGATTCTTGTGTTTCATTTTGCTCAATCTTTAGTACACATTTAAGAGTAGTTTGAAACTCATTTTGCTGAACTGTGGTCATCATGCTGTTATTTTCAGATGCCATATCTGCTTAACTGAATACGAGGATGGAGATCAGATAAGAAGTCTGCCATGCAAACACGAGTTTCACTTGCAGTGTGTTGACAAGTGGCTCAAAGAAGTACACAGGTAAATGATCGTCTCATTCTAATTTCACAAAGGCAAACAAAACCAATATTTGATCGTCGCAGGAACCATTCGTAATCCCTAACGTTTTGCCGAATGCCGACACAATATTGCAGGGTATGCCCGTTGTGCCGTGTCTGTGAAGGTGCGGCTTGAAGACATGTTTTTATCACATCTCAATGCAGCATCGTCGCTGCTTCACGGTGGAAGCAGTTCAGCCAGACATCGTCGATCGTCCTTGCCGAAGAGAAGAATAATCCTATTCTGCCGGCTCCATGCATCGATTCCTTGTATTTAACCTGAGATATACCGAGACGTGTACACCTTTTGTAGTCTGCCTCTCCTTGTATGCCAGTCAGCATGTACATATATCTAGATCCAGTTAATTCCCTGTACCCACAAGAAATTTCTCAATATTTAGTTCATACATATATGATATCCCCTTGGTGACAACTTTATCCGACGTCCCTTCGTTACAACTTTATCTCACGCGTTTGCGGAAAACGTACAAAGGACTCTTGAAATAATAGACTACCTTTCCGTGGTCGGTGAATACTGTTCAGTTTTGACGAACGCGCCATTATTTCAGTTTTGATTTCAAATCTTTACCTTCGGTCGTACTTGTTAGTTTTTATTTCGAGTTTGAGAATCTATGTTTTGACTAACATTTTTTCCCTAATTGACGAAACTAACATTTTTTACCTAATTTATAATTTTTTTATATAGAAGTCATATAATTAGATTTACAGTTCAAAGTATTTATTAATATAAGTTGGTCTTGTTTAAGCATAAATCTAGCTCTAAGAAATCTTTTATCTACGATAGATTGATAGTATTTAATTAAGAAATTTGTTTTTTATTTTAGGCTAGAAATAAAATTTAAAATCATATTATTTTATCCTAGGAACATTTGATTTAGGGTAATATTAAAACTAGTGATGTACCAGATCGTCTACTTTCGGCGAAAATTAGATTCACGTTACAAAATAATATTGTTGACATAAAAAATTACGTTAACAGGTTCAAATAGTCTTGAAAACCTAGCTAAAAAAGAGATTAACTACTGACCCAATCAAGCCTTAGCCTAGTTCAAAACGCGTTCTATTACGTGAATCGAATATCCCTATTATAATAGAAGGGAGGAATATTTATAGACAAAGATCTAATAGAGAAATACTACCATACCCACCATCAATGTGGATTCTATTCGTAAGGTCATGTAAGGTAAGATGGTAAGAACACGTGTGAATTCTATTTATAGTAGGACATAGTGAGTGTGCTAGTTTTTTTATTAATAATAATTATAAACCTTATAGACTACTTCTGTCTTAATAATAATAATAACTAACGGAAGGCTTTATTATTAAAAATAACTATACTGGAAGGCTATAATAAGAGTCTTTTTTCTTTTACTTTCACCATCAATTTTCACTTTTATTCTCATACCACTAATTTATAAAATAAAAATTTATTTTTTATTGTAACAACCAACTTACCTTTACTTTCACCAACATTTTGGTTTTATAGGCCTAATTTTTCTTTTTAATCACACCACTAAATTACTAATTTGTAAAATAAACATCTTTAGAGCAAAGTTAAAATTTGAAGAATAGGCAGGGGCCGCGCGAACGCGTACCCCCTCTACAACAAATTACAACGTCCACTCTCCCACTTGGGGAGATGGTAAGCCGACGCAGCGACCAAGTTCAATGTGGCCCATCGACCTAGGCCACGGGCATTGCTGATCAGCCGTCGACCCCATCCAGGTAAGTAATTGTAAAGCTGCTCGGTGGCCTCGTTACGTAGGCTCATCCCCCACTCCCCGTCCGCTGAGTTGCCGATGTGGTACTAAGGTCCTGTTTGGGGGAGCTTTTGGCTGGCTAGATACTTCGAGTATCTAGAAGCTCCCCCAAACAGCATTTTGGGTAGTCCAGATTTTCAAAATCTTTAGAAGCAGTTAGTCTCTCTAAGCCTAGTAACTGATAAGCTGGCTAATCCTAGCTTCTTAGATTCTGCAGATTTTTATTTACCCACTATGTCACTGAATAAAACCCACCCACCCAATAGCTAGCTACTCCAACCAGCCAGCTAGATACTCGGACTAGCTAATTTTGAGAATCTACAGCTCCGCCAAACAGGACCTAAACCACGCGCTTCCCTATCCGTTGGATTTTCTTCATCAACACACGGACAGTTCTGATGGAGTTAGTCGTTTGAGATTAGGATGCGTATATGTGGCCTCAGCCGTGCGACATTGACTCCGTTAAATTTTGATAAAAGAACTTTTGTTAAGTTAGACTTATTTAATTTTGATTAATTTTATAAAAATATATTACAATTATAATATTAAAATAATATCATTAAATACACATAAAAGATATATCTTAATAGTAATTTTTTACTTGGTCAAAACTCAAAAGTTAGAAATCAAACAATGAAAAGGACGGAAAGTTGGAGTTTCGTGGGACCAAATACTGGTGTCGGGGGAATAGATTTCCCTTGAACAGGGGCCAAATGACGTCAGCATCTGACAGCCTTTGGCCCAGAGCTCAACACTGTCGAAGCCTGTATCCTCCCAAAGAAGCTGTTTCTAGGTCCCAAGGTACCCTTCGGAGCCTGCCGGGGCGAAGCCCCCATGCCCCGTCAAAGCCCTATGGAGCGAGGTCCCTCGGAGCCCTCCAGAGCGAAGCCCTCAAGATTCCTTGAAGACCGCCAGAAGCTAAGTCTCAGGCTAACTTCAAAGCCAGCCTCTGGGCCTTCTTCGGAGTTAGCCTTCGAGCCCTGTTCGGAGTTAGCCTTTGAGCCCTATTCGGAGTTAGCCTTCGAGCTCCCTTCGGAGCTCCTCAGAGCTAGTCTCCGGACCCTCTCCAGTCGATTCAAAGCCAAATCTCCGAGGCCCTAGTTCGGAGGTCTAGTTCGGAGCCCCGGTTCCGAGCCCTAGTTCGGAGCCCCGGTTCGGAGCATGCTTCGAAGCCCACTTCGATGTGTACTTCGAAGCCTCCCTTGCAGCCTCTGCCTGAAGAGCTCCGGCCCTACTCCGAACCCAGAAGATATTTACGCCCCGCTACAGTGTAGATGTCGTACTAGGGGCCCCTCTGCCCATAGTTTGTCGTCTAGCTGGTCAAGAAGTGACGTTGCCTGACACGTCTGTAAGGCTGTAAAGCACTTCGTACAGTAGCTAGCTCCTCTTCCCCTCTTTACCCCTATGAGCCTAGGGCTTATAGAGGGTATCTTGGTCTTTTCCTTAAGGCCTGCGTGCCTATAAAAGCAGGGCCAAGCCCTTGTAACAGGACACACTCTTCAAGGGCCATGAGACCCTAGAGTTCACCTTCTCCAGGGGCCAAGAGACCTTGGAGTTCACTACTCCACACAGAGGCATACCATGCCAAATCCATCACAAACTGGACGTAGGGCTATTATCCCCCAGGGGAGGCCCGAACCAGTATAAATCCTTTCTCCCTCTGAGAGAACCCTTCGAGGTTCATTCTACACATCGTATACACACATACAAAACCTGTGCTGTAGCTAACGCAATTGCTACAAAAGTTGGCGCCGTCCGTGGAGAGCTTAGTACTAAAAGCTAAGTTCTCCGCCACTGCCTGCAACTCGAAGTACGCTTGAGGGGGAGCTTCGAAGCCTTCTTGCTTCGCGCACCCTTCGGCAAGGGGCTTCGGGTGCAGTTCGAAGGCCATCTTCGCCTTCTCCCATCCCTTGCATCTCGGAGCTCGCCCTTCAGCAAGGGGCTCCGCTTGGTGTGTCGAAGGCCGTCGAAGCCCAAGGGGCTACGAGGCAAGCTTTCAGCCACTCAACGAGGTATGTACGCTATCCGAAGTACCACTTCGATGTGCGGTTTTACAGTTACCTTGATATAAAATTCGAAGCCCTACTTCGCCTTAAGTTCGAAGCCCCGCTTCTCCTTAAAATTTGAAGCCTTGCTTCATCTTATCAAAAACCCGAAGCCTTGCTTCGCCTTGTATAAAATCCGAAGCCTCGCTTCGCCTTACAAAATCCGGAGCATCCCTCCTAAGGCTACACAGCGCCTCCGGGCCCATAGCAGTAACAGGGACTCCGGGCCATGGCCCGATTTGTCCTGGGACTCTGGGCCATTGGCCCGATGCGTCCAGGGATTCTGGGTTCCGTACTCGAAGCATCCCAGGGATTCCGGGTTCCGTACCCGAAGCATCCCAGGGTCGTAGGTGACCCAGAGTTGAAGGTGGCTCAGAGTCGAAGGTGGCTCAACTATCCCAGGTTCGGTGAATCCACACCAAATATCCTTTTCACTACAGGACCAAGCTCCAGAAGCCTTGCTTCGCTATCTAAACACGCACCGAAGCCTCGCTTCGCGTGACGTGATCTAAGCTAAAAATTAAGCATGTCGAAGTCATGCTTCGCTTAAAATCTGAGTGTGTTTCGGAGCCTTTCTCACGCACAACATCCAAATCCTAGCATGCCGAAGCATGCTTCGCTTAATTTGGCTACGCTGAAGCCTTGCTTCGCTCCAAATTAACGCGGTCGAAGCCCAAAAAGGGGCCTTCGCTCAATACATTTCAAGCATCCGAAGCCGCCAAAAAGGCGCACCCCTTCGCATTTTTATTGCCCGCACCAGCAACGGCTAAGTCCCTAGCTACCACGAGCAAGGGGGGAAGCATGTATGCGAAGTATGCGAATGTCATACGCAGTACGAGCGTGACAAGCTAAGATGTTCGAAGTCATCAAACAATGCGAAGCATGCAGACAAAGTATACAAATACAATAAACTCCATTCATTGAATGATAATTGAGAAGTATGTTACAAATATGCTTCGAAGACAAAACTACGAGTAGTCTGTATCTAAGCCTAAGAAAAATCGAGTGCGAGGCCCCAACCCTCGCTTGCCTTTCTTTCGGCCAGGGCCCCCTCGGCTGGACGAAGCCTCGTCGGAGCCTGCTCTCCCACGTCCGGCTCGTCCAGGCTCCGAAGCCCGCATACCTCATCTTCCATTTTGCAGGTCGCTACAAGTCTGCGAGGCAAGCGGTGCCGTGTCGAAGGCAGAAAAATCTATGGCTTCATCCCCTGCCAAAGCTGTTCGCGGAGGCAAAGGTGAAAAACTCCAAAGGGACTCCGGCTTAACGATGGCCAACAGATCCTGAACTACTTCGGGGATGGCTTCGCCGTTAGGCCCCCTCGGAAGCTTAAACCGAGGGGGGCCTTCGGACCTAGCTACCTCGAGGACTGCCCACAACTGACGAAGTTCTTCGGAGTCCTCAAGCACTTCGAAGTCAACATTCGGAGGCTGAGCCTGGGCAAGTATAAAAAACCCCCGCATTCATATTAATAAGCTGATAAGTTTTTACAAGCCTGCAACTAAGAATTACAAGGAGCCTAAGGAGATCTACACCTTCGAAGGCGGATGTGTCGATGTCGAAGGCTGATCGGGCGCAGCAAGTGCTTTGGCTCGGCGAAGGCGGAGGGCCTTCTGAAGGTCGAGGACTGCTTCGCAGCCTTGTTCCTTCCAAGGCTCCTGCAGCCACCTCCAGGCTCCGTGAACGTCTAGCGGAGGCATCACCAAGTGTTGGCCCCCGAAGGCCACCGGGGTCACGGAGGTTGCTGCCTAGAGATGGTTGCACCCCGCATCATGAAGCATCTGCAACACTCTTGGCCCGCGACTCTGCCAGCCATCAAGGCGAAGCCCTTCAGTGATTGCTCCACCGTCGAAGCTACTACCTTCAAGAACACGGCGCGGTCCCCAATTGGATCCTGGTCGCCGAAGTCCAGAGCCCGTCATTCGGTCCCTATCTGCTTGAGGACTTTGGTCAGACTTTGGGTGGCTTCGCCAAGGTTGTCCACGACGAAGTCTTCAAGTTTCTAAGCCCATCGGTGGAGTGAAGAGTTCTCCTTCGCCTGCCGGGCTTCGGCGGCCTTCGCAGCCTGGAGCTCCGCGCGGAGCCTATCCATCTCTGAAGCCAAGGCTTCCTTATCCTTGAAGGCCTCAGCCTTCTTCGCCTTTGCCTCAGCCTTTGCCGTCTCGGCCTCGCCCCTCACCGCATCAGCTGAAGCTTCAGCTCGCCTTCGCTTCTCGGCTTCCACCGAGACCTCACGTCGGAGGGCCTCCTTCTCCTCTGCCAGGCGCGTCGTCCGCCTGTCCGCAGAAGTCGAAGCCGCTGCATTCAGTGCAAAGGCCTAGAAGAATTCAAGGAATCATAAGTATTGATCGAAGACTAAAGTATAATTCGAAGGCTGTGTAGGACTTCACTCACCTACACAAGGGCTTCGTTCGCACTGATAAAAAGCTCCATGGGGTTCGAGTGGCTGAGTTGAGCCACCAAGTCCCCTGCCTCCGCAGCAGCACAAGCCTCGCGGAAGCTGTTGATCACCGCCTCCGTCATGGCACCCTTTGGCCGAAAAGGATGGACAATCTCCCCCACCGCGACCACCTGCGCAGGCTTTGGCAAAGCAGGGCTTAGACTCACCACGTCGACTTCCTCGTCGCTTTGAGGGTCCCCTTCGCCGCGGCCGCTGCCTCCATCTTCTTCAGACGAAGAGCTATCGGACTCCGAGTCACTGCCGCTGCCGCTGCTGCTGCTGCTGCTCGGAGCCTCTGCTGGCTTCGCCATGGTGGACCTCGCTCCGGCATCGTCTACCGGCTTCGCCGCGGTGGGCCTCGCACCGGCATCCTCTTCTACAAAAAAGACCAAGTCAAGATCCGCATATTGAAGAGAAGCGTGTTAGAAGGATTTACCTTCGTCGGAGATTTCTTCGAAGGAAGGGGGGTCAATGTGTGCCCCCAGTCCCTTTGCTGCGAAGCTAGCGTGTCGGCCTTCGCGCCCGAAGTCATCGCTGTCGAAGCCTCCACGGCCTTCTTGGTGGCTAGAGTGAGCGCGTCGGCCTCCGCCGCCGAAGTCGTTGCCGTCGGAGCCTTCGTTGCCTTCTTGGTAGCCGGAGCGCTTGTGGGCTACACCGTTGCCTCCTCCGAGGTAGAGACCTCGGTCGTGGGAACCTCCAGCCGAGCCCTCAAAGTCTCAGGCTCGTCGTTGTGCCCTCTCTTCCTCTTGGCACCGGCCGCCGAAGTTGTGAGGTGGGAGAAGTCCGGTAGGGTAGGGAACACCTCATAGCCAAGCGTGGTCCATACCCTGTTCCAATGCTCCCAGGACCCCATCGAAGCGAGGCGCTGGGCCTGCTCCTCTAGTGTCGGAGTCCCAACGATGCGCTCCGCCGCCGCAATGGCCTCCTCCGGAGTCCTCACTTCAAGATAGGCTTCATAAAAATTCAAGTCAGAGTGAAGTTTGGCGAAGTATGAAAGTGGAAAGATTTCGAAGTCTTACAGAAGCGTTCGAAGGCCAACTCTCTTAGTCCCCCTTGGTCCGAAGCTTGGAAGAGCCCCTCCGGCCAAGAGCGCGCGAGGGGACTGAGTCGGAGGGTGATGAACTCCTCTGCGAGGTCCCTCATGCTCATCTTCGCCGCCACCTTCCGAAGTAGCAAGATCCTCGAGCGGAGGGTGTCCTGGCTGGTCTTCACCACCCCTTCGCGTCGATATGAAATAAAGGCATTAGTACTCCGAAGGGGAGAATTCATGCCGACAGAGGCGTAGAACCACTCTTGGTTCCACTTCGAGTACCATTTGTTGTTAACAGCCCTCGCTGGGAAGGCATCTTGGAACTCCCTCCAAAGTTGGAAGTTAGCGCTGCCGAAGGCCAATGCCCTCTTGATGCGGTCTGAGCCCTCCCTTGGCTTCGGCTGGTAGTTGGCGTCATGGAGGGTGACAAAGACGTCGGCGCGGCCCTCGCATCCTTCGGTCCTCATGGCCCACTCAAAAACAGCAAGCCTCGCCACGGCATTGGGAGAGAGTTGAGGAAGTTCGAGGTTGTAAGCCCTCAAGACTTCGCTCAGCATCCCCACTACTGGCAGACCGAGGCCGGCTTCGAAGAAAGCTTCAAACACGACCACTTCGTCAGCCCGAGGCCTCAGCATGGCCTCCGACTTCTCTGGGACTCTGAGCTGGATCTTCGCTGCAATCCTCCCTTCGCAGGCCCTCCGAATGGAATCCTCCATGGAAATCGAAGCCCTCATCTCCAGCGTCTGCTCGAATTTGTCGGACGGCGTCCGAAGGTCCCTCGGCCCCAACCGCCTAGGTACAGGCTTCGCTGCCGCCGCCGCTGCCTGCAGTTGGGCGGAGCTCGAGCTCGGGCCTAAGGCCAAGGACTTCGAAGCTGCCTTCTTTGGCATTTTGGTGGGACTTCGGCGCGAGGGGCTAAAGCTAGCGAAGGGTGCTCCGCGTGAAGCCAAGGAAGAGTAGAGAGCGAAGGTTGTAAGGCAATGAGAAGAAAGCAAATGAGAGCGTGCCGAAGCCGCACGCGGTAAACCCCTATTTATAGGCGGTAAGAATTCCGACGGTCGTGGGCCGAACCCACTATTTGGTGGGCCTCCAGCGAAGGCGAAGCGGCCCAGCGCAGGGTAACGGTAAATTTTCTAGCCGTTGCGGAGCCATCTGATCTCCCTGAGGTCATTATGACAGCCGGCGCAGGCAGTTATTACCTGCGGATTTCGAAGTCACCTTCGGTCCAAGCTCTGAAGGCATGTTTTCTCTGAAGTTGTAATTTTCAGGTCATTTGTCCCAAGGGCGCGCACACCCCTTCGTCCCGAAGGCCTGCTCACGAAGGGCTACTATTAGGGGAATAGATTTCCCTTGAATAGGGGCCAAATGACGTCAACCTCTGACAGCCTTCGGCCTGGAGCCCAACACTGTCGAAGCCTGTATCCTCCCAAAGAAGCTGTTTCCAGGTCCCAAGGTACCCTTCAGATCCTGCCGGGGCGAAGCCCCCAAGCCTCGTCAAAGCCCTCTGGAGCGAGGTCCCTCGGAGCCCTCCAGAGCGAAGCCCTCAAGATTCCTTGAAGACCGCCAGAAGCTAAGGGTGTGTTTGGTTGAGCTGTGGCTGTGGGAAAAAGCTGATGTGGGCTATGGGTTGTGTAAAAGCTGCTGTGGGAAGTCAGCTGTGAGAAAGCTCAAAGTCGTTTGGCTGAAATAGCTGTGAACAAGCTGCTTTGAGCTGTGAGTTGTGTAAAAAGTTCAATTTATGAAATTTTGTATGGGTGTATGAAATTTGAAATGTCAATTTATAAAATTTTGTATGGTTGTATGAAATTTGAAATGTCAATTTATGAAATTTTATATGGTTGTATCAAATTTGAAATGTTAATTTATGAAATTTTGTATGGTATGAAATTTGAAATGTCAATTTATGAAATTTTGTATGGTTGTATGAAATTTGAAATGTCAATTTATGAAATTTTGTATGGTTGTATGAAATTTGAAATGTCAATTTATGAAATTTTGTATGGTTGTATGAAATTTGAAATGTTAATTTATATAATTTTGTATGGTTGTATGAAATTTGAAATGTCAATTTATGAAATTTTGTATGGTTGCGAAGCCAAAAGCCATAAGCCACAGAAAGCAGGTCTGGAGGAGCTTTCACATTTACACTGCACCAAAAGCTGTTTTTACTAAAAGCCGCTGGGTAGAAATATACCCTTTGGTTTGGCTTTTGGCTTCCAGGAAGCAAAAGCTGCTTCCAGAAGCCAAACCAAAGGGACCCTAAGTCTCAGGCTAACTTCGAAGCCAGCCTCTGGGCCTTCTTTGGAGTTAGCCTTCGAGCCCTGTTCGGAGTTAGCCTTCGAGCTCTCTTCGGAGCTCCTCAGAGCTAGTCTCCAGACCCTCTCCAGTCGATTCAAAGCCAAAGCTCCGAGGCCCCAGTTCGGAGGTCCAGTTCGGAGCCCCGGTTTTGAGCCCCTGTTCGGAGCCCTGGTTCCGAGCCGCAGTTCAGAGCCCCGGTTCGGAGCATGCTTCGAAGCCCACTTCGGAGTGTACTTCGAAGCCTCCCTTGCAGCCTCTGCCTGAAGAGCTCCAGCCCTACTCCGAACCCAGAAGATATTTACGCCCCGCTACAGTGTAGAAGTCGTACTGGGGGCCCCTATGCCCATAGTTTGTCGTCTAGCTGGTCAAGAAGTGACGTTGCCTGACACGTCTGTAAGGCTGTAAAGCACTTTGTATAGTAGCTAGCTCCTCTTCCCCTCTTTACCCCTATGAGCCTATGGCTTATAGAGGGTATCTTGGTCTTTTCCTTAAGGCCTGTGTGCCTATAAAAGCAGGGCCAAGCCCTTGTAACAGGACACACTCTCCAGGGGCCATGAGACCCTGGAGTTCACCTTCTCCAGGGGCCAAGAGACCCTGGAGTTCACTTCTCCACACAGAGGCATACCATGCCAAATCCACCACAAACTGGACATAGGGCTATTATCCCCTAGGGGAGGCCCGAACCAGTATAAATCCTTTCTCCCTCTGAGAGAACCCTTCGAGGTTCATTCTACACATCGTATACACACATACAAAACCTATGCTGTAGCTAACGCAATTGCTACAACAACTGGCTAAGTAACAGCCAGGACATGTGCCATCTTTTGCCTGGGTTGAATTCAGCGCGAAATTGTGTTGATTTCTGTTAGGAAACTTAATCTCAGAGAGATTAAGTGTGGGCACGTCTATCTTTATAAATAGAAGACTCATTTCCTCAGTTGTATATAGAAAAATATGAGTATAAAGAAGTTTGACTTTCCTCTACATATTATGTCTTTCTCGTTGTCAAAGAAGCTCTAGACTACGCAGATAGTAGAGCAGTTTCTCAATACATTATTAACACAAAGCTCTACGTGAGGAAGAAAATAATATAATACAATTAACGTTGCTCTGGAGGTGTTGTGATAGTAGCCATTAGTCGTGCTCATCTGCATCGTGCCCGTATGTGCACTGGCACTACCGCCCGCACATGGTACATGTCGTCCTCCTACCAACATGCGAGGACCTTGTGTCGCCCGTACACAGTAGCCTTGCCGGCACCCGGGCCATGAATCGTCTGTCGCATCGGACCGCAAGCGGCAACACTGCCTGCCGCACCGGGCCACTGCCACCAACGGCACCCACCTGCCACACCTAGACTCTAAACGCGCAACACCTAATGTCGTCGCTGCTTGCACGCGCTCGCCCTGCACGAATCATTAAATTATCATAACAACAAGATTGGACCTAACCAAGGTAGTAGCTAATCACGAGAAATCAATAATGCTTCAACGTATCGGGCATGATTTATTTAAATGAATGGCATACGACATAAATCAGATACAATAGAGCGAGACATATCCGATGAAGTCTCAAACTACGATACCTAAGTCACATCAATATAAGAGATCAAAGCATTGTAGCGTTAGACCTAGCATAATATACCAAGATAAATCAGCTATCGCACTGACCGGACCGATGCCTCAAGAGATCGATATGATGCAACCTTGATCAACACTGACCTAGACGATGTGATCATCGAGGTGGCGGGACTCACCTCTTCGCCTGAGATTAGAACGATGCAGCCCGGTTCCGAGTTCCAAGACCCGTCGAGATTAACCTTGGGAATCCAAGGGTGGCGATACACCGAGAAGTGGTTTTGTTGTTGTTGATTGTGTGTCCTCTAAACCTAGCTAATTGAATACATATTTATAGTCTAGAGACTTGCCATCCAAATAACATCCATTGTAATCGATTCTGGATTATCTTTATCTTCTCCTATCTCCATTGGCTTCCTCTTATCCGGCCACTTGTAATAGAAATGGATGGGCTTCTTTGACCAACCTTTGACCGACTCTTTGACTTCTGTTGACCGTGCGACATCCCTAGTGGGCCTGGGCTTTATCCATTTTTGGCATTAACACACGCCCCCAGTTTTTGAGCATTAAAGGGTAACTGATGCTTCAAAATTATCGATCATCAAAACCCTCTGCCATTATGGTCTTTTAGACATCTCTTCAAATGTCTTTTCAAATTTATCATTAATAGTAGAAACCCTTCATCTTCTAGCTCTTTATAAAACAATGCGCAGGATACCGACTCCATATTGTATCATCCTTTCATCTTATTTTTTGCATATTCTTCTTCAGCCATACACGACTGTGATGGTTGTCGCTTGGTCTGAAGCATCTACTTTTCTCCGTGGTGGCGTCGGACCAGGCTTCATCCCACATAGTTTTGCACTAGTACCCTTTAAACCGAAGATTTTGTTCCTCTAATCTCGTGCCTGTAAAGATCTCGGGATCGGTCGGGATCGGCTTGACCCGGCTGCCGAGAAGTTGCTATTTTCTTTATAAGTACCCGTTGGCCACTCTTTTTCCCTTCATTCCGATAGAACCTGAAGAACTCACAATTCCAATCGGGGTTGAATCGTGAGTAACTTCGGTCGTATTCACTATCCACTCCTCTTGATTTTTCTTCATATTTCTCGATCAGGTCTGACAAAGTGATACTGCTACTGGTTCGCCTGCTATTTCTCATATGCCGATCGTCAACACAATGCACATGCACCATGTTGACCCAGAAAGGATGGTCATTGATATTCATTGGCTTCTTCCCATCATCGAACTTGATTTAGTCTTGCTCCATGGTTGATTGGATATGCCGCCTAAACACCTTGCATCAATTAGTGTGGTGCGATGGGTAATTGTGCCACTTACAATATTTTCTTTTCTTTAGCTTGTTGACGAGTAGTATCACGTGGTTAGGTGGCAACTGGATCTGCTTCTCCTTGAGAAACATGTCAAATATCCTATCGACCTTATTGATGTCAAAGTTGTACTTCTCTTCTTTATCAGATGCCTTCACCTAGGGACATATGACCTGTTTCTTGTTCTTGGTCCATTCGGCCAAACCGACTTCTTCATCGGACCCTCTATCCTCATTGGAGTCCGAATGGTATGCCTGAGTGTATGCCACCTTCTTCTGATAATATGTCCCTTTTCGCTTATTGGAATCGGCTCTAATGGGCTGATACCCGCTGTACCAAGTGTGAGAGGATCTCAAATTCCTATGATGAAAACCTTTCCTTTATTTGATTCAGGAGTCCCTGGAATGCCAATTTAGCCAGTTATGCATCGCTAAGGTTCAGGCTATAGAATTTTCTCCTAACATCACATAACCTCTATGCATAATCTTGCACCGACTCATACATCCTCTACTTTACTGCCGTTAGGTCGGTGAGCTTCATCTCATGTATGCCAGTGAAGAAATACTTGTGAAATTTCTTTTTCACATCCACCCATCCTTTGACAGAGTTCACCAATAGTGACGAGAACCACACGAAGGATGATCCTGACAGTGATAATAGGAAGAACTAGACCTTGAGTGCTTCCTTGGTCGATGCCTCCCCACACTGGGCGAGAAAATGGCTAATGTTCTCGATTGTGGAGATCGAGTCCTGCCCCGAAAACTCGGTGAAGTTAGGAATCTTGTATCTATTCGGTAGCGGCACCCGATTGAACCACTTCGGGTATGGCCACTGATATACGTATGTCTGGTCTGTGGGCTTGAGTCCAAATTGGTCCCGAATGACTTCAGTGATTCTATTCACCCAATCATCTTCCTACTGGTTCGGTGCGGGATACCGATCATTCATTGGAGGTTGTTGGTACTGATCCAGCTGAACAACATTGTATTTGTGTTCTTCATTGGAGTAGAATGGTACTTCGTAGTATGCAGTCTGATGGTATCCCCGAGGGATACCATCGGGTGCCCCCTTTGGTGGCACGAGGTCAGGTAGCATGTTCCTAGCAATTCCATATGTAGGCCGACGTACTTCTTTCTTGATCGAACCTTGTGGCACGATCAAAGACTAGGATGGTGGCGTACCCCTTTGGAAGCGATACATATTCTGTGACGGGTCCTATCTACCTAGCCCTTGGAACATAGGGGTAGGCAATAAGGCCGTCATGCTTACTTCTGGGTTGAACGAAGTGTTCGGTGGGCCCTGCCTCATTGGCCCTTGCGGTGGTGGTGCTAGCCGAGTGTGTTGAGGGTTTTGCCGTATGCGAGGGTGGTTGACGGGGAAGTACACTAGGCCTTGCACCGACTCTTGAGCGATCGTACCATCAACAGTCTTCTTGATCATCCCATGCAAGGTATTAACCAATACCTTAGACTGATTGATGAGAGCATGATGGAGATCATTATCGACGGTTTCTTGAAAACTGATTCGTGGAATCTCAGCCCGTTGGACGATTTCCCTGGCCATAGTTGGCTTCGGCAATTTGTTCCTCTGGATAGTACCAGATCGGGTCATGCCGAAGGCCTTGAGACATATTCTCTGGTAATTTTATACGTGGCCTTGTATCTTCGTCCTTTGTTCATTAGTCAATTCTTCCATAGTGACCGAGATGATGTTATTGTTGTCAACTTCGCATGCCATGGATGAATGGTCTGAAGGAAGTCCCACCGTGCATGCCAAAAATCCTGTTAGTGTCTTTTTTGGTCACACGTGTGGCCTGGGAGGTCTGCTTAACTCCAATGCAGGTCCTATAATATTAGAGAAAAGGGTTCTGAGTGTGTCAATCAGTTTAACCTTGCAAATAATAAGGGACCAGAGAAAATGATGTTAGTAGCAAAACCGATTGACTACCGAGCCAATGACCGTAGTGAGAATAAAACAATCGTGAGTAAATGCGCCAATTGGCCGCATGGCCGATGACCATGGCAAAGCTATCGGGCTGAATACGCCATCGGCCGATAGGATAAAGTCCTTGCACGTAAAGGCCGATGAGTACCTCCTAGATGTAGGTAAAATATGACGTGGAATTAAAGATAACCTATTGTCTTGTACCCTGATAGAAACTAAATCTAGCAGACCAGATAACATATCCGTATCATTAAATTATCATAACAACAAGATTAGACCTAACCGAGGCAGTCGCTAATCATGAGAAATCAATAATGCTTCAACGTATCAGGCATGCTTTATTCAGATGAATGGTATACATCATAAATTAGATACAATAGAGTGAGATGTTGGACTTAATCGATGAAGTCTCAAACTATGATACCTAACTCACATCAGTCTAAGAGATCAAAGTGATGTAGCCTTTGTTGGTCCGGAAACGGCGACCAGAGGGGGGTGAATGGGAGCTTTTAAAATTTCAGACTAAAAATAGCCTTCTGTTTTAATTATGTCTTCTGCGGAACAGGCTTCGAACACACCCTTCGAAGTTCTAGTTCGGAGGTATTTTACAGCTCCAAATACAGGCTTCGCAAGGAGCAAAAGTTCGAAGCCAAGAAGACTTCGCTCCACCCACAACCCCGAAAAATCAGCTCTGCTAAGTCAGTGCAGGCTCCGCACATAGGGTGCTCCGAGCAGGCTTCACACTTCACCCTTCGCAAGAGCGGACTTCCCTCTGAGGACTTCGATCAACTCTGCTAAGGCGGTGCAGGCTCCGCACACAAGGTGCCTTCGAGCAGGCTTCGCACTACAGACTTCGCAAGAGCAGACTTCCCTCTGCGGGCTTCGACCAAATACTCAGCAACAGAAACTGGTGCTGGGCTTCGTACTTCGAAGGTCTAAACGCACACTAAACAGACTTCGCTGAGGACTTCGACAAGGGAAGAAAAATGGGCTTCGATCTAAGTCAAACAGTGCTTTGCTAGTAATCAGAGAGGTCTAGCCTCCAGCTTACATAGAGCGAACAAACACTGAAACACACACTTCGCTCGAACACACTTCGCTCGAACAGGCTTCTCACACACCTCTCCAGAAAAGCTCACAAGAAAATGGAGTACAGAGAAACCGAAGCATGCAGAGAAGTATGCATACAAGCTCAAGCAGTAAATAAACACAGAGTCAAAGCTTCAATGCTTGAACAGGGAACACAAAATGAACTCACAGGATGAATACAGAGAGTGTGGTGGCTAGCACAGGAGTTCTACAATGAATGCTCAAAGTGTTGATGTGACCTAGCCAGCCTCAACTATTTATAGGCACTATTCAGCCCTGTGAATAGACTACTTTACCCCTAGGGTTTACACTGTTTTTGTCTCATCAGAACAGGGGGTACAACTGGTAGTCTACTTTATTTGGAGGCTTCTTTTGTCAGCTTCGCAGAGGGGACAACACCAGCTTTTGCAGAGCAGACACTGTCAGCCTTTGCAGTTTTGGACCCTTATGAAGCCCCCCTTCGCATGTGAGGGGTGCGGTAGCTTCGGTGAGAAGCCTTGGGCCTGACGGCCTTCCCTTCACCGAAATCAGCCTTCGATACAGTGACGGTTTTGAGTCGAAGCCGTCAAAGCCCTTGGGCCTTCGCACCAACACCTTCGGAGTGGACCACCATGGCTTCGCAGCTTCTCCCAGCTCGAACTCCATCAGTCCGTGTACCGAAGCCATGCATGGCCGAAGTACCTCAAGTCATCGTCACTCCGGAGCCAGCCTCGCTCCGAAGCCTGCTTCACTCCAGAGAAGCCAGCTTCGCTCCGAAGCCTGCTTCACTCCAAAGCCTCAACCTTCGGAGTACCACCCTTCGAAGTCCCTCCTTCGTCCAAGGCCTCCACATGACACATTCCACGAGCACTTCACTCCGGATAAGCTAGCTTCCCTCCGAAGCCTGCTTCACTCCGGAGAAGCCAGCTTCGCTCCGAAGCCTACTTCACTCCGAAGTCCCCACCTTCGGAGTACCACCCTTTGAAGTCCCTCCCTCGTCCAAGGCCTCCGCATGAAGTATTCCATGAGCACTTTGTCGTAGTGTCTCTCCCCGAGCACACTCCTCGACGATCCTCACCCGGACCATGCCTTCGATGCACCTCGACTTCTGAGACCTTCGTCGGGTATACCTTTGAGTGTCTCCCTCCGGAGCACATTTCGAACACCTTGCCTCATTGCTGAGGACTTGATCCACCATACTCCGAAGTCACTCCATTCGGAGTACCCTTCGAAGTGCCTCGCCTCCGAGGACTTCATCTCGGGGTACCTTCACCCAAAGCCAGGCTCCACACTTACTGCCTTCTCCTGGCACACCTCGACTTGAGGTCCGACCTCGACCCCTTCGTAGCCTTCATGACGGAGCTCCCTGCTCCCCTGGCATCAAGCCTCCCGCTTGACCCAGGTTCACCTGCTACGAACCGTCCGTCGCCTCTGAAGTCCCCTGCGCACCACAGACAAACAGACAAGTGTATCCAGTACCCCGGAGACCTCTTCGGGTAAGCAAACTTCGATACACACTCCGGTGTACCGCCCAAAGTACCGAACCCTTCGGTACAATCCAGTCAACGTGTACTGTCGGACCCCTCCGACAGGCACACTCCGCTGCAACAGCTGCAACAACCAGAGCCCACCGAACCCTTCGGTGAAGCAGCCTCCGAACCCCTTCGGAGAACCAACCTTCGAACTAGAGGGTAAAATCTGTCAATCACTCATCACAGACTCCGAAACCAACCCTTGGTTTCTCAGCCTTAGACCTAACTAAATACAACAAGATGAACTAGCGATCACACTGACCGGACCGATGCCTTAAGAGATCGATATGATGCAGTCTTGATGAATACTAACCTAGCCGATGCGATCGTCGGGGTTGTGGGACTCATGTCTTCGCAGAAGATCGGAATGATGCAGCCCAGTTCTGAGTGCCAAGCTCCGTCGGGATTAACCTTGGGAATCAAAGGGTGGCAATGTGCCGAGAAGTGGTTTTGTTGTTGTTGATTGTGTGTCCTCTAAACCTAGATAATTGACCCGATTCTGGATTATCTTTATCTTCTTCCACTTATCCGGCCACTTGTAACAGAAACAGACAAGCTTCTTTGACTAAACTTTGACTAGCTCCTCGACTTCTGTTGATCATGGTAATTAGAAATAGTCATGAAAACCAGCACTTATCGGCTACTGAGCCGATAGCAAAAGCCATTCCATTAGAATCGGTTACGTCATCTGTCGATGCATATAGTATGCCATCAGGACAATGGATGTGCGACCAGCACATCGCGCACAAAGGCCGATGAATAACCCCCGACAATGATAAAGTGTAACATGAAATTAAAGATAATCTATCGGCTTGTACTCTGATAGAAAATAAATCTAGCATACTAGAGAATGCATCCATACCATCAAATCACCATAACAACAAGATCGAACTTAACCATGAAAGTTGATAAATCATGAGTAATTAACTTTAACATATCGGACATGCTTTATTTATATGAATGGTGCACATCATAAAATATATAAAATAGATCAAGATATCAGACTCAACCGATGAAGTCTTGAACCACGATACCCAACTCACACCAATCTAAGAGATCGTAACTGTTGGGGGAAAATATTTCTTCCTTCAGTAATTAAGGAAGCCTCAACATCAATACAATCAGAAGAAACAATGTCAGGAGGGTTGGTCTCTGAAGATCTTATAAGCATCAAGGCTTCGCTGTATTCGGAGCCCTCTACAGTGAAGGCCTCCGTCAAGGCCCCGGCGTGACGAAGCCTCTCAGAGCCTCTTTACCCGAAGGGGTACTGCTAGCGAGGACAAAAGAATTATCTTCTCACTGATTAGATTAATCTTTTACTCTTTTAACCCTACGAAGAATATTAAATAGTATCTTCTAAGTCAGTTGTAATTAGAGGGTAAAGGAGTCTTTTCCCAATGTATTCCATCTATAAATACCCCTCTTCGCTCTGTAAAGGGTATCAAATACTCAGATATTCAATACATACTTTGAACTATCTCAAACCATTATCCAACTCGAAGACTTGGAATAGTCCTCTTTAACAAACACTTCGTTTGTTAGTCTTACAAGTTCTTTAAACTTATTAGCATAATCTTTTGCGCCAACAGTTGGCGCCGTCCGTGGGGAGCCTAGTACAGAAACTTCGTTCTCTATACCAATCCTTTCTTAGAGCCATGCCTCCTAAACGGAACCTAGGCACTAGTCCCCTTAGGAGGTCTTCTTGGACCTCTGGGTTTGGATCTTCGAACACCACCGAGGTCGGAGGACCCTCTGTGGTCCCCCCACCTCACACGCCTAAAATAAATACTCTTCCTCGAGCATACGAATCCCCTCTTATGGCTCCGTCTATACTCCGAACCAATGGAGCCCCTCCTGCGGCTCCATCCACGCTCCGAACTGACTTCGCCAGTTCTCGAGACCTAGAGATCTCCTCCGGAGGAAACGAAGACCGTCTTGATGATATAGAGACCTAGATGGCTCGTCTTGAGGCTGAGGTAGGAAGATGGAGGCAGGAAGCTACTGAGAATGCTTTCTTCGACGATGAATCTTCGCTACACCCAAATTTGCAAAAGGTGCGCTTCGACCTCAAATTTAGGACTTCGAAGTTGTGCAAGTACTCCGGAGAGCAAGATCCCGGTGAATTCTCCCGCTCTTATGCTCTGGCAATTGAAGCCAGTGGAGGGGTGCGAGACACAATGGTGAAGTGTTCCCCCTTGCGCTTGAAGGAGTTGCTTTGCGTTGGTTCTGGTCCTTGAAACTAGGATCGATTGGATCTTGGGAGCAGTTGAGGAAGAAGTTTGTGACCAATTTCCAAGGGACCTTCGTGCCCCCTATGTCTAAAGGGAGTCTTTTTCAGGTGAAGCAGCAACCTAGAGAAACTCTGCGATAATTTTTCAAGCTCTTCGCTCATACGAAGTCGTAGATAAGAGGGTTGTCTGCATCATTCATTATTGATGCAGCACGGGAAGGAGTCACGAACGTAGGCCTCCTCCACAAGCTTCACCGGAAGCATATTTCCTCAGTAGCGCAGCTAATGGACTACTTCGAGGAATATGCTAGGTCGGAAGAGGGATGGCTCTGAAGGACGGCTTCGTCTTCACCAACCGTCCTTCAAGAAGTTAAACTTGAGGTGAAGACTTCAACTCCACCACAGGTGTGCCCCTTCGACAAGAATCAGCATGATGAACGAAGAGGACGAAAGCATCCTCGCTCTAACCCCTACCCTATGCCCCGCATTGATCAACTCGTCGACTCCACTGCCGGCTCCGAGCTTTTAAGCCTCCTCGACGCGTACTCCGGATATCATCAAATATGGTTAAAACACGAAGATGAAGACAAGACAAGATTTATAACTCCTTCGAGAGTCTTTTGTTATGTTAGAATGCCCTTTGACTTAAGAAATGCCAGGGCAACATTTCAAGGTTAATTTCTAAGGCTCTAAGTCACCAGATAGGTCGCAAAGTCGAGGCCTATATGGATGACATTGTAATAAAGAGTTCTTTAAAGCACCAGCATAGTCTAGACTTAGTAGGAACTTTTGAGAGCCTCTGAGCATGTGGAGTTTGCCTCAACCCCAAAAAATGTATCTTCGGGGCTCAATATGGAAAATTATTAGGGTACTTAGTTTTGAGCAAAGGGATCAAAGCTAACCCAACGCAGATAAGTGCATTGCAAAGGATGGCTCCGCTGGAAAATTTGAAGCAAGTCCAGAAGCTCACCGGACGCCTCGTGACCCTTAGAAGATTTTTGGCAAGGTCCACAGAGCAGAGCCTCCCAATATTCAAAGCCTTAAAAGGGTCCAAAGATTTTGCCTAGACACCGGAGTGCCAGAAGAGTTTCAATGAAATCAAGGACTATCTCGGTAATCTTGCAACACTCACTATGCCCCTCATAGATGAAACTCTTCTTCTCTATCTTGCAGCCACAGGCTCCGCTGTCAGTGCAGTCCTTGTTTGAGAAGTGGATTCCAATGAGAAGTTGGTACAGAATCCGATATACTTCATATCGGAAGCTTTATCCGGAGCCAAAACTCGGTACTCTGAGCTCGAGAAATTTACCTACGCTCTGGTAATGGCTTCGAGGAAATTACGACATTATTTTTTGGCACATAATGTAATTGTACCAACTTTTTATCCTCTAGGTGATATGCTCCGAAGCAAGGATTCTACAGGGAGAATTTGGAAGTGGGCTGTTGAGCTAGCCCCTTTGGTGTCTCTTTCATAGCAAGAACAGACATCAAGTCACAAGTGGTGGATAATTTTGTAGCGAAGTGGACTCCGTCTACAGTATGGGCTCCAGAAGAATCAAATGAAGGTATATGGACCATATACTCTGATGGAGCTTTTCAAGCATCCAGAGCCTCCAAAAACAAAATCTATTGAAATTGTACTCTTACCAGGCATTACAATCATTGTGTGTAACGATCTTCGCATGAAAATCGAAGGTGCTCACCCTCAAAGAGGGGCTAGGAGGTAAAGAGACAATTTTGAAACATTTCAACTTATATTACTCAATCAATTATATTACACTATGAAAAATCAGTTTCTAAGCCAAGAAGAAAGCGAAAACACCTTCGGTCCCCAAGACTAGATTCAGAGTTAGCTCGGCTTCGAGGGTGACTTGTCCATGAGCCCGGAGTCTTCAAAACCTTGCGTTTAATCCGCTTCCCCTTCTTCGAAGCCCGGAAGTCTCTTTATTCTTGCTGAATCTCGGCCTAGGTCCGAAGTTGTTCGAGGCTAGTCCTCGCTTGATCTTCGCCAAACCACTCCTCTTCGGACCAGTCAACGTCTTCTGAAGATGAATATGCTAAATTTACAACCTCTTTTCCCCCTTCTCCTTAATATAAGCTAATATTTCCTTACAAATTTTGGGTATAACCTCTCCATGGCTCCCTCGACGAATTGAAAATCGAGGACGCTTGTGAGGCCTTAAGGCTTCAAAGGTAGCCCACTGTTGACGGAGCCCTTTGTTAACTTCTAATACTTCGAGTTCATCATCCAAAAAAGGTCGGAAATCCTAAAAACATTTCCAAATAAGTATTTTTTATTCAAAAGAAAGACATAAGCACATGTTTTTTACATAACAGAACCCTAAGGAGAACTAGACCTTCGGGTCCGAAGGAGGCTTGCTGGTCGAAGGCAGCGTCCGCGCTTGCTTTTGACGATGGCCTTCATCGATCCACGCCTTCACTACCGACTGACCTTCAGCTCTCTAGGATGACTAAAAAGATTCCCAAGCTGCGACCACATCAGGCGAAGGGGTCAATAGCTGGTCACCGCCAAAGCTAGTGGGGGCTACTCCAGGTTCCAAAAAAACATAAAGTCCAATGTCCTCGAAGTGGCAAAGTACTCCGAGAGCAGCTACTTGTCCGGAGATCTCTCTGTACTGAGTACCCGAAGTCTTCATCGTCTTCACCGCTACTTAGATCATCTTCAATTTCCGCATTAAGGTATCGTTGGCCGATGACGAGGAGACGCAAGAAGTCCCGAAATATTCTAGACGCCCCAAAGGACGTCCATGGTTTCGAAGGCCACACTGTCACACTTTGTTTTCTCTGCAGTCAAGGCTTCACTCGAGACCGTCATGTTGCGGATCAAAGTGGAGAGCTCAGCCATCTTTGTCATAAGGACAGTCTTCTGCCCAAGCAACTTCCTCGTGTTGTCAGCCAAGCGTTGCCGCTCTTCCTGAAACTTTACAAGCTCGGCTCCGAAGTCTGCTTGCTCCTCTCGAAGCCTTTCGACTTTAGTTCGGAGCACCACCCGCTCGGCCTCAAGCTCCTCCTTCATAGCCTCCAGCTTCGCTTTGGCGCTCCGCTCTGCGTGAGCCATCTCCTCCATGCTCGAAGCCCAGTTCTCGGTGTCAACAAGGCTCTCTTAGAGAGTCGTCACCTTCTATTTGAGCCAGTTACACTCTCCCTCATTGGAAACAGTAGCTGCATGAGATAAAACAATGTGTCGCAAAGGAAAAGAAGAGAAATGTGAGTATGATATATATACTTTAAATGAAACTAGCTTTTGCAGGTGCTTCATACTTGGTAAGATGCCCGTTCAAGGGCGGTGTCAAGCTCTGACCCTTCGGCCTCACCTATGATGGAGACAAATTAGGTCTCCCCAACTTCGCGACTAGCCTGAGCCAGAGGCTCTAGCAAAGCCCGAAGCCCTGTCCTCCTTTCAAGAAAGGGGGCCAAGAGGGGGAGCCTCGTCAAGGCGCTCCGATCGTCGTCGTTGGGAGAAGGGCTGGAGCACAGTGAAGCATCTTCTGAGGCTTCTGTCGACTAGCATCCATCAGTCGACTCCGACGGAGTCCACCCCACAACAGGAGCAGGCATTGGCCAAGATTTTCCTTTTACCTTTCCAGGACCCGTCGTCTGCTTCGGAGCCACCTCTGGTGCTGGAGCCATCTCCTACACCGAAGTCAGCAACGACACCAAAGCTGCCTTAGGCTCCGGGACCACCTCCGTAGTAGGGACCACCTCCGCTGGAGCTAATTATGTGAAACCCAAGGTATGTGCTATCATTTAAATGATGTAGGTAAAAGATAGAGAATCTAACTTCAGTCGAGGCTTACCTACGACACCTTGTTATCGAGTGAGCACTAGACTGCTCGGAGGCTCAAACATTTGGTCGAAGTCTTCTTTAGACTCCGGAGATCGAACTAGAGTAACAGCTGCTGGAGTTTCTTCGGCCACAACAACCATCACTTCATTCAGAGCCGAGACCTCCGCATCTAGGGTCTGAACCCTTTCGGTCTCGACTCCGCTTTGATCCAAAATGGGGACGTTTGTCTAGCCACATGGAGTGACTTCAGCATCCATCTGCCCAAGGTCGCCCTCAACTGTTGGCGCCACCTCCACGCCTTCTTGGATGAGGGCCTCAGTTACCATCTGAGACTCTTCATAGTCCCCCGCGAGAAGAGCTTCGAACTCCTCTGCCATTTGCATGTCTGCATCATCTTCCTTTTCGGATTACTTCGGCGATGAGACAGGTGATTTTGAAGGAGTAAGCGCCTTCGGTTTGCGTGCCACCTTCTTTGCAGGTGTCTTCACTAGGCCTGAAGACTTAATATTGTCCTTCCTCTTCTTCGTAGCTTGGTCCGTTGCGGACCAGTCTGGAAGGGTCAGGGGCTCAACTCTGAGTACACTCCATACTCGGTTGAACCACTCTCAAGTCCCTACTATCTTCACCCTCCGCTCCTTTTCTACGAGTGTAGGGGCTCCGAGGACCTTCTCGATAGCTCGAACAATTTGTTCTGGAGTCAAAGTCATGCGCAGGGCTGAAAGATAAGATATCATCCGATTAATTTATTGAAGTAAAATCAATATTTTGTGTATGAAACACCTTGATGCAGGATATGTAGAATGCTTACCTACGGAGTTCGAAGGAATTTCCTGAAGTTCCCCTCCGGTTTCTCTTCGAAGTTAATTGGACAGGCGACCATCAGGGGAGGAATCCGGAGGCCGATGAATTCCTCCGCCAAGTCGCGCATGCTCATGCGACGACTCACGGAGTGCAGCAGCCTAAGACAGACCTGAAGTTGTCTCGGATCAGGATGGATCTCCGCCTCCCTCCGATACACGATCTCCTATAAGGGCCCCGCCAAGGCACAGGTCGACCCTACATCCGCATAGAACCAACGGAGGATCCAGTCGGAGTACCACCTATCGTCAATGGCCTTCGCTAGGAATCGATCTTGGAACTCGGCGCAAAGTTGGAAATTTATACCCCCGAAGGCCATCACCATCTTCTCCCTTCCGAGTCCAATGAATGTCTTCAATTGGCACGAAGCTTAGTGGAGAGCAGCGAAGATTTCTGCCCTCCCCACACACCCTTTGGCCCACATGGCCAACTCAAAAACGGCCAGGCGAGTGATTGCGTTGGGCGAAAGTTGGGGGAGCGTTACATGGAACAGGTCCAGTACCTCCGCTAGGAAGTCCACCACTGGGATCCCAAGTCCAACTTCGAAAAAATCTTCGAACACTACCACCTCTCCCGCTTGTGGCACTGGAATCACCTCCTTCCTAGGAAGTCGCACCTTCATTCCAGACCCCATCTTCCCAGCGACCGCTGAAGCGATCGTTTTCTTCAAGCAAGACGATGCCCCCAAGCTATACATCTGGTCCGTATACTTGGCAGACGCCGGTCGGAGATCGTGAGGACTGGCAGGACGGGGATTCTCTTAAGGCCCCGCCGCCGCTACCGCCACCATTGCCTGCTGCCAAGCCAAAGTCAAAGCAGGCACATGAGCTTTGTTGCTGGTCTTCGCCATCGGAGGAAGCAAGAGTACTAAGAGTTTGTGCTCAGGAAGAAGAAAGTGTGCAGAAGCAGTCGGTAAAGTGTCTAAAATTCACTTTTACTCTCCTTTTTATAGCACTTGGAATTCTTTGTATTGTATGTTACAGAGCAACGTTTGGATTGCTTTATTTCGGTTTCAAAGCCATCATAACATGCAGGGTCATCTCATGAAGAGTTGCAACCGTCAGAGATCGTGCGACCGTTAGCCTTCTCAAAGAGTAACGACTCTAATTTGAGTCTAACAGCTTTGAAGGCTAACGACTATTTTGGCTCCGAAATAAATCTGACTTCGAAGCCACTCCCTTGGACACCTCCGAACAGGATTCGGGTCCGGAGATCCTTTACTTCCGAATATTTCTAATGGCTGTAAGGGCTTTCAGACTTCTTTTTTTCCAATTTCTAGACATGAAATTATTTCTTGCGTATATTGCCCTCTTCACTACGTAGGCAATTCAGAGAGAAGTATTCGAGGGGCTACTGTTAGGGGAAAATATTTCATCCTTTAGTAATTAAGGAATCCTCAACATCAATACAATCAGAAGAAACGAAGTCAGAAGTGTTGGTCTCCGAAGATCTTAAAAGCATCAAGGCTTCGATGTATTCGGAACCCTCTACAGTAAAGGCCTCTGTCAAGGCCCCGGCATGACGAAGCCTCCTGGAGCCTCTTTACCCAAAGAGGTACTGTCAGCGAGGACAGAAGAATTATCTTCTCACTGATTAGATTAATCTTTTACTCTTTTAACCCTACAAAGAATATTAAACATTATCTTCTAAGTCGGTTGTAATTAGAGGGTAAAGGAGTCTTTTCCCAATGTATTCCGTCTATAAATACCCCTCTTCGCTCTGTAAAGGGCATCGAATACTCAGATATTCAAAACACACTTCGAACTATCTCAAGCTATTATCCAACTCAGAGGCTTGGAATCATTTGTTAGTCTTACAAGTTCTTTAAACCTGTTAGCGTAATATTTTGCGCCAACAGTAACGATGCAACCTTAGACCTAGCAAATACACCAAGATAAAACCATTGGTCGTGCCAATCGAACCAATGCTTCAAGAGATCAAAACGACGCGGCCTCGAAAGACATAGATCCAACCGATTTGGTCGTTGGGGTGGTGGGACTCACCTCTTCTTCGTATATCGAAGCGATGCATCCTAACTCAGAGTGCCAAGTCCCACCAGGATTAACCTTAGAAGCTAAGGGTGGTGATGCATCGATAGTAGTTTGTAGTTGTGTTTGTAGATTGATTCTAACCTAGCTGATAGTTACATTTTTATAGTCAAAAGACTTGTCGTCTGTTACGATAACCATAACTAATTCTGGATTTATCTCCATCTTCTCCATCTCTATCGACTCCTTCATATCTGGACATGTATAACAACACGGACGTGCTTCTTTGACCAACCTTTGATCATAATCCTTTGACTTCTGTTGACCATGCAACGCTCTTAATAGGCCTAGGCTTTACCAAATCTTAGTGTCAACAAATGCTAACAATAAATAAGTAGCTAACCAAATGCAGACTCTATTCAGAATTAGAGTTTTTATGTCATTTGAATGTAGCTAAATATTAGAGGATTGGATAATTATAACTCTAGAAGAGTGCATTAAATGAAATATTTGAAGTTCTCGAAGAGCAAATATCTTTCATGCGTCACCCCCATTCTATAATTATCCGTCGGCTTCTCCTTTTTCCTCTATGCTTTCTGCATTCACACAGCGCTCTCCGCCTTTTTAGTCATTGAGCTCATCACCGACATTTCCTGCATTGCTTTCGACAACCGCATCCCGTCATCTTCATCTTCTTTCGCCGGTCCAGACCCCACCATTTCCAATGGCGTCCAACACCTTCGTCCCTAAGGTAAGTTTTTAGCTTTCCCCCCCTTTTTTCTTCATTGTTCTTTGGTGTTCTTGGTTCTTTCGCCATCTGTTTTCTTACTACTTTTCTTTTCTTCTTTTCTCTATGGAACCTAAAGAGCCAAATCTTGATTCCCATAGCCAACTACTCGTCCTGCCACTTTCTAGGCCTAATGGGCAATTGTGACCCTATCGACATCATTCACGCTAAAACCCATCAGATCCCATTCAAACACTCCTAAATGCTTTCATCCTATTAGAATTTGAGATTTAGGGATTTTCCTTCTCTGCCCCCCAGCTAGCGTGAATGGTACCTCAGGTTATCGGCCATCAACCATGCTTATTGGGATGAAATTGACATCGGGAATTGCATCAGCCTCTCCCTCGCTGAGCACTACAAGAACGAGCCGATGCTGGCCGTCGCTTGCTATTTTTGGTCTGATGCCTTGAACACCTTCATTTTTGGCCATGGGCCGATGAGCCCAACCTTGCTTGATGTGTTTTCCTGACTTGTCTTGATATCGACTCCTCAGTCAACCCTCTCTTTTTCTAATCCAAGTCAACCCATCGCCTTGACGTTAAATCCACCGGTGACTGGAGTAAATATATCTCAAAACATAATAAGAAAACCGGGCTTGTAGATACCCGTGAACACGTAACCTTCCTCAACCTCTCGTTAGAAAGGTTTGTCTTTTGCGGGTCCATTTTGGGCCCACCTCACCTCCAATTCTTGGCCGAGCATCTTGCTACGAATAAAAAGATCCCTCTCGGCCGATACCTCCTTGGGGCCAACTACCACCTTCTTCACTAGGTGTTGGCCAAGCTATCGGTGGGCCAGCCCGTCGGCCACTTTGGTGGCCCTTGGTGGTTTCTACAACTTTGGCTCAATGTATATACTGTTAAAGTTGTTAACGATCCCCCTTGCCTTAATGGAGTTTCCTTTTGATTTCCCTAAATTGGCCAATCCGGTCTATCGCCGATGCTTATCTTTGGGTGAGGCAGTCACTTGCTACACCAGCTTCCTAATGTCCTTCGACTCCCTGAGACTTTGCTTTAAAGCCATTATGGTTTTCCCGTAGATAAGACCATCTGGTATCCCTTTGGATACCCATCGGAATATGAATTCCCCCATCAGTTAATCTTGATCGATGTGTGTCGAGATGAGGAATCCATCAGTATCTTCAAGGTTGCGATCTCCCCTTGTCTCCTACCCATCAACTTCATCATCGACCATCTTCGAAAGGCCTCCTACAAATTCTATCATCCAATGGTTTTCTCAAGGCAATTAGGATTCAGTCAGCTTCTACCCTATTTATTCTTCATCGACCGAATCCAAGTTCATGGGGAAATCAAAGACGGTGTGGAGTGTGATCATCTTCTCCGCATGGTCGATAAGATCCCTTATGGTGATCTGACTTCTTAGTCAGCTTGACGCGCGGATTCCACTGATTTCACTCAATGGTGGGGCGAGTGGAAAAGATACCTTTTCAATCGCCGCTCGAATATGTATTGCTAGAGGCTACACCCCAACTTTGACGACACGACCTTTGAGGTAAACACTTCGACTTGTTCCTTTATTTACTCCGCTTACCTTTCTACTTCTTGCTCACTTTTGTATATGCAGTAGGATGACCTTGACGCCCCATCTGAGAGCCAAAGTGTCTAGTCGATACGGTATGGGCCTGTAACGACCATCACCAATGTTGGTATCAACGCCTCCACTCTAACGGAATGGATCAACAAGAGGAGGGTCAAGACTTCGGTGCACAAATGTAGGGCACCGGATGTAGTTGTGCACCGATCCACCAAGGACCGGTGTGGTCAAGTGACCCCACCAGCTTCAACTCTGCCGCCATCGGTAAGCCTTCGATGACACTATTTTTGTGTAGTGTATGTTTACCGTTTTATTTGCTTTGAAGCCAGCACCGATTTCTACTTTGGCCATGCAGGTTCCTGGCACTATTGCTCTACTGACACACAAAGCCTCTCCATCAGCTCAGGTTTGCACCTACCTTTGCATCATATACGTCTTATCTTTTATATTCTTGATAATAGATATCTTCTTGTTTCAACTGGCTTCTTCCCCTCCTCTTGATGTTGCGTCTCTTTAGGCAGCATTTGATAATATGACCAATGACGCCGTCGAGACCTTGCTGGCCATAGCTATTTAAGGCGTTGTTGCTGAAGTAGTCGGAGTCGAGATACTGGAGGGTACTACCATAAGCTCTGGCGAGTCAGCGATAGCCAATAGCATTATCGCCCCCTCTGGTGTACACGTCGGGGCTCCACCTGCTACTACCGATGCACCTTACTATGTACCTTCTTCTATTTCGACTGTTATCAGTTTTTATGGGACTCACATCGGCCTTTGATGCAGTCGATGCTTATCTCTGCTGCCTTGCATGTCCCCCAGGCTAACCTTGACAAAGAGAGTATGCACACCCTTACCGTCGCTGAGGTGGAAAGCGATGCCACAGTCTCCCCTACTAATGGAGCCTCACAACCAGTTAATCCTGCTAGGCCGGCCGAATTAAGTATCCTCTAAGCTTGATATCTTAACGTGATTACCCTTGATCTGCCTAACATTCTTTCCTTTTAGTCCTTCATCCAGAGATTCCCTTTTGATATCGCCCCATATATTGAAGACGAAGAAGTCATCAATGTTCCTCAACCGACTGTGAGTTAACTGTCTCCAGAAGTGAGAGGGGTTTTATCAGACATGCTGCATCGTCTAGAAGATTCAATGGACATCTTGGTCAATGATTCAGGTCCGATAAGGGCTCACTTCAATGATATACTGGATTCCCTCTCCCTCGAGATGGTCGATGCCCTCACATCAGCCGCATTCCTAGAGTACCATTGGCCGAAGGTTCAGTAGGCTCTGTAGCAGATGGACGACCGTGCGAGTCATGCGTCGCAACTGGAGACGGCCAAGACCCACGACGAGGCAATACTTTCCGAAGGTACTCTTTTGAACAATCTTCGTGGTGAGTCATTGGCCACATCGATGTGTATTGACAAGCTGAGGGCAGAGGAGGCTGACTTGGCCTCACAGCTATACGAGGTCTGGGTGAGGAAAGCCGACGAAAAAAGTGCCCTGGCCTCCTTCCCAAATCGGATCCAAGCCCATGAGTGTCACCTCGCCGGTGTCGTCCGCCATGCGCAACCCCACCGTCGTGTTTTCAAAGACGTCCCCGATTTGGATGTTGAGGACCAGACAGTTCTTCGGAGTGTCGATGCTATTCAACTACGGGCGGTCGGGGCGATCCGTCGCTCTCTCCTTTGAATTGTCTTGTTATATGCTACTGAATGTCATGTAACCCCTGAACTATTATAATTTTGTAATATATTGCTATTTAACTTTGATTTTTTTTCTTTCATTCTCCTGTGTCTAAGGATGATGTTTTATCATCGGCCATCTAAAGGTGATACCCTTGGTATCAGCTATTTCTGCATTTTGTGTAGATCTTTAGGTATTTATCCAAACGCTCGGAAAATACTTCTTAAGATACTTTCCATTCAATGCTTTCCCAAACACTTCTCCACCTAAACCTTCAAGTAGATAAGTGTTACCAGGCACAACTCGATGTATCCGCAAGGGTCTTTCCCAATTAGGTGACCACTTACCGAACCAATTGTCTTTGAACCCGATCGGTATGATAAGTTTCCACACGAGATCTCCCTCTTTAAATGACTTAGGCACCACAATTTTATTGTAGTACTTGGGAAATCTTGCTTTGTTCTCCTAAAGGACATCATTCATTAAGTTATGATAATCATCGGCTGTGAGATAGTCCTATAGAGTTCTCCTTCTTGAGGCGATATTATTTTCCAAAGGCAGTACTGCTTCATGGCCGTAGACTATCTGATGTGACGACGCCTGGGTAGACTTGTGACGCACCATCTGATAAGCCCAAAGTGCTTCCGATAGAGACCGATGCCAATGCTTTGGCTGCTCATTGATCTTTCGCTTTATCAACTTGATCAAACTCTTATTGGATGCTTCAACTTGCCCGTTGGCCTGCACATAATATGGCGATGAATTTAAGAGCGTGATTCCCATACCGACTATGAATTTCTAGAGCCCTTTAGACATGAAAATTGCCCCTTGATTTGTGGTGATAGTCTGTGGAATTCGAAACCGGTACACTATGTGCTCCTTGATGAACTCAATAGCATCGGCGAAGGTTACCTTCTTGAGTGGAACAACCTCTACCCATTTTGTGAAATAGTTAGTGGCTACCAATATGAACTTATGTCCCTTACTTGATGCTGGGTAGATTTAGTCGATCATGTCAATGCACCATCCTCTGAAATGCTAGGGTTTAACTATAGGGTTCATCGCTGATGCAGGTGCCCTCTGAATGGCTCAAGGCTTCTAACAATATTGACACCCCCTAGAATACTTTATGTAGTCTTCCACCATGGTCGACCAAAAGTAACCTGCCCTCCAGAGAAGCCACTTCATTTTCTGGGCCGACTGGTGTGTTCCGCATATGCCATCGTGTACCTCGCACATCACCACTTTAGCTTATTCGGTGTTTATACACTTGAGCAAGACTACATCTGTTGTCCGATAATATAAATCATCGCCGAGTAGCACATACTTTGTATCCTGGTACCTAACATTCCTTGGTGCCAACGTCGAAGGTTTTTTTAAATAAGGGACAATGACATACCTCTAATCATTGACATCCAGTTATGCTATTTCCACCTCGATCGACCTGGCCATCGGCTTGTACCTTGATGTCATTTGGGCCAGATCGTTTGCTTCAACATTTTGTTCCCTCGGGATGTGCGTAAGGGTTATACTCCTAAATCTCACCATCATATCTTGGCATTGTTTGTGATATTCTTTTAGCAAATCATCCATGCACTCATATTTATTTAAGAGTTGTCTCATCACCAACAAGGAATCTCCCAAAATTTCTACCATATCGGCGCCGACTTTCTCTAATAGCTACAACCCTTTCATCACTGCCTCGTACTCGGCTTGATTGTTGGTGGAGAAAGGCTTGATGGTGTACGCAAACTCAAATGATGCCCTGAGGGGAAATAATTACTAGCCCTATACCGCATTCCATGCTGACACACTGATCCATTAAAGAATAAAGTCCATGGTGTCGGCTCGGCATAAGTTACTATCTCATCTCTATGTTGGACTATGAAATCCACTTTCACTTGCCCTTTTATTGCTTAGCCGAATCATAT
The DNA here is from genome assembly GCA_019279435.1 of Zizania palustris. Classification (NCBI taxonomy): domain Eukaryota; kingdom Viridiplantae; phylum Streptophyta; class Magnoliopsida; order Poales; family Poaceae; genus Zizania; species Zizania palustris. The sequence goes on along the minus strand of JAAALK010000287.1, from coordinate 67,886,378 downwards.
CACAGATCAAATTCGGTAAGGGAGAGCACCCATTTTCCGATACACCCTTTTAACACCAGAGTCGATAGCATGTACTTGATGACATTGGCCTTGCATACTATGGTGCACTCTGTCGATAGCAAGTAATGCCTCGACTTGGTGTGAGAGAAGTACAAACATAAACATAGCTTTTCCACTGTGGGGTATCGGGTTTCAACGTCCAACAATCTTTTGCTGAGATAGAAAACCATCATTTCCTTCTTATCGATTTCTTGTACTAGGACCAACCCGATGGCTTTATCATCGGCCGATAGGTATAACCTGAACAACATCCCTTATGTGCGGCATCAGTACTAGTGGTGAGCTCAAATATTCTAATTTCATCAAACACATTTTGCTGCTTTTCGCCACATAAGAACTCCTGGTCAGTTTTTAACTTCAGTAGTGGTGTGAACAACTCCATTCTCCTAGAAAGGTCATATATGAATCTTCTCAAAACGTTTATCTTCCTGATTAGTGATTGCAACTTGGTTTTATCGGTAGGGGGCTGAGTGTTTTTTATTGCTTCAATGTTGTGCTAGCTTATCTCAATCCCTCTCTCATGTACAATAAAGCCTAGAAATTTTCCCGCCAATACGCCAAAAGTGCACTTCTCCGGGTTCATTTTCAATCCATGCTTCTTGGCCCTTTCAAAAACTTGACGTGGATCGACCACATGGTTTTGAGTGTCACTTGATTATGGAAGATGTAGTTCATGGATCTCTGGTAAGTAGCTCTGGAATTTTTTAAGTTGAAGGTCATCACCACCCACTCGTAACCCCCGATGGCACCTGGGCACCAAAAATCTATCTTGTGGATGTCTTCGTTCGCCATGAAAATATGATTATACCCTGCATTTCCATCCATGAAACTTATAATCTTGTGACCAGATACGACATCCACCAATAGGTCTGCGATTGGTATCGTGTATTCGTCTTTTGGGGTTGCCTTGTTTAGATCTCTGAAGTCAACACATATCATGAGCTTCCTACTTTTCTTCTATACAAGCACGATATTTGATACCCATTATGCATATCGGCATGGCCTTATGAACCCCACAACATACAATCTTGTTACCTTGGCCTTGATATATGGATATATCTCTGCCTTGAATAATCGAGGTGACTGCTTAAAGGGCTGATATTCCTGCTTTATTGGGAGCCGATGTTCTACAATCGATCGGCTTAAACCTGACATTTCATGATATTCCCACGCAAAACAATCCCTATGTTCTCGCAATAATGCAATTAATTCATTTTTTATTTTATCAGGAAGTTGAGCACATACAAAGGTTGGCCTCGGTCTATCGTCGGGTCCGATATCTACCTCCTATAGTTCATCGGTTGCAGTGAATCCCTGACTAAGTTTACCCTCTGCTTTGTCGATGACACCTTTACAATATAAGCTTGGGTTGTTCATTGCTGACTAGTTTCACTCCATCACTTGACACCTCGAGAAAATCATTGTCCCAAGCTTTGCCTGATAGACAATCAACTCCCTCCATTTCCTATACTAATAAATCGACTATTGCCACGTTAACTGATTTATCGGCCGGGATAATTTCCACCTGATCGTAGACCCACTGCATGAGGCTTTGATGCATTGTTGATGGGACACAATAGTTGGCATGAATCCAATCGTGCCCTAGTAGTAAGTTGTAGGATCATTTTCCCTCTATGATGAAGAACATGGATGACACTGCTTCCTAAAGTTAATTCTGCATTCAGCACCCCCATCGTTTTTGACAAGTTACCGCCGAAGTCACTCAGCACCATGTTGGTTTTAATGAGGTCTATAGTGTGTGTTCTAGTTGTATCCTTGAGGGATACCATATGGTGCCCCCTTAGTGGCACGAGATCGGGCAACATATTCCTTGCAACTCCATACGTGGGTTGCGGTACTTCTTGCCTAGTCGGCCCCTACGGAGCAGCCGAAGGCTGAGATGGTGGCATGACCCTCCCAAAGACGAACGTGTTTTGTGATAGGTCCTGCTTGCCTGTCCCTTGGAGTACAGGGGTCGGTTGGTGGGACGCCATGCTCCCTTCAATACCAAATGAAGTGTTCGGTGGATCTTGCCTCGTCGGCCCTTGTGGTGGTGGTGCTGACCGAGTGTGCTACAAATTTTTCAATATACGAGGATGGTTGATGGGGAAATACACTGGACCTTGCGCTGGTTCATGAGCTATCGTGTTGTCAACGGTCTTCTTGATCAGCCCATGCACGGTATTGACCAATACCTCAGACTGATTGATGAGGGAATGGTGGAGAGTGTGCTCTACGACTTCCTGAAAACTGATCGAAAGGCTCTTAGTCCATTGGACGATCTTCCTGGTCAGGGTTAGTTTTGGCAATTGGTTTCCCTAGACGGGGCCAGATCGGGTCATGCCGAAGGACTCGAGGCACAACTTCTGGTAGTTCACTACAAGCTCTTGTATCTCTTCCCTTTGCTCGTCGGTCAATGCTTCTAGGGTAACCGGAATGATGTTACTATTATTGATTTCGCCCTCTATGGATGAGTCGTTTGAAGAAGGTCCCACCGGGTGTGCCAAAAAGAGTGTTGGTGTTGTCTTTGGTCACACGCGTGGCCTGGGAGGTATGTTTGCAGCCTTATACCTAGCAAATACACCAAGTTAAAATCGACGGTCATACCGATCAAACCAATGATTTAAGAGAATGAAACACTGTAGCCTCAAAAGACACTGATCCAGCCGATACGGTCTTCAAGGTGGCGGGACTCACCTCTTAGTCAGAGATCGAAGATATGCAGCCTAGCTACGAGTGCCAAGTCCTGCCGGGATTAACCTTGCAAACCAATAGTGGCGATGCGCCGAGAGTAGTTTGTAGTTGTGTTTGTAGATTGATTCTAACCTAGCTGATAGGTACATATTTATAGTCCGAAGACTTGTCGTCCGTTACGATAACAATAACCAATTTTGGATTTATCTTCATGTTCTCCACCTCTATCGGCTCCTTCATATCCGTCCATGTATAACAACATGGACGGGCCTCTTTGAACAACTTTTGATCTGACTCCTTTGACTTCTATTGACCACACGACGCTCCTAATGGGCCCGAGCTTTACCAAATCTTAGTGTCAACAAATGCTACCAATGAAGAAGTAGCTAACCAAATGCAGACTCTATTAAAAATTAGAGTTTTTATGCCATATAAATGTAGCTAAATATTAGAGGTTTTAATAATTATAACTCTAGAAGAGCAAATTAAATGAAAGATTTGAAGTTCTCGAAGAGCAAATATCTTTGACTGCAATGAATGAATTATTTCTAGTATGTCATGGTATTTTTAAGACATTTATTATTTTGTTGCTACTTACTCGCATATGAATAGATTGTCTTAGACTAGAATCTTGTGTAGCGCCCAAAATAAAAGGAATGAAACAATTATGGCTTGTAGATCCATGATATATATTTCAGAAAGAAATATTTCTAGATGAACAATAACTAGAAATATTATGACCGTTGCTAGAAGCAACAAATACATTTTGTAGGCCCTTGAAGAACCATGGTCATATTATTTGTGGGATAACTTTGCATAGTAATGAAGCATTGTTGTAGTTGAACCCATTTGAACTTTCTTAAGGTTTGTATAAATTGAAGAAATTATATTAGAAGTATACATTCTTTAATATTTGGGCTATATTATGAATGCACTTAAAGTGTATGTTACTTTAAGACTTTCTTTCTCCCGTTTTGAATTATGCATTATGTCAATTTTGGTTTTTGAATTATGAGAAAAATAAATTAACAACTTATATGGTTATAGCTTAAAAGTGAAATAATTTTCTAAATCATGAAGATTAGCGTGCCTGCATGCACCACTAGTAAATTAATCACTAGACCAATGTGGAATTTTTTCTAGACTATATCTAGAATGATACTTTGGTCTTATTGAACCCTTGTATGGGCTATAATGATACTGTTTGAAGCTCGTAAATCTTTGTAATAGACGCATGCATATCTATTATCTTATTGACTCTTATGTCTTTTTCATCAAATAATAGTCCACTTGAATGGACAACGCTAAAGAATAGCGCTTGATGACTAATGCATTGATATGAGAGGCAAAGTAGTGCACTAAGTATCAATTGTCCACTTGAATGGACTAATCATAAGAAATGAAGAATTAGAATAATTGATATACCATTCTTAAAGAGTTTTAATTTCTCTGTCATAAATAGGACACGTAGTTCTAAATGCAGTGGATCTCAAGCAAAATTCAAACCATTGGCATACAACATATACTCAACAACATTGCAACTACTGTTGAATTTTCGAACAGAAGTATGTGCATAACATACAACCATAGTAGATTGAAAAGGCTCGCTTCGAAAGTCCATAAAACTTATGAACAGAGATTTGCATGTAGCCCTCTACTTTTATAATTTTCCGTCATTTAGGGGAAGAGAATGAACCCTTGCATGAAAAATGTTGGTAAATTATGGTAGAAATAGAATGGATCTTGCACATTACCTCACACTAGTGAATGCAGTGTAAGAAATACTAGAAGTACAGAAGGACCCGGAGTACCAAATAACTAGAAGTTATACTACCTAATTATTTTTGTGATATGAAAAGCATGACTAAGTTGCATTACCTAAATGTAATGCACTAGAGAGAGTGAAATACCGAAGAAAGAAAGATATCCCTCATCTCGTTCAGAGGTCTAGAATAAAAAAATAATAGGATGAGAACTCCGGTTGTTCATGTCCCTAAGTAATCGGAGACGTCTGGTGAAAACATGATATCAGAGCTTATCATACTTAATCATGAAAACTATCCCACTGAAAGAAGGGGAGCCAGTTGAGACCTGGCACATGGTATGGAAACTCAAAAATAGGCATGCTAGTATGAATCTTCTCATGAAGGAAGAGACCCACGATAAGATGCGCACCAAAATAGCTGCTGGTACACTAAAGGACCTTGCTCCTATGATGGGAAACAATGATGAGCAAGATGATGAAACACCAGAATATGCAACCCATGATGAAATAACTATAAGCTATAGAAGCTCGGATGAATCCTATGATATAGACACCGCCAATTATCTACACTTACTATTTATTGTTGTCACAATCATAAATCTTGACCATGAGCTTGTATCGTTTGTTGAATGAATGAATGAAGAGGTTAGATTGAGAAGATTGTTAGAAGGCAATGACAACTAAATTGTCTAACAAAGAAGAAAAATAATAGGAGATAAAGCATGGCTTGTTATACAAAGTTTTCACTCAACTAGTAGGAGTTGATTGTGAAATCTATTCTCTGGTCATGGGCTGAATTACCTTTAGAAATATAATCTCAATGGCAGTCAACTAGCAGTTGAATATTGAAATAAACCAGGAGTTGAAAGAATCAACATGAAGTTGAAAATTGACTTGAAGTCATATTGTGTTGAGTAATGAATTGGTTGATGTTGTTATTTGCATGGGATCTTGGACCAGACAAATGTATGAAGGTACATGAAGTACCATATCTTGAACCAAGATATAAAGAATAGAAATAGTCTTAGTAGTATATAGTATATTTCTCTAAAAGAAATGCTACATGAATAATGAAGATCCTTGAACGGATTATGAATATGGTTTGAATACCATGTGAAATCGAGGAAGCAAACTCATTGTTTGAATTTGAGTTTGAAATGAAACACTTGAATAGAACCAAGTTTGCTTAGGCTTACAGCTTGAGCATGTGACTGATAAATTATAGTACATCAGTCCACTTACACTCAGAAATTGTTGAAGAGATTTGGCTTTGAAAAGTTATTTCATTCAAACCCCCATGGATAGAAGGTTATTGCAAGCAGACCACAATTCATAAAGATCTAGAGAATGGGGGGGAGAAATTTTGGGACTGAAATTCCCATACTTAAGTATGTAGGTACACTAATGTATTTGGCCAAGTGAACTAGGTTGGATATTACGTTTGTTGTAAATCTACTTGCATGTTAACACCCTCCACTATTATCTATGAAGATAAGAAACTTGCATTGCACAAATGCAATCATGATATGTGAAGAGCAATTTGATGAAGCTCATAAACCCTAAGTTCTTCTATGCTCATGAATTACATAAGAAAAATGAACTAAAGATTATGCACACCAAGTCATGTGAAAATCTCAAAGATTATTCACTAAGTTTGTCCCAACATCTAGTTTGAAAGATGTGTTCGTTAGATTTAAAGACTTGTACATTTCAGTGGGGAGAAAATTCACATAACACCGATAAGAATAATTGAATATTAATCAAGCAGACTAAGTACATGAATTGGTCCTGAAGATCTTATAAAATATTTGGGTGAATTGCACTCTTTTTTCCTTGAATGAGTTTTCCTGAAGTTTCTCGTATTAATATTTTTAATGAGGCAATTCGTACAACCAAGACACGCACTATTTACTATTTCTCCCAATTTTTCCTAGTGGGTTTTTGGTGAGTTTTGATGAGGCATATGCATGTCACGAGAAGTGCCCAAGGGAGAGTGTTAGGAAACTTAATCCCGAAGATTAAGATAACCAAATTCGGTTGTGGGCACGTCTATCTTTTAGGGATTTTTCTCTATAAATGGAGTGGTTCTTTCCTCAGTTGTATACAGAGAAATATGAACAATAAAAAGTTTGGTTTTCCCCCACACATTGTGTTTTGCCCATTGTCGAAGAAACTCTAGACTACACATGTAGCAGAGCAGTTTCTAAACAATTTCTTGCATCAGCCTGGTCGCCTATGCTGAACATAAGCGATTATATTCCTGGTTTCGAACTTCGGAGAGTGGGTGACTAGTGGTGTAAATTAATTGAGGGTCAATCAATCACACATGAAATAAGTTCATATGTAATCGGTTTCACCGATTGTAGAGGACAGTCACCCTCCTCCGCACCGTCGGATTTCGAAGCCCCTAGTATCTACATAGGGCGGAGCCTCCGATGTCAAATGAGCATGTTCCATAACACATATGCCATACCTCTCTTCCTAGCGTGAACAACTTTCTAAATAACCATGCAAGTTGATGAATCTTTGGCTCTGGCTGTGCGAGATGGTAGGAAATAGTGTTAACCAATATCCCTATCCCAATCTGCCATGGCGATAACATGATGAGCTTTTTTAATAATACAAGCATAGGGTGATGCAACAAGCTCATGTCTCGTTGTAGAGAAAATACCAGCTAAATCAAAACATTTAGGAGATTGTGTAGAATCTATTCTAAAATATAACAACTTTTAAGTTTAAATATATATTTTTTTAATAAAATATGTAAAAAGATCGTGATACATTTTTTGGGGGGAAATAATCTCGTCAGCAGTAGTGGCTGGAGCAAGAGCTCCGAAGAAGACTTTGGAGTTTGCATACGCGAAACCTTTTTGGCGTCGTCATAATGCTCCGAAGGATGTTGCTCTATGGTGTGCAGAATTCCCCTCTAGACGAAGACCCTAGCGAGGATTCGAAGCCTCCGCTAGTGTCTCGAAGCTAGCCACAGCGGAGAGCCAAACACGACCCGACGTGAAGGACGTAAGCGTTCTATAGATGTCCTGTTGTGACGAGGCACACGTTTAAGTCAAGACGTGCGTCATCACTCCAACTGGACACTTACTTACTCAAGCAGGTAGATAAGTTGGTACCATCGTACCCCTACGGGGTCCGATGAATAGAGTATGTAATGATGATTGTAACTTGAGGGTTAAAAGGTATTTTCCTTGTAGGTCTCCTCTTATAAATGCCACCCTCCTTGCATTGTACAAGGGACAGGTTTTTAAGCAATCACTCAAGGGAAGTATGGCAGTGTTATTATCCTTAGGAGGCTCTGTTGGGACCTAAACCAGTTCTCTTAGCCTAAGTTATACTCTGAACCACTCAAATCTGTTGGCGTAATCTTTACACCAACAATTTTCAAAGTGAACAAGTGTGAGCCCAGAAATAATTAAGATGAGTAGTAAGTATTAAATCCAAAGGTAGTACGTGTACTTTATGCTAGAATTTTAAGTAAACCCATGTAACTGTTTTAGCAAGTTTTAATAAAAATCTCAAATGCATATGTCATGTATCATGTAAGACGATGATGAAAACGTTTAGTCTAATATTACTAGTTTAGATGAAAGGTGATAAACTTAAATAGTGATGTTGTCTTCAACCTACTAAGCTATGTGCATGGGGGATAGAAAAGAAACTCCACGCGCGTGCTCTCGCTCGCCTTGCCAAGCATGGGCTTCGCGGGCACGCGCCACCTAAGTGAATGGTCTACTGAAATCTAGCTCCTCGCCTCGAGGGAACGTGAACACTTTTTGTCATTCTGATTTTTTGATAACCTGACCTATATTTAACTATTCGATATATAAAAACCGACTCGATTTAGATCATGATCTCGACATGAAATCGTGACATCCCTATATAAATACTTGCCCCTACCAAATCATATTAGATTAAATCAAACTGAGCTAGGATTTTTTCTCTCCTCTCTACTGCGCTATCATCGTAGCCTTCTCCATCCCACGCGTCGGTGTGCACCGACGAACGGGAGAGCAGGTCTCTAGAACCTCTCGCTCTTGTTATCCTGCACCGGGAAATGATGAATTAGGTTTTTTGGAAAGCGTTCTACATGACTTCTCACATCCATTATTATGGCACACCTTCCATCCACATCAACCATTGTTAGTCGTCGCCTACGGTTTGATGCCCACAGTGACCAATCTGCATCGAACATGACTTCATTGTCAGCTGCAGTATGTGTGTTGTCTTTACGTACGGTTCTTAATCATGTTTAGTGAGATCACGATTGTCATATTTATGTTTACTAGTATGTTAGATGTGTACATGCTCATTCTTGTGGATGTCATGATTTATTTATTTTAGAAATTAATTTTGATAGTATAAGTTATTATATTTGAGATAATTTTTAAATTTTAAAAGACGTTATATTTTTTAATGGAGACAGTAACTTGTTTTGGTTACTTCCTCGGTTCAGTATTATATATCGTTTAATTTTTTATAAGTCAAAATTATTTAATTTCGATCAATTTTATAAAGGAATATATAACCAGCTATATATAATATCAAATTAGTTATATTAAATACACAATTAAATATGTATTATTTGATATTATAAATATTAAGATTTTTTAAAAAAACTTATCAAAATTAAATAATTTTAACATAAGCAATTAATTACATTATGGATTACGTTGCATGGAGGTATGAGATCAGCAGGCCACGCACGTGATGGCTTCAGTCGTTACCAAGAAATAGAGTGTAGCATTGGATGTCAAAGACAAACAAGACGAGATCGATGGAGAGACGGAGAAACAGCAAGCTAGATGATCACTCACATGTGTGCAGTGCAGATGCATAGGATTCTATCGTCCAAGCTAGTTTTCACTAGAGGCAGATCTTCAGTATTACATCGATCTGCTTACTGTTGTCCCAGACTGTAGGAACAGATAACTCTAGTTCTCTTTCAGTTGTATTGTTCCTGGTCTAACGCCTTGATTCAGTTGTAACGTTCCTAGTATTCCGCCTATTATGTACGGCATGCATCATGTATAGGATAGTTAGTTGCTCTCTGTAGCTCTCTCCTGTACGTGTATATATTCTCATGAATAATCAATACAACGGTGTGTTCAATCTCCACATGGTATCAGACTTTTAGATCCTATTCTATTTCTCTTCCGCTGCTCTTCTCAATGGCCTCCAGTCCATCTACTGCCTTTGTGTCCTCACTCAGCAACCCCTTCGTTGTTCCTGATCCAACCCCAATTGCTGCTGCTGCTGTCCAACTTGTTAACATCCGCGCTCATGTGCCGATCATCCTCGAGCATGATGAGGCCAACTACAACTCCTGGCGCACCTTCTTCGAGATGACGCTCCGGAAATTTGGCCTCCTCGACCACATCGATGGTACTGTTGATGCTCGGCAACGACTTCATGATGCGGATTGGATTCAAATTGATTTTGCTATCGTCTCGTGGCTCTACACGTCGGTGTCCCAGACAGTGATGGACGCTGTCGTTCATCCTCAACCGACGGCGTACTCTCTCTGGATGGCCATTCGCGGACTCTTCCGCGACAATGCCATGCACCGTGCAGTGTATACCTTGATCGAGGGGAAAGTTTGTGAGGTGCAGTAGCAGTGGTATTTGGATAACAAAGACAACCAAAAACACGTAGCGCACTGTAATTAGGAGACCGAGCAAACAAAAGCTGGTATGGGGATGCTCCGGTACGTGATCTACTTGGACGACGATTTAATAGATAAGTGGATGTAGCTAGTGCATCTGGCCAGAAAGTGTGAGGAAGATTAGCATGAATTAATAAAGTGCGAACGATATTATTGAGAGTGCGGAGAATTCGTTCAGCTCGTCCATTTTGTTGTGATGTGTAGGGGCAAGTAAGACGCAGGAGTATGCCATGGGCAGAGAGAAAATTGTGAAAAGCGGAATTGTTGAATTCTCTGCCATTATCAGTTTGAAAACACAAAATGGGCATCTGAAATTGAGTAGAAACATATGCATGAAAGGAGATTAGAGTGGGCAAGGCGTCAGAGCTGCATTGCGAGATCCGGCCTGGAAATCAGCCATGGAAGCTGAATTTTTGGCACTATGTGATAATCACACCTGGACACTAGTGCCCCGACCACCTAATGCTCATGTCATTACTGGCAAGTGGATATTCCGTAACAAACTCAATGCAGATGGATCGTTGGAACGCCGCAAAGCTCGTTGGGTCGTTCGTGGATTCACTCAACGCATCGGCATCGACTTTGATCAAACCTTTTCGCCAGTGGTGAAACCTGCTTCCATTCGTCTAGTTCTTCACATTGCAGCTGCTCGAGCATGGCCGGTGCATCAACTTGACGTCAAAAATGCATTTCTCAATGGCCACCTCACCGAACGCATTTACTGTCAACAGCCGGCTGGATTCATCGACAACAAACACCCGGACTATGTCTGCCTCCTCTCTCGATCTCTCTACGGCCTCAAACAAGCTCCACGAGCTTGGTTTCAACGCTTCGCTGGCTTCATCAACACTATCGGTTTCAAGGCAACAATTTCAGACAGTTCACTGTTTGTGTTCCGGCATGGCACTGAAACTGCATATCTTCTGCTATATGTTGATGACATCGTCCTCACTGCATCTTCAACCACCTTGCTTCATCGAATCGTTGCACGCCTGCACCATGAATTTCGCATGACCGACCTTGGGCCTCTGCATTTTTTTCTTGGCATACAGGTCCATCGCACATCTGCTGGATTCTTTCTCAACCAAGAACACTATGCTGAAGAACTCCTAGAACGTGCAGGAATGCTGAATTGCACGCCATCTAATACACCAGTGGACACAAAGCCAAAGGTCTCCACTCAAGCAGGCTCTCCTCTTTCCGATGGTTCATTCTATCGAAGCATTGTTGGCGCATTGCAATATTTAACATTAACACGTCCAGATCTTGCTTATGCCATTCATCAAGTATGTCTTCATATGCACTCACCAACCGATACTCATTGGGCTCTCGTCAAGCGAATACTTCGCTATATTTGTGGAACCATCAGTCACGGTATGCGCATTCAACCTTCTTCTTCCTCTGAATTGGTTGCTTACAGCGATGCAGACTGGGCTGGTTGTCCGGATACTCGACGATCAACATCTGGATATTGTGTATTCTTTGGTGATTCTCTAATTTCATGGTCCTCAAAGCGACAGACAGTGGTTTCGCGTTCCAGCGCAGAAGCCGAATATCGTGCTGTTGCCAACGCGGCTGCTGAATGCTGTTGGATTCGCAATCTGCTACGCGAGCTACAATTGGGCGTCGACAAAGCAACGATAATTTACTGTGATAATGTCTCAGCAGTGTATTTATCCCAGAACCCAGTCAATCATCGGCGAACCAAACATGTTGAACTTGACATTTACTTTGTGCGTGAACAAGTGCAGCTTGGCCAGCTCAAAGTACTTCACGTTCCAACTCAACATCAATTCGCAGATATTATGACAAAAGGACTACCACAACTACTCTTTGAAGATTTTCGTCGCAGTCTATCCATTGGAGAAGCCGACGCATCAACTGAGGGGGGGGGTGTAGGAACAGATAACTCTAGTTCTCTTTCAGTTGTATTGTTCCTGGTCTAACGCCTTGATTCAGTTGTAACGTTCCTAGTATTCCGCCTATTATGTACGGCATGCATCATGTATAGGATAGTTAGTTGCTCTCTGTAGCTCTCTCCTGTACGTGTATATATTCTCATGAATAATCAATACAACGGTGTGTTCAATCTCCACACAGACTAAAAATGTCTTACTAATTGATAACAGATGATCTTAATATTCCCTAAAATCATAATGATTAGCTGATAAATTTAAGGTCATGTCGTTAAGCTAGGATCTTGTCCGTCTTGTACACGCAGTAGCATGGATGACGATTGATATGGTGCTGGTCAGGTCATAGATGGCTAGAGGCTTGCTAGCTAGCTGCATGCCTAGCTCTAGCTAGTGGATGGTGTGTACTGCTGGTCTGTGGCGAGGTGGACGACGGCGCGGCAGACGGGGCAGTGGGAGGCGGCTTGGACCCAGGGCACGGCGCAGGACCAGTGGAAGCGGTGCGTGCAGGGGAGTTGCGCCACCGCATCCCCGGCGCGGAGCTCCTCCAGGCATACGGCGCACTCCTCCTCCGCCTCCGGCGCTAGCCTCCGTCCCAGCCGGCCTAAGCTGAAGAACCACCTTCGCCGTCCACCGCCGCCGCTTCCTTTTCTCGAGTACACCTCCCGCTGTGGCGCGTTCGTTGCCGCCTGCGGTGATCTGCCAGCGCTGCTATGCCTGCAAACTCGCAGCGGAACAAGACGATTACATGAGCCACCACCGTCATTAGTGCTCGGATAATACTCCAACTACATTAATTAGCACAAACTAACTACCGTACGACAGAAACCACGACGTTGTGCTCGTCGATTGGCTGGATTCCTCTGGAATTAGATAGCGGAAATTAACAAGAAAAAACAGTACTGAATCTTATTCTTCTCTGAAAATACACACGATGTAGCATGCATGCAGCTGGATTACAAGATTCCTGACAACAATTTGCTTTGTCTTTCAGGAGAATTAAGATTCTTGCACACGATTAGTAGTACATAGTTGTCAGGTTACAGAAAAAACGAACCATGCGAGACACTTTACTTATCAAATTGACATTGGTAACCAACCTTATTAATATGATGACTGATTTGTTAATATTATTATTAGACAGGTTAGCACAATTTAATAATTAAGCTAGAAACTATTGTTATCGAGTTGGTAAGCGTGATTCTATTTATTCTGGTGAGAAGAAGATGTACACCCACCTGTTGACCACGGTCTCCCTCTGGCTCCTCAGCTTCTGATCCAGCCTCTCCTTCGCCTGCCGCGCGTTGCTGTCCAGCGGCCACCCATGCACACGCGCCGCCGCCTCGCAAGCGCCGCTCCTGTGCTGCTGCGGCGAACGAACTCATCACCAGGACCATTTCAATCCAAACACCCACGCATGCATTCGAAGTTTGAACGAGGCAGACAGAGACAGAGAGATTTACCTACCTTGGGACCGGACGAGCCGAGATGGGCGTGGTCGTGGCCGCCGACGTAGAGGCAGAAGGACGGCCGCCGCGGCCCGCACGGCGCCTCCGCCGCTTGCCGTAGCCGCCGCCGCCGCGCGCACTCCACGCCGGGAAGCATCCCGGCCATGAGCACCATCAACCGATCGCCCCACGTACTACGTACCTACGCGATCACAGCAGCAGCAACGGCAACAACAAGACACCACCACCAGCTGACTGCCCTGCTTGCTACCAGCTACCTACCTAGCCGGATCAAATTCAGAAGCTGGAATTTGATGGCGAGTGTGGAAAGCCTCCATTTGGAGCAGGAAGAGGATCACCAACTTATCCATCTCCAACCAACCATAAATCGGAGGTGAAAGCAAACAGCATGCAGCTAATTATGTTTCTTCCTAAATTAAGAACAGAGGAGGAGAAGGGAGAAGAAGAGCTCATACTCTCTAATCCTCTATCAATAGAGCATAGAGGATATGACGTATTTATCTGATCCCCGTGGTCCCATGCGAGCGGAATTTTTACAGAATTTGATTTTTTCTATAAACAACATGGCGTGACAATTGGATTTTTTTCTAAAAAGAATTTACTTGTACTTTTTTAATTTTATCTAAAGATTATATATACCTGATTAACTATCATTAATTTATAAATAAATAACTTTCATTCCTTCAATATAACTCACTTCTTATCAATCAATTCACTATATTATTTTTATTAATAAAAGATATTAAGTACTTTTTACTCTATTGTTAATTTATTAAATTTATCTCAAATGTAAAATTTTACAATTTTTTGGTAAGAATCAGTTTAATTCTAACAAAATTAATCTATTTCAAAAAAATACTTGTGAGACATGGCAAATTGGAATGCCCTTCACATTTTATTTATGTTCATGAGAGTTCGGGATAATAACAGAGTATCTCGCGTCGTACCTTCCGTGGTTGTCGACACCGTATGAGAGAAGAAAACAAGAGACACGAATTATTTCGGCGAAGAAATCCGTCACTCCGTCCATTATCGAGCTGCCATTTGGTGCAGCCCAGCCAAAAAACTCGTAAATGCCCGTGAAAATGAAATTAACAAGGTTTGACTTGCGCAGAGAAGGAACAGTGACAGAATAGCTTTTGATTGGAACCCCAAGATGTTATGTCTCTCTGCAGCTTCTATCAACGCAAGAGAGCTTTCGTTCAATTCATGGCGGACAGGGACCAGCCACTTCGGACGGAGCATCCTGGCTGCCATTCTCCATTATTTGTGGTGCCCACGCACCAAATTGGCCGACTCTCTACGTTGTTGTTGGCAGCATTGCCAGCACCGTTCGTCAACATGCATGATGACTACACGGGATCAGGCTTTACCAAACCGCTAGCGAGCTGGTTATCGGCGGGTAGAACCTCTCCAAAAACTCTCAAATCATTATTCAAATTAAATTTTGATAATTTGGAACAAAAAGTGGACTTTAAAAGATTGACCAACAGAACGGCAAAACTATCTGACTGACCAAATTCCTGCCTGGCTGGCAAAACTTGGCTAGCAGAGTTCGCTGGCCATGCGCTGCTGCCTCTCCTCGCGATGCAGATGTGCCGTCACACGTACATGTCAGCACGGAAAACGGCAGAAAAACAAACGAAAAGAAAGAAATAAAGGGGAGGAAAGATAAAGAAAGGAGAAGAGGAATGAAAAAAAGAAAAATATTTTTTGCAATTTTTTTTTAAAATGAAAAATTTATAATTTTATAATTGGGGATTTAAAAAAACGAAATAAGGCGTGCTATCCATCCGGTTTGGCAAGAAGCCAAGAACCAAATCAGTTAGAGCAACCCCAACAATGTCATCTTATTTGAGCCCTTAAACTTATTTTTGAGAGTTCACGAGAAAAATCGAGATCCAACAGGGTTTATACTTGGCTCTCAAAAATAGGAGGCTCTCAAAATAGGCCACCAAGCTCTCATCCCTAGGCTCCCCTATCCCGGCTCTCATCTGTGTTATGTAGACTCACACGTTTTTCGCTTGTTTAAATTTGAATATTTGTATTTTCATTTAAATATTTAAATATTTAAATATGATAGATGATTATGTTTTTATTGTTTAGATGGTTGTGTTTCTATATTTAAATTTGAATACTTGTATTTATATTTGTATTTAAAAATTTAAATATTTGTATTTGCATTTAAATATTCGAATATTTAAATATGATAGATGATTATGTTCATGTTGTTTAAATGGTTGTGTTTCTATATTTAAATTTGAATATTTGTATTTGTATTTAAAAATTTGAATATTTAAATATGATAGATGATTATGTTCCTCTTGTTTAATATGATAGATGATTTGTTCATGTATTTAAATTTGAATATTTGTATTTGTATTTAAAAATTTGAATATTTTAATACGATAGATGATTATATTCTTATATTTAAATTTGAATATTTTTATTTACATTTACATTTGAATATTTGTATTTACATTTAAAAATTTGAATATTCAAATATGATAGATGATTATGTTCCTATTGTTTAATACAATAGATGATTATGTTTCTATATTTAAAATTTGAATATTTGTATTTGGATTTAAAAATTTGAATATTTAAATTTGAATATTCAAATGTGATTGATGATTATGTTCCAATTGTTTAATATGATAGATGATTATGTTGCTATATTTAAATTTGAATATTTGTATTTGAATTTAAAATTTTGAATATTTAAATATGATAGATGATTTTGTTCCGATTGTTTAATACGATAGATGATTATGTTTCTATATTTAAATTTGAATATTTGTATTTGCATTTAAAAACTGGAATGTTTAAATATAGTCATTCATTATTAAATAATAAATAATTTGAACGTTTAAAAATGGTGGAAATTGAAATAGGGGCTTTGTTTTGAGAGCCACTATTGGAGTGAAACGCACAAAACAAACTTTTCAAAAATAAGAGGAGCTCTCAAATCAAAAGTAGGGATCTTGATTTAAGAGCTAGCGTTGGAGTTGCTCTTACCGCCAATCACCGGTTAGCATCAAATAATTCAGTGGCCCGATATTAAATTAAAAATAGATCCCTTTTTAAATATAAAAATACTAGTCTAGACACAATCGAAAGCATCCATAATTGTTTGTGCTGTACCGAATCTCTAGATTAATACGTGATAATTCATAACTTAATATCTGAAACTTATATGTTTCCACTTGTTAAAAGATTGAATTTATTGAGTTTATGTTGATGATACATTCCATATTTCTACACTTTTTCTACAACTCTTGGATCACAAATCTACCGTTTGCCCATCTTCCTTCAAAATTTTATATCTCACCTACTACTCACACGTGTTTATACATCTCTCTTCGAAATATTGTGACGATGTTTTAATTGGTATAGTTATATTGCATGATTGCATTCTGCTATTGTTATATTTTATGATTAAATACATTTATATAGATACCTCCATTTTAAGGTTATTCACAATGGGGTTTCATAGGGTGTTTTACGATATTAATTAAAAGTAATGTCATCACCATGACATGGTGCTAACCCATTTTTCAAGACAGATGAAACAAAATGAAACACTTATTGAGAGTCAAATCGTTTTATCAGAGAGAGTACTTCATGAGAGCTAGTTGCATTTAATTACACTGGTTAACCTAGAAAATAGTGAAATGAAACTCTCTATTAAAAGAGAATATTTTATTCAGTTGTAAAGCCAATGTTACGAAACTTCTGCCTAGCCATTAAGCAGTAACCACGATCTTGGTAAAGGACGGCAGGTTAAAAACAAATCTTGCATGAATGACAATCACCCGGTCAGTGGTCACCCCCACCCAATTCTGACACCAGGTTTAAAAAAATTGGAGAAAGGACTGGAATTTAAGCTGGAGAAAGGACGTCGGTATCAACATGTGTGGGTGGGCAAACGTAGAATCCAAGAAGACGTTGATGACTGAGACCAGGTGATGTGATGCGACTATGCGAGCGAATGCACACCGTTGCCCTGTTGCTCTCCTGCAGTCCTGCTCCATTCCTTTCACCATTTGCTGTGTGATCGACAATCGTGATCTCGTTGCTTAATGCGCATTGCAATTATCGGGTCATTCCAGTTCACAAATACTTCTTATCAACCTGGCTGCTTTTCCCAGATATCATCCTGTTGAAGTTGAGTCCAAGATCCTGTTTGGAGCTGCTTTCTGCAAATTTTTAAGCGTTGTAATCTGGGCCTGCGCGCGAGAGAAAAATAAAAACAAGCGACAAGGGTGTCTCAGGTTAGATCTTAGATGGAGACTTCTTTCTGCGACGATATGGTTAATGTTAGGTATTCTAGAAACCTAAGTGCGCTTGTTTGGTTGGATATAGAATCCAATTCCAGAGCCACATATATTTGAGCTCAGAAAAAAAAACAATGTTTAGAACAAAGTCTAATATCCACATCTTCTAAGTTAGAACAAAGTCTAACTTGTGCATCCTTTATAATTTTCACTAGCTCTACCTTTGAATCCAATCACGGTACCCATGCATGTGTTTGCCTTGCCAGGAGATGTTTACACAGGGCTGTATGATATATCCAATGGGAAATGTTTATTCCCCCTTTGGTACACCGCTAGGATGTTAAAGCAAATGCACTATATTCAAAGACATATTCACGGCAGTTGGATTCACGTACAGCAGCAGATCAAACAGCCTTTCGATTCACCTTTTAAATTATTCTGTAGCAGCGATTATCTTCTGGCACGCCATTTCCTTGTCGCCATGCTCCAGGTGGCAATGAGATGCAGCATCACGAATCACTCCAGATTTAGTTAGTTGTTGTAACAGCTAAATATTTAAACAATAAATCCGCCATTTCACAGAAATAATTTCAGTACCTTTCAGAATCCTGCCACCACGAGCTGTGACTGTGAGTGTGGGGTGATTGGGAGCGGCGAGCACGCGAGCAGCAGAGAGCGGTAGTGCTGGTGACCAGCAGGTTAGTGGTGGAAAAGAGCAACGTGAGGGTTTTTTCCCCGGAGCACATCCGGAGCCACCACGACGCCGCCATCAGCAACTTCGGCGGCACACTCACCGGCATCGTCGTCTAACCCGACAAGAAGGCCATCGGCTGCACCAAGTTCAAGTCTAAGTTTCGTCGGCCGGTCATCCTCCTGCCTTACTGTTGAGGTAGGCGCACAGCTTTCCCTCGACTTAGTGGTTTTTATTACTTTTTTTGCAGCTTGTTCTGCTTTGCTGAAGAAATAAGTTTATTCAGATATCTCGTACCCTAAACTCGGAAACTCTGAACTGCACAAACTTAACAAGTACTAGCAATTTATTTATAATGATGATTTGGTTTTGGGGAGTTTGATTTTTTGGTGGTTGATGCATATATTCAGATTCATCCTAAGTTTCATTCTATTTGAGCGCATCCAATTTACTTCCCGTATCATTCAATTTGTTTCTTGTATTTCTCTGTGCTTTATCAATGTATTGTTATGTATAAAGTCGTAGGAAAACAAACTAAATTCATCAAATGGATCCTTTATATATATATATATATATATATATATATATATATATATATATATATATATATATATATACACGGGAGCGCTATTCTACACCACCTGTGTAGAATAACTATTCTACACCGACTACTTTCAGTAGTAGATTTTCTCAGTAGAATAGCAATTGAATACTATATTTTTCTCAGTAGTAGATTTCTCGGTAGAATAGTTATTCTATACCCGTGGTGTAGGATAGCATTTGTATATATATATATATATATTCAAAAGTTGTGATTGTTGGTTCCGGTTTTTAATTCTGATATAGATATAACACTATGTGCACTACTTCCAAAAGATGTTTGGAATCATGGAGGATGTTGATTAACATATCATGCCACTAATCTGTATATGTTGGGGGAAATTACTCCATTTTCAGGACTTAAGGATTAATACTTCAAGGGCTAAGAAAGGCTCCGAAGCCGGCGAGCCTTCGTTCGGAGGTAGAGGCGTCAAGCCGAAGGGTGCAGCGATACGAGGCCTCGGTGAACCCTCCGAATGAGAGATAAAGGTCCCGAAGCTGAAGGACAAGATTGACGAGATGTTTGGCCTATCCATCTGCCTTGTAGTATTTTACCTTTTATAACCTTGTTCCTAACACCGAATAGTTTCCACTATGTCGGTTGTAATCTAGGAGCAATTAGGTCCTTTCCTTATGTATTTTTACCTATAAATACCCCCCTCTATACCCTGTAAAGAGGGGTTCCCCGGTACAAGTTATTCAATACACACGTTCGGACTACTCGAGCTATTATCCTACTCAGAGGTTCGAGTCAGTCCTAAATCACAAACTCGTTGTTTGTTCGTTCTTGATCTCAGAGAACCTGTTGGTGTAACTTTTGCGCCAACAGTTGGCGCCGTCCGTGGGGAGCCAGTTCTAGAAGCTTGTTCTCTGCTGCTGACTGCACTTCGAAGACTACTTACGGAGGGAGCCTCGGAGTCTCAGGATTCCGCGCACCCTTCAGTTAAGGGCTTCTTAGTGCAGCCCGAAGGCCTTCACTCGACTTCCCGAGTCGTTCGAAGTCCTCCGTCTCCAAGACCTCTTCGTGGCTAGCTATGCCTCCGAAGCGGAGTCAAACTTCGGGTCCTCTCCGAAGGTCCCTTCGAACCACAGGAGTCGGACCCTCAACTACTCCGGTGATTCCCGCCGAGGCCGTTGGGCGTCGAGTACCCAGGGGTCCTCGAGCTCCTCCTACGGAGCTTCAGACTGATTACATCAGCTCCCAAGACCCGGAGCTACCTTCAGAAGAAGACGAAGGCCTTCCTGGAACCGAGGCTACTCAATTAGCCAGGCTTTAGGAGGAAGTAGCTAGGTGGAGGCAGGAGGCTGCTGATCGCCTCCGCACTCAAGCCTCCACCGAGACTCCCGAAGGGCCTCAAGACGGTGGTGCTCACAACCCCCCAGAAGTTGTCCAAGTCCCGGAGGAAGCCGAAAACGCATCTTTCGATGAGGAGTCCCCATTGCACCCGGACTTGCAAAGAGTCCCCTTTGATCCCAGGTTCAAAGCATCGAAGTTACACAAGTACTCCGGGGGGTCGGACCCCGAAGAGTTCGCCCGCTCATATGCCCTAGCAATAGAAGCAAGTGGGGGGGGGGTGCGAAGCACTATGGCAAAATGCTTCCCCCTCGCTCTTGAAGGCGTGGCGCTCCGATGGTTCTGGTCTCTAAAGCCAGGATCAATCAGCTCTTGGGAGCAGCTAAAGAAGAAATTTGTGAGCAACTTCCAAGGCACCTTCGTGGCCCCAATGTCCACAGGAAGTTTGTTCTAGGTGAAACAGCGGACGGGAGAAACACTCCGGGAGTACTTCACGTGCTTCACCCATACCAAGTCGCAGATCAAGGGCCTGTCTACCTCTTCGGTAGTCGACGCCGCCCGCGAAGGAGTGCTGAACCCCGACCTCCTCAGCAAACTCCATTGGAAGCCGGTGACGTCTGTGGCGCAGCTGATGGCATACTTCAAACAGTATGCCAAGGCGGAAGAAGGCTGTCTTCGACGTGCTGAAGCACCATCGTCCACCCTCCGGGAAGTCAAGAAGGAGCCCGAATCCTCCGCTCCCCTACAACCTCCTCAAGACAACCGCTTCAACGAGCACAAGCGGGGAAAGAAGCATTTTCGTTCGAAGGTACTAAACATTGCGCCTTCTGCTCCGAGGGCACCTGCCAATTTCCAGCAGGCGAAGAATTTCAAGGCCGGGGCGCCAAAGCCTCAAGAAAGGATGCCTGGCAGGCGTCAAAGGTTTTTCTGTTGCGTGCATGGTGACAATAGGAGCCATGACACGAAGGATTGCAAGGCAGTGTTGGCCCTTCGGGGCGACTACCTTGAGCGAAGTACCGTGCGGGGTGCTTCGGACCAAGCCCCACCATCAATACGGTCAGAGCCTGTGCAAACTGTGGCCCGAGCCGGTGCCCTTGAAGCCCCCATGCGGTTACCGGTGGCCAATATTATGCCACCACCAAAGCAGGAAGACCCGCAAGACCGCGGCAAGCGAGTGGTCCTGCCCATCTCCGGAGGGGGGACCCTCGAGGGCATGTCCAAAAGGCAGTGGCGCGAGTACGTCCGAGAGGTCGGGCACATTGGGACCTCGAGTTCCGCCGAAGCAATGCCAGAGTGGTCCCATGTGCCCATCTCGTTTACCGCCAGCGATGCCGCGGGGGTGAAGTTCCCCCACGCTGACCCCTTGGTCATTTATGCTGATATAGCAGGAGTGGAGGTCCGAAGGATCCTAGTAGATGGCGGGAGCTCCGCAGACATACTCTTCGTCCAGGCCTTCGATCATATGTGCATACCTCGGAAGCATCTACTTCCAGCAGCCCGGCCACTTCAAGGGTTCTCAGGACCGCCTCTCGATGCCCTCGGCCAGATAGGCCTCGAGGTTGCCTTCAGAGAGGGGCCTTTAGCCCGGGTAGAAGAGGTGATCTTCGACGTGGTTGATGCCCCATATGCTTACAACGCAATCTTTGGCCGAGGGATGCTGAACCAGTTCGGGGCCATAGCGCATCATAATTACCTTTGTCTCAAAATGCCCACGCAAGGTGGAGTGCTTACCATTTTAGGAGACCAAGCTGTAGCCCGGAGGACGGAGTATGGCCATGGGCAGCCGTTGGATCCCCGGCAAGTGCACAACGTGGCGAAAAGCGTCGAAGAAGTGCCGGAGGCCTCGAACCTTCGGGGTTCGAAGGGGCCCTCTCTCAAGCCAAGCCCGGAGGGTGATGTTGAGACAAGAATGATTTCGAAAGATGGCAAAGAGTACCCAGTACAGTTCGGCAAAGGGCTATCCCCGGAAATAGCTGCCTCGTTAGAAGAAGTCGTCAAGAAAAATCTGGACATCTTTGCTTGGACTGACGAAGACATCACTGGGGTCGATCGAAGCATCATCGAGCATAGTCTGCTCGTCAACCCAAAGGCCAGGCCAGTGCGCCAGGGGCTCCGCAAGCTATCAGCAGAAAGAGCAAGCCTCGCCAAAGCCGAAGTAGAAAAATTGTTAAGAGCTGGCATCATCAGGGAGGTAGCCCATACCGAGTGGTTGGCTAACCCTGTTTTTGTAAGGAAGAAGGACTCGAACAAGTGGCGCATGTGTATTGACTTTACTTCATTAAATAAAGCATGCCCGCGAGACCCCTACCCAATGCCCCAAATAGATCAGCTGGTAGATTCAACAGCCGGCTCCGAGTTGCTAAGTTTCCTTGACGCTTATTCCGGATATCATCAAGTATGGCTGAAACGCGAAGACGAAGCCAAGACAAGCTTTATAACTCCTTCCGGAGTATTCTGTTATGTAAGGATGCCTTTTGGTTTGCGGAATGCCGGAGCCACCTTTTCACGATTAATAGCTAAAGCTCTAGGTCATCAGATAGGCCGGAATGTCGAGGCCTATATGGATGATATTGTAATAAAAAGTGCTCAAAAGCACCAACATAGCTTAGACCTAGCTGAAACATTTGAGAGCCTCCGAGCATGTGGAGTACGCCTCAACCCGGAAAAATGTATATTCGGGGCACAAGTAGGAAAGCTACTAGGATACTTAATTTCGAGTAGGGGAATCGAAGCTAGCCCAACACAGATAAGCGCACTACAAAGGATGGCTCCACCAGAGAATTTGAAGCAAGTGCAGAAGCTAGCAGGAAGGCTCACAACACTTAGCAAGTTCCTGGCCAGGTCAGCAGAGCGGAGCCTCCCAATTTTCAAAGCATTAAAGGGGTCCGAAAGCTTTAGTTGGACACCGGAGTGTCAGAAGAGCTTCGATGATATAAAAGCATACCTCGGAAGATTATCAACTTTGACCGTTCTCCTCCCAGAAGAAACACTGCTCCTATATCTTGCCGCAACAGGTTCAGCAGTAAGTGCAGTATTGGTCCGGGAAGTTGAGCTTAAAGGAAAGCTGGTGCAGAACCCAGTTTACTTTGTGTCGGAGGCATTGTCCAGAGCTAAAGTCAGATACTCCGAGCTCGAGAAGTTTGCTTATGCCCTAGTAATGGCCTCACGCAAGCTAAGGCATTATTTCTTGGCGCATAACCTGATCATCCCTACATCGTATCCTCTTGGAGACATGCTCCGAAACAAAGATTCTACGGACAGGATTGGAAAGTGGGCTATTGAGCTAGCCCCGTTCGGAATCTCCTTCACATCAAGAACAACCATTAAATCCCAAATCATAGCCGATTTTGTAGCAGAGTGGACTCCATCCGCTATTTGGGCCCCGGAAGAACCTTCCGAAGGTTTGTGGACTATATTTTCAGATGGAGCATATAAAGCATCCGGTGCAGGAGCAGGGGCCGTCATCATATCACCATCAGGGCAGAAAGCCATGTATTCTGCGAGGCTCAACTTCAGAACCACTAATAACATTGCCGAGTACGAAGGAATCCTGCTAGGCCTCCGAAAGGCTAAAGCGCTCGGAGCCGCAAGGATAATGATTAAGACAGATTCCCAAGTCATCGCAGGGCATGTTGATAAAAGCTTTCAAGCAAAAAATCCACATCTAGCACAATACCTTGAAGAAATTCGCAAGACCGAAGCAGCATTCAGAGGATTTACAGTTCGGAGTATCCCTCGTGCAGAGAATCAACTCGCAGATATTCTTGCAAAGGCCGCAGCAGGGGCGGTGGACCTTCCGGAGGGTGCTTTCTACGAAGAACTAGCACAACCAGCAGCTGTTCAGTTACCCTTTTCGGAAGTACTGTGCATTCCGATTGCAGATTGGCGGGCTCCGATTATGAACATGTTGCAAAGTAGCATAGACCCTCTCGAAGGTCTAGAAGCCCGAAGGATGCAGGCAAGAGCTCGAAATTATAAGCTTATCGACGGAGTATTATACAAAGCGGGAGTGTGTTCACCTCTACTTCGATGCATCTCCCAGCCCGAAGGTCAGGACATACTTCGAGACATCCATGAAGGCTTGTGCGGAAGTCATTTAGCCCCCCGTGCACTAGCTGGCAAGACGCTTCAGCAAGGGTTTTATTGGCAAACTATAGTAAGAGATACGGAGGACCTGGTTCGAACATGCCAAGGCTGCCAATGGATGGGCAGGCGAAGCCATCGCCCGCCAGCCCAGCTTCAAGTTATTGCCCCAGTATGGCCAATGGCTAGATGGGGCATGGACCTCATAGGCCCTTTCCCAATGGCAAAAGGCGGCTTGAAGTTTGCGGTAGTAGCAATCGAGTATTTCTCAAAGTGGGTTGAAGCGGAGCCATTGGCAGCTATCACCTCGAGGAATGTGCAAAAATTTTTCTGGCAGAACATTATATGTAGGTTCGGAGTGCCATGGGAGTTGACGGTGGATAATGGAACCCAATTCGAAGCTGACACCTTCCAAGCATTTTGTGAAGATTTGGGCATTAAGTTATGCTTTGCTGCGGTGCGCCATCCACAATCCAACGGAGCCGTTGAGCGAGCCAACGGGAACATCCTCTCCGAGCTTAATCGCTGAATCGTTGGCTTGGCCAAGGGGCTGTGGGTCAAAGATCTCCCTAAAATCTTGTGGTCCATTCGAACCACTCAAACCAGGTCCACAGGTTTTACCCCATTTAGATTACTATTCGGAGATGAGGCCATGACTCCGACGAAGCTCAAAGGTGGATCCCTTCGAGTAGTTCAACCTGGAGATGAAGGTGACAGGAACACTTTGCTGGATTTGTCAGAAGAAACAAGGCTTCGAGCTGTCGCCAATCTGACTAAGTACTAGGACCACACAAAGACATGGTATGACCCGAAGATAAAACTAAATGAGCTAAAACCTGGTCATCTAGTGTTGCGAAGTGTAATAGCTCCGGGGAAGCTAGGAAGCAAATGGGAAGGACCATATGTTATCTTACGCTCAGGGCGCCCCGGGTCGTTTAAATTAGCTAATTTAGAAGGGGAAGAGTTGAAGCATGCATGACATGCAGAGCACCTTAAGCGTTATTACGCTTAGGGGCTCCTTGTAAGCGCTTGTAAAATTTTCCTTTCTATGAATAAAGATAAGGGTCGAATTTTGTTTGCTCTTCGAATATCCCTTACTCCTGATGGACGCATCGGGAGGACGGAGATGCTTGCAGAGTCAAGCATTTTTCCCAAGACCGAGGCGGCTGCCTGCGAACCATCGGTTCAGAGGCTCCACGGCCACCCTACGGATTCTAGGCTCCGGCTTGTTAGGATCCGTAGAAGAGTCTAAGGACTTTAAAAAGAAACAGACTTTCGGCCTCCGGGTACGAAGTGTCTGCAAAAGAGCCGAAGGTGGCCACCCTACGGATTCCAGGCTCCGGCTTGTTAGGATCCGTAGAAGAGTCTAAGGACTTTAAAAAGAAGGGTTAATTTTTTCCGTGCCATTACAATTTTTGCGGTTTGCCAATATGCCATCGATGTGTCACTGACATATGGGGGCCGCCACAGTCACTGACAGTGGCATATAGGCAATTTCTAAAAATTATAATGGCATGCGAGTAATTTTCCCTAAAAAGAAACATACATTCGGCCTCCGGGTACGAAGTGTCTGCAAAAGAGACGAAGGTGGCCACCCTACGGATTCCAGGCTCCGGCTTGTTAGGATCCGTAGAAGAGAGTCTAAGGACTTTAAAAAGAAACAGACTTTCGGCCTCCGGATACGAAGTGTCTGCAAAAGAGCCGAAGGTGGCCACCCTACGGATTCCAGGCTCCGGCTTGTTAGGATCCGTAGAAGAGTCTAAGGACTTTAAAAAGAAACATACTTTTAGCCTCCGGGTACGAAGTGTCTACAAAAGAGCCGAAGGTGGCCACCCTACGGATTCCAGGCTCCGGCTTGTTAGGATCCGTAGAAGAGTCTAAGGACTTTAAAAATGATATGTGTAATTCGAAGCATCCGGTTGTTCGGAGCATCATTGTGCCTGGCAAACCCTTTTCTACAGTAAAGGATCCACCACCCACAAGGGGGGGTTGGAGGATAGGAACCACACGACATACTTGAATTTCACATTAAATCATTATACTTTTACATCAAGAAAAGTTTTGGTCCAAGCCTAGAAAAAATCGTAGACCCTGTCGGCATCTAGAGCTACCTCTCCGGCTACTCTGCCCTTCGGAGCTCGAAGCTATTGGCTTGGCCCTCTTCGTTCGAACGCTTCTCTTCTTCTTGGAGGCTCGTAGTTTCTTTTGCTCTTCTTGAAGCTCCGCCCACGTCAAGAGCCTTTCGGAGTCAGCCTCCGCAGGGTCTTCGGCCCGGTACTCCGAGTCGGACCAGTCCGTAGGTTCGGAAGACGAAGATACCTTCTCCTTCTCTTCCTCTTTAATATAAGCTAAGACATCTTGGCAAACTTCAAAGGTTATCTCCCCTCCATCTCCACGAGGAACAGAGAAGCGAGAGCGGCGGTAAGGCCTTAAGCCTTCAAGGTTTGCCCACTCCTTTCGGAGCTCGTCAGTAATTTCCAATAATTCGAGGTCAGGGCTCGAAAGGCATGACAAAACCTAAAAAAGAACAGAACACCCAAGACAAGTTTCTCGTTTATAGCTTTTCCATTAATAAAAAGGGCTTTACAAGACTTCGCATACATAATAACCCTAAAAAGCTAGACCTGCGGATCGGTTGGCGGAGCAGGAATGACAGGGGCTGGCGAGGCAGGAAGTGGTGGCCTTGTTTGCGCCTGCTTCTGCCGGCGAGCTTCGTCAATCCAAGCCTTGGCCGCAACCTTGTGGTCCGTCTTCCAAATTGATCGGAAGACTTCCCAGGCCAAGGCCACATCCGAGGATGGGTGCAGTAAGTCGTCGGAGGCAAAGCTGCCAGGGCTCGAACCTCTGACTGAGCCGAGGGGGACCTGAAGGGACGCGAGGTGGCTGAGAACCCCGATGCTAGCGCACTGACCGGAGATTTCTCCATACCGAACGCCGGAGTTCATCATCAACGATGAAGCCACCTGGATCCTTCTCAGCTTCCGATCAAGGGGTTCGTGGATCGCAACAGAAGACGAGGGGCACATAGTACCGAAGTACTCCAAGGTACCCTGAAGGGCTTCCAAGGTATGGTCCGCCATACTAGCATTCCTCTTCTCGGTCGCTTCTAGCCCTGCAGCAGTTGCAGATACCTCGGCCACCTGGAGTATTAAGGAGTTTTTTTGGGCCATGGCCTGGTTAAGAGCTCCTTGGAGCTCCACCAATTGAGCGCTCGAAGCAACCGCTTCTCGACGGAGCCTTTCGACCTCCGCCCGAAGAACAACGTGCTCAGCTTCGACCTCTTGGGCTGAGGAGCGGAGCGCGTCGTTGTCTTGTCTCGCCGTCCGAAGAGCTTCGTCGGCCGCTGCCCTAGCCCTCCGTTCCACCAGGGCTTCCTCCTCCAACCTGATGGATCTCTCGTTGGAGTTGTTAAGAGTGGTCTGGAGGGTAGTAACCTTCCTTTTGAGGCGGTTGATCTCAACCTCATTGGAAGTTGCTGCCGCTCTAGCAAGAACAAATTGCTGCAAAAGAACAAGTAAGTACCGAAGTATTTATGTTCACTAATTCGAAGTAGCTATGGTGTTTTTTCATACCTGAAGGGCAGCCCTTTCGAGGGCTGTGTTGAGCGTCGGAGCCACTGCCTCGCTCAAAACGGAGACCAAGTCCGAGTTGGCGATATCCTGGCTCTTCTCTGCCAGGGGCTCCATGAGCCTTTGGAGGCCTTCCCGCTGCTCCAAGAACGGAGCCAGTAGAGGCAGCCAAGACAGGGCTTGGCGGTCGTCTGCCGCGGCCTCATCCTCCGAATTGCCGATGGAGGTTGTAGCGAGGCCAGGAAGAAGGCCGAGGCTAGATAAGCTCTTGCCCCTCCCTGGCACGAAGGCAGACGCGGCGGGCGAAGCCGGAGTCTCCCGGTCGTCGGCGGCTACCCCTCCGGCCAGAGGCATGACAACAAAGGCAACTTCAACTGCCGGAGCCGACACCGCAGGGTCAACCGCCGTCGCCAAATTCGCTCCAACGGGTACATTCTCCACTGCCAAGCAGGGAGCATCCGAAGAAGCAGGGGGGTCCGCCCAGGCCACGACCCCCGAAGGCGAAGGGGCTTCGAGCGCTACCGGGGCATCGACACCCGTAGAGGTACCTGCTTGGTCAAAAAAATTAATAAGCATATTTACAAGGAAAAAGTTGTAGGTACTAGCCAGGGCAGGAGCTTCGAGGAGTACCTTCGGGGGCCTCGTGAGGCAGGATCGCCGGATCCTCCAGGACTTCATACTCCTGAAGGATGTCAGCGAAGTTGAGAAACCAAGGGTTGGTTTCGGTGTTTGTGATGAGTGATTGACAGGCTTTTACCCTCTGGTTCGAAGGGGTACCTCCGAAGGGGGTTCGGAGGTTGGATCTCCGAAGGTGTTCGGAGGTTGCTTTGGTTGCTGCAGCTGTTGCAGCGGAGTGTGCCTGTCGGAGAGGTCCGACAGTACACGATGACTGGGTTTGTACCGAAGGTCTCGGTACTTTGGGCGGTACACCAGAGTGTGTGCCGAAGGATGCTAACCCGGAGAGGTCTCCGGAGTACTGGACATACTTGTCTGCTTGTCTGTGGTGCGCAGGGGACTGCGGAGGCGACGGACGGTTCGTAGCAGGTGAACCTGGGTCAAGCGGGAAGCTTGATGCCAGTGGAGCGGGGAGCTCCGTCACGGAGGCTGCGAAGGGGTCTAGGTCGGACCTCGGGTCGAGGTGCACCAGGAGAAGGCAGTAAGTGCGGAGCGTGGCTCCGGGTGAAGGTACTCCGAGACAAAGTCCTCGGAGGCGAGGCACTTTGAAGGGTACTCTGGATGGAGTGACTTCGGAGTATGGTGGTTCAAGTCCTCTGCGGAGGCAAGGCGTTCGAAGTGTGCTCCGGAGGGAGACACTCGAAGGTACCCGACAAAGGTCTCAGAAGTCGAGGTGCATCGAAGGCATGGTCCGGGTGAGGCTCGTTGAGGAGTGTGCTCGGGGAGAGACACTGCGACGATGTGCTCATGGAATGCTTCGTGCGGAGGCCTTGGACGAAGGAGGGACTTCGAAGGGTGGCACTCCAAAGGAGGGCTTCGGAGTGACGCAGGCTTCGGAGCGAGGCTAGCTCCGGAGCGAGGTTGACTTGTGGTACTTCGGACATGCATGGCTTCGGTACACAGACTGATGGAGTTCAAGCTTGGAGTACCTGCGAAGCCGTGGTGGTCCACTCCGGAGGTGGTGGTGCGAAGGCCCAATGGCTTT
The DNA here is from genome assembly GCA_019279435.1 of Zizania palustris. Lineage (NCBI taxonomy): Eukaryota > Viridiplantae > Streptophyta > Magnoliopsida > Poales > Poaceae > Zizania > Zizania palustris. The sequence continues at coordinate 67,856,626 of JAAALK010000287.1, read as the reverse complement.
GATGGCTTCGGCTCAAAACTGTCACTGTATCGAAGGCTGACTTCGGTGAAGCGAAGGCCGTCAGGCTCAAGGCTTCTCACCGAAGCTACCGCACCCCTCGCGTGCGAAGGGAGGCTCCAGAAAGGTCAAAGACTGCAAAGGCTGACATTGTCTGCTCTGCAAAAAGCTGACGCTGTCCCCTCTGCAAAGCTGACAGAGAAGCCTCCAAATAAAGTTGACTACCTTTTTTACCCCTCTGTTCTGTAGAGACAAAACTGGTGTAAACCCTAGGGGTAAAGTAGTCATTTCACTTGGGTGAATAGTGGCTATAAATATGGGGGCTGGGTAGGTAAATTTGAACACTTTGAGCATTTACTGTTAAGCTCCTGTACTAGCCACCACACTTTGTATTCATCCTGAGTTCATTTATTGTGTTCCTTGTTCAAGCAGCGAAGCCCTGCTTCTGTGTTCATTTATTCTGCTTGAGCTTGTTTGCATACCTCGCTAGTTGTAGTGCACCGAAGCCTGTCTAGGCGAAGTGTGTTTTGTGCAAAGTGTGCTTTTCAGTGTGCGTTCGCTCTGTGTAACAGGAGGCTAAACCTCGCTGCTTACTAGCGAAGCCCTGATCGAAGCCCGTGTTTCTTATCGTATCTAACCCCCTAGCGAAGTCTGTTAGTGTGCGTTTAGACCTTCGGTGTACGAAGCCCAGCACCAGTTGCTGTCGCTAAAGTACTTGGTCGAAGTCCTCAGAGGACAGTCCACTCGTGCGAAGGGTGAAGTGCGAAGCCTGCTCGAAGCACCTTGTGTGCGGAGCCTGCACTGACTTAGCAGAGTAGATTTTTCAGGGTTGCATGTTGAGCGAAGTCTTCTAGGCTTCGGACTTTTACTCCTTGCGAAGCCTGTGTTCGGAGCTGTCAATTACCTCCGAACCAGACCTTCGAAGGTTGTGTTCGAAGCCTGTTCCACAGTAGACTGTATTAAAACAGAAGGCTAATTTTAGTCTGAAATTTTAAAAGCTCCCATTCACCCCCCTCTGGTCGTCATTTCCGGTCCAACAATTGGTATCAGAGCAGGTTAAGATCACAAGTTGACCTTAACCGGTTTTGTGATCTCTTGGCGACATGGACAGAGCTAGTAAAATTCCTCTGTTCGATGGGACTGATTTTGCATACTGGAAAGTGCGCATGGAGGCTTGCTTGCTAAGCCAAGGAAATACAATTAGGGAGATTGTGGACTCACAATACTCCATCCCTGATACTCGCACCTCTCAAACAGAGAAGGATCAGTATAATGCCAACTCCAAGGCAAGAAATATACTGTTCATTGGTTTGAGTAGAAGTGAGTTTGATAGGGTGCAGCACCTTAGGACTGCTAGGGAAATCTGGACAACACTCACTATTTTTCATGAGGGCTCTACACAGATCAAGGCCAGGCGCCAAAGCACATACAATCAACAATATCAACTGTTTGTGCAGGCACCTGGTGAATCTATAGATGCCATGTTTTCTCGCTTTGATGCAATAGTGAGTAACTTGCGATCCAACGGGACACTTGCTTACAATGATCATGACAGGGCTATCAAGCTTCTCTATGCTCTTGATCGTAGCATATGGGAAGTGAAGATATCCAGCATTGAGGAGTCCGTAGGCTATGACACATTGACCTGTGATGAGCTCTTCAGCAAGCTGAAGTCCACAGAGATTGCCAAGGCATCTCTTGCAGTGCACAGAAGCTCTTTGCCACAACCATTGGCATTGGTTTCTAGCACTAGCCGTGGCACCGCTGCAGAACCAAGCATATCTGGTACTTGTGTTCTTGCAGATGGTTTTGCTTTGTCCTCCCTGGTCTCCGTCACTCAGGAGCAGGTGGATACTCTGGATGATGATGAGCTTGCTCTCATTGCCAGAAGGTTCACCCGCTTTCATCATGAGAGACGGGATCAGAGGAGAAGTGGTTTTAGTGGTTGCTTTGAATGTGGCGACACTTCTCATATCAAGGCGAATTGCCCTAAGCTCAAAAAAAGAGATGAGAGTGAGCACCCCAAATACCACAAAAAGGAGAGGAAACCCTTTGTGAAGGGCAAGCGTGGCAAGGTGGCTAAAAGAGTAGCCTGTTGGACCGGAAATGGCGACCAGAGGGGGGGTGAATGGGAGCTTTTAAAATTTCGGGCTAAAAACAGCCTTCTGTTTTTAATTCTGTCTTCTGCGGAACAGGCTTCGAACACAACCTTCGAAGGTCTGGTTCGGAGGTAATTTACAACTCCGAACACAGGCTTCGCAAGGAGCAAAAGTTCAAAGTCAAGAAGACTTCGCTCCACCCACAACCCCAAAAAATCAACTCAGCTAAGTTAGTGCAGGCTCCGCACACAGGGTGCTTCGAGCAGACTTCGCACTTCACCCTTCGCACGAGTGGACTGACCTCTGAGGACTTCGACCAAGTACTTAGCGACAACAACCGGTGCTGGGCTTCGTACACTGAAGGTCTAAATGTACACTAACAGACACCGCTAGGGGCTTCGACATGATAAAAACAAGGGCTTCGATCAGGGCTTCGCTAGTAAGCAGCGAGGTCTCGCCTCCTGTTACACAGAACGAACACACACTGAAAATTATACCTTTTTGCAATAGAGAACTCAAATTTCTCCCCCTTTGGCAATGCAAGCATCAAGGAGCATTTAAAAGATGCATAGCGTTGAAATGGGCAGAGTTGCAAGGACATACAAAGCAAAAATATGCCAATACTTAATACCAAATATCATGTGCTCAGCTCAATTTAACATTCTCTAAAAACATGATGACAACATGTGATTTTGTCATTTTGAAATAAAAGCATCACCACTCAATCACGGTAACTAGACAAGTAAAAGCAGCGACTGCGCAAAGCTAGTCAATTTCTACTCTAGACAAACAAGTCCAGTTCAAATGGAGCATTAAAAGCAAACTTGATGATCAATGAATTTTGTTGTTCTTTTTCATAATGCCAGGGGTTATTTGTTTGTCCACCTTATACTATCCAATCAAGCCAAGCCTAGGCATGAAAACCATTGGAAGCTTAAGGCGGTGATTTTGGCATACACTACACTATCCCAGTTCAGACCAATATGCAATGGTAAGCAGTCTAGAATAGAGTAGTGCGACAAACAAACCCACCTAGATCTTTTCACTTGAAGCATGCAAATCATGGAGTTTTTGATTTTAACTAAGTGAACCAATTTTTAGCACTTGATGAACATCCATGAGTAAGTAGAACAATTTTTCAGGTTGCAATTTTTAGCATCCAAAGAAAAGTGTCATGCTATCAAGCAGATAAAAGATAGCTAAAGCAGTCCTGCCTATACATGCTAGATACAAGATTGAGCAGTGAGCATGATTTGAGTTTGGAAAGAAAACATCATGCACATTAATGTTTCAGATAAATTAAAAAGAGCTGAGCTGTCAAGAGCTGAGCTGTCATGATTTTATGAATTAAAATGAGGCATATAAGTGCAACAGATGTAAATGCAATTCCACACATGATGAGCATATGCAAGATAATTAAAATCAGCTCCCCCTCATAAAATGCCGTAAGGGTGACAAATACCAAGTGCCCCACGCAAGTAGGCAAATCGAGAAGCATCAAGGGGTTTCGTGAAAATATCGGCCAGCTGGTGTTGGGTATCAACATATTGAAGTTCAATATCACCCTTCTCATTGTGATCTCTGAGAAAATGATATCACACATCAATGTGTTTGGTTCTAGAGTGCTGAACCGGGTTATTTGCAATACAAATAGCACTAGTGTTATCACAGAAAAGTGGAACACTCTTATAATCTAACCCGAAATCCCGCAAAGTGGAATCCATCCACAAAATCTGAGAGCAACAGATAGCTGCAGCAACATATTCAGCCTCAACCGTCGATTGTGCAACATTAGACTGTTTGCGGGAAGACCAGCAAACCAGAGAAGTACCCAGAAAATGACAAGTACCAGAGGTACTCTTCCTATCAATCCTACACCCAGCAAAATCCGCATCGGAATAACCTCGAAGACACAGAGAGGAAGACGCTGAATACAATATGCCGAACTCAAGGGTATGTTTGAGATACCCTAGAATGCATTTTATCGCTTGATGGTGCGAAGTTCGTGGTGAAGCCTGAAAATGAGCGCACAGACATACTGTGAAGTGTATGTCCGGCCTCGTAGCAGTCAAGTAGAGGAGGGAGCCGATCATGCTTCGGAACTCCTTCTGATCTACGGCTTCTCCATCTTCGTCAGGATCCAATGCTACAGATGTAGCCATCGGAGTGGCGAGGGGCTTCACATCTGCCATGTCAAATTTCTTGAGCAGGTCCTTGGTGTACTTCGTCTGGTGGACGAAAGTACCTTGTTTGCTTTGCTTGATTTGCAAACCGAGGAAAAATGTAAGCTCGTCCATCATGGACATCTCGAATTCTCTGCTCATGGCATCTGCAAACTCGGCAACCAAAGCATGAGAAGAGCCACCAAAGATGATATCATCCACATAAATCTGTACTAGAACAAAATCTTTGCCATGCTTGAGAGTAAACAGGGTTTTATCAACAGAGCCCATCAAATACCCCCGCTCAAGCAGAAAAGACTTAAGTCTATCATACCAAGCCCGAGGGGCCTGCTTGAGTCCATAAAGAGCCTTATGAAGTTTAAGGACTTTATGTGGGTACTTGGGGTTTTCAAAACCAGGGGGTTGTTTTACATAAACATCTTCACCTATGAAGCCATTAAGAAAAGCACTTTTGACATCCATTTGATAGAGTTTGAATCCCCGGGATGTCGCAAAGGCAAGCAAAATCCTAATGGCCTCAGCCCAGAATTTTCTAGGAGTCATATGCTCATCGAGCATCGTCCTAGCCATCTCAACCAAAGTGCGGTTCTTTCTCTCAACGACACCGTTCTGTTGAGGAACCCGCGGAGCAGAGAATTGATGTTCTATGCCATGCTCCATGCAAAAGTCAACAAAGAGACTGTTTTTGAACTCGGTGCCATTATCACTTCGAATGAATTTCAATGCACCTGGGAGTTCAGTGAAAAGTCTCAAAGCCAAGCTCCGAAAGTGTGAAAACACTTCATCCTTGCTGGCAAGAAAGAAGACCCAAGAGTAGCGAGAGAAATTGTCGACAATCACTAAAACATACCACTTGCCACCTAAAGAACTAACCCGAGAAGGACCTACAGTGTCCATGTGGAGAAGTTCTCCGGGTTGTTCAGTCATCACTGTGGTGACTGGCGAATGCGAAGCGGCAATCATTTTTCCATGTCGACAAGGAGCACAAACTAAATTCTTCTCAAACTTGAGCTTGGGCAATCCTCGGATCAGACCTATGGCACTCAACCGAGCGAGCAACTCAAAGCTCATATGCCCTAGTCTCCTATGCCACTTCCAAAGCTCAGAAGTTGAATGTGCAACAAGACAATGAGAAGAACCAGATGACTCTGAAAAATCAGCTCCAAAAACTCTCCCAACTCTAAAGATCTTACAAACCACAACGCCATCAGAATTGAGCACTTGCGAAGTATCGCGATGAAATCGCACTTCGAAGCCCTCATCAAGCAACTGAGATACAAAAAGCAAATTGTATCTCAGGTTTTCAACCAAAGCAACATCTTTGAGAGTGAAATTCGAGTTTATTCTTACCACACCTTTACCTTTCACTCTACTCCTTCGATTGTTGCCGAAGGTGATATGTTCCCTTTGCTTGGTTGTGGTGAGGCTGGAGAACCATGCTGCATCTCCGGTCATATGGCGCGAACAACTGGAGTCCATGATCCACGTGCCCTCCAAGCCTCGATCTGCCGCCTACACATGATAAGAAAATCTCGATCGCTCAGTGCTGGGTGAGTGAAAAAGTGACGAGGCATCCAGCACTGAGTGACACGAGTAGTAGGCACAGTAGAAGTAGACGGTCTACGCACATGATAATCTGAATGATGCAAAGTGCGAGGTCTACCTACATGCTGTGATCTAACAACATGTCGAGGTCTCCTACTCTGATGAGGTACAAAGCTACTCGCCCGGGGTCTACCACCATATGGAACATGGTGAACACCTCGAGGAGCAAAACCTCTCTGAGAAGCACGAGGAGCCTCAAAAGCAGGACGATAGTAAAACTCAGACTCATGCATACCTAAAGATGGGTAATGCATGTCCTGGTAACTCATCGCCTGAGAGCGTCGCTCATCCTTGATGCGACGAAAACAGAACCCAACCAAATGACCCGCCCGCTGACAATAGGAACAATGAAAAACTCTCCTAGGGGCACTCTCATGGGTCACAGGAGCAACTCTCACAGGCTCCTTGGGCTTCTGTTGAGTGGTTTTCTTTGGAGGGAATTTCTTGGCAGGAGGAGTGGTTTTCTTTTGAGATCGGGTAGGTTTCTTGGCTGATGGAGTGTCTAACACAGCTCTCTCTTTCTCTAGGGTAGTGGGAGAGGTAAAAACAGTTTTGTTTTCATTATCTGAAGGAATCCTCTCAAAACCCAAACCTAGAGCTAACCTTGCTCTGTCAGCACACATCTTGGTCTTGGCCAAGAGCAAATCCATCCTACCCTTTCCCTCAGTGCATTTGTTAATCACGAAAAGAAGGTATTCATTTTCAGACATGAGGTTCTCAGCTCGCTCTCTAACAGTGCCTAGCTGGTCCTTAAGGGTTATGCAAGTGTCACAAACAGGTTGCACATCCTTAGAACTACCGGCCCTCTCCAATCTAGCCTCTAAATCATGAACATGTTTATCACGTAAATTAATGCTCTCGCGCAATAATGAACAGTTCATGCAATCAATTATATCATGAGGTCTAGAATCAACCACCAAAAGCTGCTTCTGTGTAGTCTCAAGCTCAGATAGAGTTTGAGCATGTACAGAACGCAACTAAGCAAGCTCACCCATGACTACAGTACAAGATTCACATTCAGCATCATTAACTTTAGACTTAAGCATGGCATAATCAGTAGACACAGATTCTAGCCTAAGTCTAAGGTCTTTTCTGTCTCTAGCGGCTTGCACAAGTAATCTATCCTGACCAAGAACTACTTCATTCAGTTCATCTAATTTAATTAATAGCTGGTCAGATGATAGTGGTACCTCAGATGAGTCTAGCTCATCGCCACTATGATCGCTGTCGGCCATGAAGCAAAGGCCGGTGAAGTCTTGTCCTTTCTTGTCCATCTTGTCCTCCTTTCTTGGGGACTCCTCCTCCTCAGAGCTCGACTCCTAAGTTGAGGAAGTGTCGATGTCGCTGAGAGCAGCAACAAATGCTCTGGAAGCGGCTTTGGCTACTCTCTTAGCCATCTTGCCGCGCTTGCCTTTCACAAAAGGCTTCCTCTCCTTTTTGTGGTATTTAGTGCGCTCACTCTCATCTCTCTGTTTGAGCTTAGGGCAATTAGCCTTGATGTGAGAAGTGTCGCCACACTCAAAACAACCACTAAAACCACTTCTCCTCTGATCCCATCTCTCATGATGAAAGCGGGTGAACCTTCTGGCAATGAGAGCAAGCTCATCATCATCCAGAGTATCCACCTGCTCCTTTGTGACGAAGACCAGGGAGGACAAAGCAAAACCATCTGCAAGAACACAAGTGCCAGATGTGCTTGGTTCTGCAGTGGTGCCATGGCTAGTGCTAGAAACCAATGCCAATGGCTGTGGCAAGGAGTTTCTGTGCACTGCAAGAGATGCCTTGGCAATCTCTGTGGACTTCAGCTTGCTGAAGAGCTCATCACAGGTCAATGTGTCATAACCTACGGACTCCTCAATGCTGGATATCTTCACTTCCCATATGCTACGATCAAGAGCATAGATAAGCTTGATAGCCCTATCGTGATCACTGTAAGCAAGCATCCCGTTGGATCGCAAGTTACTCACTATCGCATCAAAGCGAGAAAACATGGCATCTATAGATTCACCAGGTGCCTGCACAAACAGCTGATACTATTGATTGTATGTGCTTTGGCGCCTGGCCTTGATCTGTGTAGAGCCCTCATGAAAAATAGTGAGTGTTGTCCAGATTTCCCTAGCAGTCCTAAGGTGCTGCACCCTATCAAACTCACTTCTACTCAAACCAATGAACATTATATTTCTTGCCTTGGAGTTGGCATTATACTGATCGTTCTCTGTTTGAGAGGTGCGAGTATCAGTGATGGAGTATTGTGAGTCCACAATCTCCCAAATTGCATTTCCTTGGCTTAGAAAGTAAGCCTCCATGCGCACCTTCCAGTATGCAAAATCAGTCCCATCGAACAGAGGAATTTTACTGGCTCTGTCCATGTCGCCAACAGATCACAAAACCAGTTAAGGTCAACTGGTGATCTTAACCCGCTCTGATACCAATTGTTGGACCGGAAACGGCGACCAGAGGGGGGTGAATGGGAGCTTTTAAAATTTCGGGCTAAAAACAACCTTCTGTTTTTAATTCTGTCTTCTGCGGAACAGGCTTCGAACACAACCTTCGAAGGTCTGGTTCGGAGGTAATTTAAAGCTCCAAACACAGGCTTCGCAAGGAGCAAAAGTTCGAAGTCAAGAAGACTTCGCTCCACCCACAACCCCGAAAAATCAACTCAGCTAAGTTAGTGCAGGCTCCGCACACAGGGTGCTTCGAGCAGACTTCGCACTTCACTCTTCGCACGAGTGGACTGACCTCTGAGGACTTCGACCAAGTACTTAGCGACAGCAACCGGTGCTGGGCTTCGTACACCGAAGGTCTAAACGCACACTAACAGACACCGCTAGGGGCTTCGACACGATAAAAACAAGGGCTTCGATCAGGGCTTCGCTAGTAAGCAGCGAGGTCTCGCCTCCTGTTACACAGAACGAACGCACACTGAAAAGCACACTTCGCACAAAACACACTTTGCCTAGACAGGCTTCGGTGCACTACAACTAGCGAGGTATGCAAACAAGCTCAAGCAGAAAGACAACACAGAAGCAGGGCTTCGCTGCTTGAAAAAGGAGCACAGTAAAAGAACTCACTTGATGAATACAAAGAGTGGTGGCTAGTACAGGAGCTCAACAGTAAATGCTCAAAGTGTTAAATGTTACCTACCCAGCCCCCATATTTACAGCCACTATTCACACAAGTGAATTGACTACTTTACCCCTAGGGTTTACATCGGTTTTGTCTCTACAGAACAGAGGGGTACAAAAGGTAGTCAACTTTATTTGGAGGCTTATCTGTCAGCTTTGCAGAGGGGACATCGACAGCTTTTTGCAGAGCAGACAATGTCAGCCTTTGCAGTCTTTGACCTTTCTGGAGCCCCCCTTCGCACGCGAGGGGTGCGGTAGCTTCGGTGAGAAGCCTTGAGCCTGACGGCCTTCGCTTCACCGAAGTCAGCCTCCGATACAGTGACGGTTTTGAGCCGAAGCCGTCAAAGCCCTTGGGCCTTCGCACCAACACCCTCGGAGTGGACCACCACGGCTTCGCAGCTTCTCCCAGCTCGAACTCCATCAGTCCGTGTACCGAAGCCATGCATGGCCGAAGCACCACAAGTCAACCTCGCTCCGGAGCTAGCCTCGCTCCGAAGCCTTCTTCACTCCGAAGCCCCACCTTTGGAGTACCACCCTTCGAAGTCCCTCATTCGTCCAAGGCCTCCGCATGAAGCATTTCATGAGCACTTCATCGTAGTGTCTCTCCCCGAGCACACTCCTTGACGAGCCTCACCCGGACCATGCCTTCGATGCACCTCGACTTCTGAGACCTTCGTCGGGTACCTTCGAGTGTCTCCCTCCAGAGCACACTTCGAACTTGATCCACCATACTCCGAAGTTACCCCTTCCGGAGTACCCTTCGAAGTGCCTCGCCTCTGAGGACTTTGTCTCGGAGTACCTTCACCCGGAGCCACTCTCCGCACTTACTGCCTTCTCCTGGTGCACCTCGACCCGAGGACCGACCTCGACCCCTTCGCTGCCACCGTGACGGAGCTCCATGCTCCACTGGCATCAAGCCTCCCGCTTGACCCAGGTTCACCTGCTACGAACCGTCTGTCGCCTTCGCAGTCCCCTGCGCACCACAGACAAGCAGACAAGTGTATCCAGTACTCCAGAGACCTCTCCGGGTAAGCAACTTTCGGCACACACTCCGGTGTACCGCCCAAAGTACCGAGACCTTCGGTACAAACCTAGTCATCGTGTATTGTCGGACCCCTCCGACAGGCACACTCCGCTGCAACAGCTGCAGCAACCAAACCACTGAACCCTTCGGTGATACAGCCTCCGAACACCTTCGGAGGTACCCCTTTGAACCAGAGGTTAAACTCTGTCAATCACTCATCACACTCCGAAACCAACCCTTGGTTTCTCATAGCCAAAGCCGCTTCTAGAGCATTTGTTGCTGCTCTCAGCGACATCGACACTTCCTCAACTGAGGAATCGAGCTCTGAGGAGGAGGAGTCCCCAAGGAAGGAGGACAAGAAGGACAAGAAGGGACGAGACTTCACCGGCCTTTGCTTCATGGCCGACAGCGATCACAACGGTGATGAGCTTGACTCATCTGAGGTACCACAATCCTATGACCAGCTTTCAATAAAATTAGATGAGCTGAATGAAGTAGTTCTCGGTCAGGATAGATTACTTGTGCAAGCCGCTAGAGAAAGAAACGACCTTAGACTTAGGCTAGAATCTGTTTCTACTGAATATGCCATGCTTAAGTCTAAAGTAAATGATGCTGATTGTGAATCTTGTTCTGTTGTCATGGGTGAGCTTGCTCAGTTGTGTTCTGTACATGCTCAAACTCTTTCTGAGCTTGAGACTGCACATAAGCAGCTTTTGGTGGTTGATTCTAGACCTCATGATATTATTGAATGCATGAACTGTTCTTTATTACGCGAAAGCATTAATTTACGTGATAAGCATGTTCATGACTTAGAGGCTAGATTGGAGAGGGCCGGTAGTTCTAAGGATGTGCAACCTGTTTGTGACACTTGCATAACCCTTAAGGACCAGCTAGGCACTGTTAGAGAGCGAGCTGAGAACCTCATGTCTGAAAATGAATATTTTCTTTCCGTGGTTAACAAATGCACTGAGGGAAAGGGTAGGATGGATTTGCTCTTGGCCAAGACCAAGATGTGTGCTGACAGAGCAGGGTTAGCTCTAGGTTTGGGTTTTGAGAGGATTCCTTCAGATAGTGAAAACAAAACTGTTTTTACCTCTCCCACTACCCTAGAGAAAGAGAGAGCTCTGTTAGACACTCCATCAGCCAAGAAACCTACCCGAGCTCAAAAGAAAACCACTCCTCCTGCTAAGAAAATCCCTCCCAAGAAATCCACTCAGCAGAAGCCCAAGGAGCATGTGAGAGTTGCTCCTATGACCCATGAGAGTGCCCCTAGGAGAATTTTTCATTGTTCCAACTGTCAGCGGGCGGGTCATTTGGTTGGGTTCTGTTTTCGTCGCATCAAGGATGAGCGACGCTCTCAGGCGATGAGTTACCAGGACATGCATTACCCATCTTTAGGTATGCATGAGTCTGAGTTTTACTATCGTCCTATTTTGAGGCTCCTCGTGCTTCTCGGAGAGGTTTTGCTCCTCGAGGTGTTCACCATATTCCATATGGTGGTAGACCCCGGGCGAGTAGCTTTGTACCTCATCAGAGTAGGAGACCTCGTCATGTTGTTCGTTCACAGCATGTAGGTAGACCTCGCATTTTGCATCATACTGATTATCCTGTGCGTAGACAGTCCACTTTTACTGTGCCTACTACTCGTGTCACTCAGTGCTGGATGCCTCGTCATATTTTCACTCACCCCAGCACTGAGCGATCGAGATTCTCTTATCATATGTAGGCGACAGATCGAGGCTTGGAGGGCACATGGATCATGAACTCCGGTTGTTCGCGCCATATGACTGGAGATGCAGCATTGTTCTCCAGCCTCACCACAACCAAGCAAAGGGAACATATCACCTTCGGCAACAATCGAAGGAGTAGAGTGAAAGGTAAAGGTGTGGTAAGAATTAACTCGAATTTCACACTCAAAGATGTTGCTTTGGTTGAGAACCTGGGATACAATTTGCTGTCTGTATCTCAGTTGCTTGATGAGGGCTTCGAAGTGCGATTCCTTCGCGATACTTCGCAAGTACTCAATTCTGATGGCGTTGTGGTGTGTAAGATCTTTAGAGTTGGGAGAGTTTTTGGAGCTGATTTTTCTGAGTCATCTAGTTCTTCTCATTGTCTTGTTGCACATTCTACTTCTGAGCTTTGGAAGTGGCATAGGAGACTAGGGCATATGAGCTTTGAGTTGCTCGCTCGTCTGAGTGCCCTAGGTCTGATCCGAGGATTGCCCAAGCTCAAGTTTGAGAAGAATTTAGTTTGCGCTCCTTGTCGACATGGAAAAATGATTGCCGCTTCGCATTCGCCAGTCACCACAGTGATGACTGAACAACCCGGAGAACTTCTCCACATGGACACTGTAGGTCCTTCTCGGGTTAGTTCTTTAGGCGGTAAGTGGTATGTTTTAGTGATTGTCGACGATTTCTCTCGCTACTCTTGGGTCTTCTTTCTTGCCAGCAAGGATGAAGTGTTTTCACACTTTCGGAGCTTGGCTTTGAGACTTTTCACTGAACTCCCTGGTGCATTAAAATTCATTCGAAGTGATAATGGCACTGAGTTCAAGAACAGCCTCTTTGTTGACTTTTGCATGGAGCATGGCATAGAACATCAATTCTATGCTCCGCGGGTTCCTCAACAGAATGGTGTTGTTGAGAGGAAGAATCGCACTTTGGTTGAGATGGCTAGGACGATGCTCGATGAGCATAGGACTCCTAGAAAATTCTAGGCTGAGGCCATGAACACTGCATGTTACATCTCAAACCGAATCTTCTTGCGCTCAATTTTGAATTTGACATCTTATGAACTACGTTTTGGGAGACAGTCCAAGGTTACTCATCTTCGAGTTTTTGGTTGTCGGTGCTTTATCCTAAAATGTGGTAACTTGGATAAATTTGAGTCGCGTTCTTCTGACGGGATCTTTTTGGGTTACACTACTCATGGTCATTTTTATCGTGTTTATAATTTGGAAACTAACACTGTCATCGAGTCATGTGATGTGACTTTTGATGAATCAACCCCCTCTGTTAGTTCTCATTTGAACAGGCAAATGAACACGACATGGAGCAGACCATCTTCGAGGAAGAAGATCCCGGAGATTTCGAGGATGAACCCCTACTACCCTCGACATCAACCCCCGAAGCTGACCCCGCTTCGACCACTTCGGCACAAGGTCCCAAAGCAACTACCTCGACATCGGTCATCTTGGACCAATCCAATGCACAAGTTGAGGGGGAGACTGCATCCCGCCGTGAGGCTCCACATCATGTTCAAAGGATGCACACTCCCGAGCAGATCATTGGTGAGCTTGATCAAAGGGTAACACGTTCTCATGCTCATTTCATTGATTCAGCTTTTGTTGCTTCTTTCGAGCCCTTAGATGTTAGTCATGAACTTTGTGATTCTAGTTGGATCAATGCCATGCATGAAGAACTTGGAAATTTTGAGAGAAACCAAGTCTGGACTTTAATTGATCCTCCACCAAATGTTCATTTCATTGGAACAAAATGGATTTTCAAAAACAAACAAGGGGAGGATGGAACTGTAGTTAGAAACAAGGCTAGGCTTGTAGCTCAGGGTTATTCTCAACTAGAAGGGATTGATTTTACTGAAACTTTTGCACCTGTTGCTCGCCTTGAGGCCATTAGGATTTTGCTTGCCTTTGCGACATCCCGGGGATTCAAACTCTATCAAATGGATGTCAAAAGTGCTTTTCTTAATAGCTTCATAGGTGAAGATGTTTCTGTAAAACAACCCCCTAGTTTTGAAAACCCCAAGTACCCACATAAAGTCCTTAAACTTAATAAGGCTCTTTATGGACTCAAGCAGGCCCCTCGGGCTTGGTATGATAGACTTAAGTCTTTTCTGCTTGAGCGGGGGTATTTGATGGGCTCTGTTGATAAAACCCTGTTTACTCTCAAGCATGGCAAAGATTTCCTTCTAGTACAGATTTATGTGGATGATATCATCTTTGGTGGCTCTTCTCATGCTTTGGTTGCCGAGTTTGCAGATGCCATGAGCAGGGAATTCGAGATGTCCATGATGGGTGAGCTTACATTTTTCCTTGGTTTGCAAATCAAGCAAAGCAAACAAGGTACTTTTGTCAACCAGACGAAGTACACCAAGGACCTGCTCAAGAAGTTCGACATGGTCGATGCGAAGCCCCTTGCCACTCCAATGGCTACATCTGTAGCATTGGATCCTGACGAAGATGGAGAAGCCGTAGATCAGAAGGAGTTCCGAAGCATGATCGGCTCCCTCCTCTACTTGATTGCTACGAGGCCAGACATACACTTCGCAGTGTGTCTGTGCGCTCGTTTTCAGGCTTCACCACGAGCTTCGCACCGCCAAGCGGTAAAACGCATTCTAAGGTATCTCAAACATACCCTCGAATTTGGCATATGGTATTCAGCGTCTTCATCTTTATGTCTTCGAGGTTATCCCGATGCGGATTTTGCTGGGTGTAGGATTGATAGGAAGAGTACCTCTGGTACTTGTTGAGAAACCAAGGGTGGTTTCGGTGTTTGTGATGAGTGATTGACAGGATTATTTACCCTCTGTTCGAAGGGTACCTCCGAAGGGTGTTCGGAGGTGTTTCACCGAAGGGTGTTCGGTGTTTGCTTGCTGCAGCTGTGCAGCGGAGTGTGCCTGTCGGAGGGGTCCGGCAGTACACGATGACTGGGTTTGTACCGTAGGCTTCGGTATTTTGGGCGGTACACCGGAGTGTGTACCGGAGGTTGATAACCCGGAGAGGTCTCCGGAGTACTGGATACACTTGTCTGTTTGTCTGTGGTGCGCAGGGACTTCGGAGGCGACGGACAGGGTTCGAGCCAAGTGAACTTGGGTCAAGCGGGTGGTTTGATGCCAAGGGAGCGGGGAGCTCCGTCACGGTGGCTGCGAAGGTGGTCCGGGTCGGTCCTCGGGTCGAGACGTGCCAGGTGAAGGCAGAGAGTGCGGAGCGTGGCTCCGGTTGAAGGTACTCCGAGACAAAGTCCTCGGAGGTGAGGCACTTCGAAGGTACTCCGAATGGAGTGACTTCGGAGTTGGTGGAACAAGTCCTCTACGGAGGCAAGGAGTTCGAAGTGTGCTCCGGAGGGAGACACTCGAAGGTTACCCGACGAAGGTCTCAGAAGTCGAGGTGCATCGAAGGCATTGTCCGGGTGAGGCTCGTCGTGGAGTGTGCTCGGGAAGAGGCACTGCGACGGAGTGCTCATGGAATGCTTCATGCGGAGGCCTTGGACGAAGGAGGGACTTCGAAGGGTGGTACTCCGAAGGTGAGGCTTCGGAGTGAGGATGACTTGAGGTGCTTCGGCCATGCATGGCTTCGGTACACGGACGGACGGTGTTCGAGCTCGGAGTAGCTGCGAAGCCGTGGTGATCCACTCCGGAGGTGGTGGTGCGAAGGCCCAAGGGCTTTGACGGCTTCGGCTCAAAACCGTCACTGTATCGAAGGAATTCTTCGGCGGAGCGAAGGCCATCAGGCTGCAGGCTTCTTACCGAAGCTACCGCACCTTCGCGTGCGTTGGGAGGTTCCAGAAGTCAACTCTGTAAAGGCTGACACTGTCTGTTCTGAAAAAGACTGACACTGTCCCCTCTGCAGCTGACAGAGAAGCCTCCAAAATAAAGGTGGACTACCTTTTGTACCCCTTAGTTCTGTAGAGACAAATCTGTTGTAAACCCTAGGGGTAAAGTAGTCACTTCCTTAGGATGAAGCCGTGGGCTATAAATATGGGGGCTCGGTAGGAAACATTTAACACTTTGAGCATTTACTGTTGAGCTCCTGTAGACAGATCTCACTGTATTCATTCTGAGTTCAATACATTTTGTGTTCCTTGTTCAAGCGGCGAAGCCCTGCTTCTGTGTGCTTTTGCTTGAGCTCGTATTGCATACTTCGCTAGTTTTAGTTCACCGAAGCCTGTCTTGGCGAAGGGTGTTTTTATCGCGAAGTGTGCTTTACAGTGTGCTGTCGCTCTGTGTAACTCGAGGCAAGACCTCGCTGCTTACTAGCGAAGCCCTGTTCTTTTCCCGTAGTGCTTCTTGTGTCGAAGCCCTTAGCGTGGTCCGTTTTGTGTGCGTGTAGACCTTCGTGTACGAAGCCCAGCACCAGTTGCTGTCGCTAAGTATTTGGTCGAAGTCCTCAGAGGGCTGTCCACTCTTGCGAAGGGTGAAGTGCGAAGCCTTCTCGAAGCACCCTGTGTGTGGAGCCTGCACTGACTTAGCAGAGTAGACTTTCGAGGGTTGTAAGTGGAGCGAAGTCTTCTTGGCTTCGAACTTTTGCTCCTCCGAAGCCTGTGTTCGAAGGTGTCGAAGTACCTCCGAACCAGACCTTCGAAGGTAGTGTTCGAAGCCTGTTCCGCAGAAGACAGAACAGAACCGAAGGCTAAGTTTTTAGCCAGAATTTTTAAAAGCTCCCATTCACCCCCCCTCTGGTCGCCGTTTCCGGTCCAACAATTGGTATCAGAGCAGGTTAAGATCACCAGTTGACCTTAACCGGTTTTGTGATCTGTTGGCGACATGGATAGAGGCAGTAAAATTCCTCTGTTCGATGGGACAGATTTCGCATACTGGAAGGTGCGCATGGAGGCTTACTTGTTAAGCCAAGGAAATGCAATTTGGGAGATTGTGGACTCACAATACTCCATCCCTGATACCCGCACCACTCAAACTGAAAAAGATCAGTATATTGCCAACTCGAAGGCAAGGAACATACTGTTCATTGGTTTGAGTCGGAGTGAGTTTGACAGGGTACAGCACCTTAGGACTGCTAGGGAAATTTGGACAACACTCACTGTCTTTCATGAGGGCTCTGCTCAGATTAAGGCCAGGCGCCAAAGCACCTACAATCAACAGTATCAGCTGTTTGTGCAGGCACCTGGTGAATCTGTAGATGCCATGTTTTCTCGCTTTGACGCGATAGTGAGTAACTTGCGATCCAACGGGACGCTTGCTTACAGTGATCACGATAGGGCTATCAAGCTTCTCTATGCTCTTGACCGTAGCATATGGGAGGTGAAGATATCCAGCATTGAGGAGTCCACAGGCTATGACACTCTAACCTGTGATGAACTCTTTAGCAAGCTGAAGTCCACAGAGATTGCCAAGGCATCTCTTGCAGTGCACAGAAGCTCTTTGCCACAGCCATTGGCATTGGTTTCTAGCACTAGCCGTGGCACCACTGCAAAACCAAGCACATCAGGCACTTGTGTTCTAGCAGATGGTTTTGCTTTGTCCTCCCTGGTCTCCGTCACAAAGGAGCAGGTGGATACTCAAGCTGATGATGAGCTTGCTCTCATTGCCCGGAGGTTCACCCGTTTTCATCATGAGAGACGGGATCAGAGGAGAAGTGGTTTTAGTGGCTGTTATGAATGTGGCGACACCTCTCACATTAAGGCCAATTGCCCCAAGGTCAAAAAGAGAGATGAGAGTGACCGCCCCAAATTCCACAAAAAGGAGAGGAAACCCTTTGTGAAGGGCAAGCGCGGCAAGATGGCTAAAAAGGTAGCCAAGGCCGCTTCCAGAGCATTTGTTGCTGCTCTCAGCGACATCGACACATCCTCAACTGAGGAGTCGAGCTCTGAGGAGGAGGAGTCCCCAAGAAAGGAGGACAAGAAGGACAAGAAGGGACGTGACTTCACCGGCCTTTGCTTCATGGCCGACAGCGATCACAGCGGCGATGAGCTTGACTCATCTGAGGTAAACCTATCATCTGACCAGCTACTAATTAAATTAGATGAGCTGAATGAAGTAGTACTTGGTCAGGATAGATTACTTGTGCAAGCCGCTAGAGAAAGAAAAGACCTTAGACTTAGGCTAGAAAATGTTTCTACTGAATATGCCATGCTTAAGTCTAAGTATGATGATGCTGAATGTGAGTCTTGTTCTGTTGTCATGGGTGAGCTTGCTCAGTTGCGTTCTGTACATGCTCAAACTCTTTCTGAGCTTGAGACTGCACAGAAGCAGCTTTTGGAGGTGGATTCTAGACCTCATGATATTATTGAATGCATGAACTGTTCTTTATTGCGCGAGAGCATTAATTTACGTGATAAACATGTTCATGATTTAGAGGCTAGATTGGAGAGGGCCGGTAGTTCTAAGGATGTGCAACCTGTTTGTGACACTTGCATCACCCTTAAGGACCAGCTAGGCACTGCTAGAGAGCGAGCTGAGAACCTAATGTCTGAAAATGAATACCTTCTTTCTGTGGTGAATAAATGCACTGAAGGGAAGGGTAGGATGGATTTGCTCTTGGCCAAGACCAAGTTGTGTGCTGACAGAGCCGGGGTAGCTCTAGGTTTGGGTTTTGAGAGGATAGCTTCAGACAGTAAGACCAAAACTGTTTTTACCTCTCCCACCACCCTAGAGAAAGAGAGAGCTCTGTTGGACACCCCATCAGCCAAAAAGCCTACCCATCCACCAAAGAAAACCACACCTCCTATCAAGAAAAATCCTCCCAAGAAAGCCACTCAGAAGAAACCAAAGGAGCCTGTGAGAGTTGCTCCTATGACCCATGAGAGTGCCCCCAGGAGAGTGTTTCACTGTTCTTATTGTCAGAGGGCGGGTCATTTGGTTGGTTTCTGTTTCCGTCGCATCAAGGATGAGCGACGTGCACAGGCGATGAGCTATCAGGACATGCATTACCCATCTTTAGGTATGCATGAGTCTGAGTTCTACTCTCGTCCTGTTTTTGAGGCTCCTCGTGCTTCTCGGAGAGGTTTTGCTCCTCGAGGTGTTCACCATGTTCCATATGGTGGTAGACCTCGGGCGAGTAGCTTTGTACCTCGTCAGAGTAGGAGACCTCGACATGCTTTGCGTTCTTTGCATGTAGGTAGACCTCGCACTTTGCATCATTCTGATTTTTATGTGCGTAGACCATCTACTTTTACTGCGCCTACTACTCGTGTCACTCAGTGCTGGATGCCTCGTCATTATTTCACTCACCCCAGCACTGAGCGATCGAGACGTTCTCATCATGTGTAGGCGACAGGTCGAGGCTTGGAGGGCACGTGGATCATGGACTCCGGTTGTTCGCGCCACATGACCGGAGATGCAGCTTGGTTCTCCAGCCTCACCACAACCAAGCAAAGGGAACATATCACCTTCGGAAACAATCGAAGGAGTAGAGTGAAAGGTAAAGGTGTGGTAAGGATTAACGCGAACTTCACTCTCAAAGATGTTGCTTTGGTTGAGAACCTGGGATACAATTTGCTGTCTGTATCTCAGTTGCTTGATGAGGGCTTCGAAGTGCGATTTCATCGCGATACTTCGCAAGTGCTCAATTCTGATGGCGTTGTGGTGTGTAAGATCTTTAGAGTTGGGAGAGTTTTTGGAGCTGATTTTTCAGAGTCGTCTGGTTCTTCTCATTGTCTTGTTGCACATTCGACTTCTGAGCTTTGGAAGTGGCATAGGAGACTAGGGCATATGAGTTTTGAGTTGCTCGCTCGTCTGAGCGCCCTAGGTTTGATCCGAGGATTGCCCAAGCTCAAGTTTGAGAAGAATTTAGTTTGCGCTCCTTGTCGACATGGAAAAATGATTGCCGCTTCGCATTCGCCAGTCACCACAGTGATGACTGAACAACCCGGAGAACTTCTCCATATGGACACTGTAGGTCCCTCTCGGGTTAGTTCTTTAGGCGGCAAGTGGTATGTTCTTGTTATTGTCGACGATTTCTCTCGCTACTCTTGGGTCTTCTTTCTTGCCAGCAAGGACGAAGTGTTTTCACACTTTCGGAGCTTGGCTTTGAGACTTTTCACTGAACTCCCAGGTGCATTGAAATTCATTCGAAGCGATAATGGCACCGAGTTCAGAAATAGTCTCTTTGTTGACTTTTGCATGGAGCATGGCATAGAACATCAATTCTCTGCTCCGCGGGTTCCTCAACAGAACGGTGTTGTTGAGAGGAAAAACCGCACTTTGGTTGAGATGGCTAGGACGATGCTTGATGAGCATAGGACTCCTAGAAAATTCTGGGCTGAGGCCATGAACACTGCTTGCTACATCTCAAACCGAATTTTCTTGCGCTCAATTTTAAATTTGACATCTTATGAGCTGCGTTTTGGGAGACAGCCCAAGGTTACTCATCTTCGAGTTTTTGGCTGTCGCTGCTTTATCCTAAAACGTGGTAACTTGGATAAATTTGAGTCGCGATCTTCTGACGGGATCTTTTGGGTTATACTACTCATGGTCATTCTTATCGTGTTTATAACTTGGAAACTAACACTGTCATCGAGTCATGTGATGTGACTTTTGATGAATCAACCCCCTCTGTTAGTTCTGCTCTTGATCAGGCAAATGAACACGACATGGAACAGACCTTGTTCGAAGACGAAGATCCCGGAGAATTCGAGGATGAACCCCTACTACCCTCGACATCGACCCCCGAAGCTGACCCCGCTTCAACTACTTCGGCACGAGGTCCCGAAGCGACTACCTCAACATCGATCATCTTGGACCACTCCAACGCACAAGTTGAGGGGGAGACTACATCCCGCCGCGAGGCTCCACACCATGTTCAAAGGATGCACCCTCCCGAGCAGATCATTGGTGAGCTTGATCAAAGGGTAACACGTTCTCACACTCATTTCACTAATGCTGCTTTTGTTGCTTCTTTCGAGCCTTTAGATCTTGCCGATATTTTTACAAAACCCCTCGATGCTTCTCGATTTGCTTACTTGCGTGGGGAACTTGGTATTTGTCATCCCTACGGCATTTTGTGAGGGGGAGCTGATTTTAATTGTCTTGCATACGCTCATTATGTATGGAATTGCACTTACATCTTTTGCTATTATATGCCTGCTTTTAATTCAAAGAAATCATGACAGCTCAGCTCTATGAAATATGTCTGGAACATTGATTGTGCATGATGTTTTATTTTCTAAAAATCAAAACTTGCTCACCGCATAATCTTGTATCTAGCTTGTTTAGGGTGGACTGCTTTTAGCTATCTTTTATCTACTTGACAGCAAGACACTGTTCCTTGGATGCTAAAATTTGCAACTTGAAAATTGTGTTCTTTATTCATGGATATTCATCAAAATAACTTATTCATCTAAATCAAAGTCAAAAATCCATGATTTGCCTGGTTTAAATGAAAAGAAAAGATCCAGGAGGGTTTCTTTGTCGCACTACTCTATTCTAGACTGCTTACCATTGCACTTTGGTCTGAACTGGAATAGTGTAGTGTATGCCAAAATCACCGCCTTAAGCTTCAGATGGCTTTCATGCCTAGGCTTGGCCTGATTGGAAAGTATAAGGTGGACAAACAAATAACCCCTGGCATTAAGAAAAAGAATAACAAAATTAATTGCTCATCAAGTTTGCTTTCACAGCTCCTTTTGAACAAGACTTGTCTGTCTAGGGTAGAACTTGTTAGCTTTGCGCAGTCCTTGCCTTCTCATGTCTAACTACTGTGATTAAGTGGTGATGCTTTTACTTCAAAATGACAAAATCACATGCCATCATCTTGTTTCACAGATTGTTAAATTGAGCTGAGCACATGATCATTTGTGTTAATTTTGGCATATTTTTGCATTATATGTCTTTGCAATTCTATTCATTTCGCAGCTTTGCATCTTTTGAATGCTCCTTGATGCTTGCATTGCCAAAGGGGGAGAGATTTTGCTATGTTCTCTGCTGCAAGAAGGCATAATTTCTAAAGGGGGAGAGATTTTTGAGATTTTTGACATAAAGGGGGAGAAAAATTTGCTTAACTCAGGGGGAGTTCTTATCAAGGGGAGATTTGCCAAAGGGCTTTTACTCTTTTGAGAAAGGGGGAGAAAAATTTCTTTTATCAAGTGACATGCTTTGGCTCTTTTTGAGTTTTTATGGTCACTTGTGTGCTGAAAATTTTTACATTTTCTTGAACTTCAATTTGGTTGTCAATGCACTCATCAAGGGGGAGATTGAGAAACCAAGGGTGGTTTCGGTGTTTGTGATGAGTGATTGACAGGATTATTTACCCTCTGTTCGAAGGGTACCTCCGAAGGGTGTTCGGAGGTGTTTCACCGAAGGGTGTTCGGTGTTTGCTTGCTGCAGCTGTGCAGCGGAGTGTGCCTGTCGGAGGGGTCCGGCAGTACACGATGACTGGGTTTGTACCGTAGGCTTCGGTATTTTGGGCGGTACACCGGAGTGTGTACCGGAGGTTGATAACCCGGAGAGGTCTCCGGAGTACTGGATACACTTGTCTGTTTGTCTGTGGTGCGCAGGGACTTCGGAGGCGACGGACAGGGTTCGAGCCAAGTGAACTTGGGTCAAGCGGGTGGTTTGATGCCAAGGGAGCGGGGAGCTCCGTCACGGTGGCTGCGAAGGTGGTCCGGGTCGGTCCTCGGGTCGAGACGTGCCAGGTGAAGGCAGAGAGTGCGGAGCGTGGCTCCGGTTGAAGGTACTCCGAGACAAAGTCCTCGGAGGTGAGGCACTTCGAAGGTACTCCGAATGGAGTGACTTCGGAGTTGGTGGAACAAGTCCTCTACGGAGGCAAGGAGTTCGAAGTGTGCTCCGGAGGGAGACACTCGAAGGTTACCCGACGAAGGTCTCAGAAGTCGAGGTGCATCGAAGGCATTGTCCGGGTGAGGCTCGTCGTGGAGTGTGCTCGGGAAGAGGCACTGCGACGGAGTGCTCATGGAATGCTTCATGCGGAGGCCTTGGACGAAGGAGGGACTTCGAAGGGTGGTACTCCGAAGGTGAGGCTTCGGAGTGAGGATGACTTGAGGTGCTTCGGCCATGCATGGCTTCGGTACACGGACGGACGGTGTTCGAGCTCGGAGTAGCTGCGAAGCCGTGGTGATCCACTCCGGAGGTGGTGGTGCGAAGGCCCAAGGGCTTTGACGGCTTCGGCTCAAAACCGTCACTGTATCGAAGGAATTCTTCGGCGGAGCGAAGGCCATCAGGCTGCAGGCTTCTTGCCGAAGCTACCGCACCTTCGCGTGCGTTGGGAGGTTCCAGAAGTCAACTCTGTAAAGGCTGACACTGTCTGTTCTGAAAAAGACTGACACTGTCCCCTCTGCAGCTGACAGAGAAGCCTCCAAAATAAAGGTGGACTACCTTTTGTACCCCTTAGTTCTGTAGAGACAAATCTGTTGTAAACCCTAGGGGTAAAGTAGTCACTTCCTTAGGATGAAGCCGTGGGCTATAAATATGGGGGCTCGGTAGGAAACATTTAACACTTTGAGCATTTACTGTTGAGCTCCTGTAGACAGATCTCACTGTATTCATTCTGAGTTCAATACATTTTGTGTTCCTTGTTCAAGCGGCGAAGCCCTGCTTCTGTGTGCTTTTGCTTGAGCTCGTATTGCATACTTCGCTAGTTTTAGTTCACCGAAGCCTGTCTTGGCGAAGGGTGTTTTTATCGCGAAGTGTGCTTTACAGTGTGCTGTCGCTCTGTGTAACTCGAGGCAAGACCTCGCTGCTTACTAGCGAAGCCCTGTTCTTTTCCCGTAGTGCTTCTTGTGTCGAAGCCCTTAGCGTGGTCCGTTTTGTGTGCGTGTAGACCTTCGTGTACGAAGCCCAGCACCAGTTGCTGTCGCTAAGTATTTGGTCGAAGTCCTCAGAGGGCTGTCCACTCTTGCGAAGGGTGAAGTGCGAAGCCTGCTCGAAGCACCCTGTGTGCGGAGCCTGCACTGACTTAGCAGAGTAGACTTTCGAGGGTTGTAAGTGGAGCGAAGTCTTCTTGGCTTCGAACTTTTGCTCCTCCGAAGCCTGTGTTCGAAGGTGTCGAAGTACCTCCGAACCAGACCTTCGAAGGTAGTGTTCGAAGCCTGTTCCGCAGAAGACAGAACAGAACCGAAGGCTAAGTTTTTAGCCAGAATTTTTAAAAGCTCCCATTCACCCCCCCTCTGGTCGCCGTTTCCGGTCCAACACTTGTCATTTTCTGGGTACATCACTGGTTTGCTGGTCTTCCCACAAACAGTCTAGTGTTGCACAATCGACGGCTGAGGCTGAATATGTTGCTGCAGCTAGCTGTTGCTCTCAGATTTTGTGGATGGCTTCCACTTTGCGGGATTTCGGGTTAAATTATAAGAGTGTTCCACTTTTCTGTGATAACACTAGTGCTATTTGTATTGCAAACAACCCGGTTCAGCACTCCAGAACCAAACACATTGATGTGCGATATCATTTCTCAGAGATCACAATGAGAAGGGTGATATTGAACTTCAATATGTAGATACCCAACACCAGCTAGCCGATATTTTCACAAAACCCCTCGATGCTTCTCGATTTGCCTACTTGCGTGGGGAACTTGGTATTTGTCACCCTTATGACATTTTATGAGGGGGAGCTGATTTTAATTATCTTGCATATGCTCATCATGTGTGGAATTGCATTTACATCTTTTGCACTTATATGCCTGATTTTAATTCATGAAATCGTGTCAGCTCAGATCTTTTTAATTTATCTGAAACATTAATGTGCATGATGTTTTCTTTCCAAACTCAAATCATGCTCACTGCTCAATCTTGTATCTAGCATGTATAGGCAGGACTGCTTTAGCTATCTTTTATCTGCTTGATAGCAAGACACTTTTCTTTGGATGCTAAAAATTGCAACTTGAAAAATTGTTCTACTTACTCATGGATGTTCATCAAGTGGTAAAAATTGGTTCACTTAGTTAAAATCAAAAACTCCATGATTTGCATGCTTCAAGTGAAAAGATCCAGGTGGGTTTGTTTGTCGCACTACTCTATCCTAGACTGCTTACCATTGCACATTGGTCTGAACTGGGATAGTATAGTGTATGCCAAAATCACCGCCTTAAGCTTCTGATGGCTTTCATGCCTAGGCTTGGCTTGATTGGACAGTATAAGGTGGACAAACAAATAAGCCCTGACATTATGAAAAAGAACAACAAAATTCATTGATCATCAAGTTTGCTTTTCATGCTCCATTTGAACTGGACTTGTCTGTCTAGAGTAGAAATTGACTAGCTTTGCGCAGTTCTTGCTTTTACTTGTCTAGTTACCGTGATTGAGTGGTGATGCTTTTATTTCAAAATGACAAAATCACATGCTGTCATCATGCTTTTAGAGAATGTTAAATTGAGCTGAGCACATGATATTGTTATTAAGTATTGGCATATTTTTGCTTTATATGTCTTTGCAATTCTGCTCATTTCCAAGCAATGCATCTTTTACATGCTCCTTGATGCTTGCATTGCCAAAGGGGGAGAAATTTTTGAGTTCTCTGTTGCAAGGGGGTACAATTAAATTACTCAGGGGGAGTTTTTATCTTGAAAAAGGGGAGATTTGTCGAAGGGGCTTTTACTCTTTTGAAAAGGGGGAGGAAAATTCTTTTGTCAAGTGACATGATTTGGCTCATTTCTGAGTTTTTATGGTCACTTGTGTGCTGAAATTCTTTAAATTTTCTTGAACTTGAAATTGGTTGTCAATGCACTCATCAAGGGGGAGATTGAGAAACCAAGGGTTGGTTTCGGTGTTTGTGATGAGTGATTGACATGCTTTTACCCTCTGGTTCGAAGGGGTACCTCCGAAGGGGGTTCGGAGGTTGGATCTCCGAAGGTGTTCGGAGGTTGCTTTGGTTGCTGCAGCTGTAGCAGCGGAGTGTGCCTGTTAGAGGGGTCCGACAGTACACTATGACTGGGTTTGTACCGAATGTCTCGGTACTTTGGGTGGTACACCGGAGTGTGTGCCGAAGGGTGCTAACCCGGAGAGGTCTCCGGAGTGTGCCTGTCAGAGGGGTCCGATAGTACACGATGACTGGGTTGTACCAAAGGGTTCGGTATTTTGGGCGGTACACTGGAGTGTGTATCGGAGGTTGCTTACCCGAAGAGGTCTCCGGGGTACTAGATACACTTGTCTGTTTGTCTGTGGAGCGCAGGGGACTGCGGAGGCGACGGACGGTTCGTAGCAGGTGAACCTGGGTCAAGCGGGAAGCTTGATGCCAGTGGAGCGGGGAGCTCCGTCACGGAGGCTGCGAAGGGGTCTAGGTCGGACCTCGGGTCGAGGTGCACCAGGAGAAGGCAGTAAGTGCGAAGCGTGGCTCTGGGTGAAGGTACTCCGAGACAAAGTCCTCGGAGGCGAGGCACTTCGAAGGGTACTCTGGATGGAGTGACTTCGGAGTACGGTGGTTCAATTCCTCTGCGGAGGCAAGGCGTTCGAAGTGTGCTCCGGAGGGAGACACTCGAAGGTACCCGACGAAGGTCTCGGAAGTCGAGGTGCATCAAAGGCATGGTCCGGGTGAGGCTCGTCGAGGAGTGTGCTCGGGGAGAGACACTGCAACGATGTGCTCATGGAATGCTTCGTGCGGAGGCCTTGGACGAAGGAGGGACTTCGAAGGGTGGCACTCCGAAGGAGGGCTTCGGAGTGACGCAGGCTTCGGAGCGAGGCTAGCTCCGGAGCGAGGTTGACTTGTGGTACTTCGGCCATACATGGCTTCGGTACACGGACTGACGGAGTTCGAGCTGGGAGTAGCTGCGAAGCCGTGGTGGTCCACTCCGGAGGTGGTGGTGCGAAGGCCCAAGGGCTTTGACGACTTCGGCTCAAAACCATCACTATATCGAAGGATGACTTCGGTGAAGCGAAGGCCGTCAGGCTCAAGGCTTCTCACCGAAGCTACCGCACCCCTCGCGTGCGAAGGGAGGCTCCAGAAAGGTCAAAGACTGCAAAGGCTGACATTGTCTGCTCTGCAAAAAGCTGATGCTGTCCCCTCTGCAAAGCTGACAGAGAAGCCTCCAAATAAAGTTGACTACCTTTTTTACCCCTCTGTTCTGTAGAGACAAAACTGGTGTAAACCCTAGGGATAAAGTAGTCATTTCACTTGGGTGAATAGTGGCTATAAATATGGGGGCTGGGTAGGTAACATTGAACACTTTTAGCATTTACTGTTGAGCTCCTGTACTAGCCACCACACTTTGTATTCATCTTGAGTTCATTTATTGTGTTCCTTGTTCAAGCAGCGAAGCCCTGCTTCTGTGTTCATTTATTCTGCTTGAGCTTGTTTGCATACCTCGCTAGTTGTAGTGCACCGAAGCCTGTCTAGGTGAAGTGTGTTTTGTGCGAAGTGTTCTTTTCAGTGTGCGTTCGCTCTGTGTAACAGGAGGCTAGACCTCGCTGCTTACTAGCGAAGCCCTGATCGAAGCCCGTGTTTCTTATCGTATCTAACCCCCTAGCGAAGTCTGTTAGTGTGCGTTTAAACCTTCGGTGTACGAAGCCCAGCACCAGTTGCTGTCGCTAAAGTACTTGGTCAAAGTCCTCAGAGGACAGTCCACTCGTGCGAAGGGTGAAGTGCGAAGCCTGCTCGAAGCACCTTGTGTGCGGAGCCTGCACTGACTTAGCAGAGTAGATTTTTCGGGGTTGCATGTTGAGCGAAGTCTTCTAGGCTTCGGACTTTTACTCCTTGCGAAGCCTGTGTTCGGAGCTGTCAATTATCTCCGAACCAGACCTTCGAAGGTTGTGTTCGAAGCCTGTTCCGCAGTAGACTGTATTAAAACAGAAGGCTAATTTTAGCCTGAAATTTTAAAAGCTCCCATTCACCCCCCCCTCTGGTCGCCGTTTCTGGTCCAACATAAGTCATCTCCGGAAGCACTCTCCTCCGCATTTCCCACCGGAACCACGACTTCTGCCGTAACCACCCCCGGTGTGGGTGAGTTGGGAGTCTCGGAGCCTGATTCCACGTGTACAACAACGGGCACAGGAAGAACCGGTGGGACTTTTGCTTCCTCCCTAACAGAAGCTCCAGGGGGGACCTCCCCTAGGTCTTCGTCATCAGCCAGGAGGTAGCTCTCAAAGGCCGCCGTAGTTTGGGCGTCCGAGTCCTCTAGCTCCTCAGAGGCCGAGCTCCGAGCGTCCGACGGCGAGGCTGAAGTCGGAGCCAGCTGCGGAGGGAGCTTCGTGGTTTTCTTCTTCTTGGATGGCTGCTTGCTGGCTTTCTTGGACGCCTCAGCAGCGACCTTCCGTTTTCGGACAGCAGCTCCGGTCGAGTTGAAATCGGGAAGAAGAGGGGGCTCCGCGCCGAGAGCTTCCCACACTCTATTGGAACGCTCCCAGCTTCCCACTAGCTCTAGCCTCCATTGCTTTTTAGCCGCCGAAGGGGTTCCGAGAACCCGTTCGGCGGCCCGGGTTATGTCCTCTGGAGCCAACGCCAAAGGAGCCGCTGAAAGAGAAAGGTATGGTGTCATAAGTATAATTGTTTCCTTCGTCTAATACAACATTGCAGGGAGTGAAGCCTTACCTAGGGTTCGAGGACCTCCCTCCGAGGCCTCTTGAAACACGATCGGCCAGTTAGCTCCGAGGGGAGGGATCCGAAGGGCGATAAACTCTTCGGCTAGATCCCACATACTCATGCGGTGAGCCACCGAAGTGAGCAGCCCTAGCCTCGTCGAGAGCAGGCTAGGGTTCGGGGAGATCTCCGCCTCCTTCCGGAACCAAATCTCCTGGAGAGGACCTGCGAGGGGGGAGTCCTCTCCGACTTCGGCGTAAAACCACCGAAGTATCCAATTGGTGTACCATCTGTCATTAATGGCCTTTGCAGGAAAATGAAGGGCGTGCTTCCTCCACAGTTGGAAATTGACGCTGCCGAAAGCGATGGTCACCATAGAATCCCCGGGCCCGTCCTGTGGCTTCGGCTAGCATATGGCCTCGTGGGTCGCAGCGAAGACTTTGGAGCGCCCCTCGCATCCTTCCACCCAGAGCACCCATTCGAAGACGGCTAGGCGTGCGATGGCGTTGGGAGACAGCTGAGGTAAGGTTATGTGGAACAGGTCTAGCACCTCCACCAAGAAGTCTACGGCGGGAAGCCCTAGGCCTGCTTCGAAAAACGCTTCGAAGACCACCACCTCTCCGCTTCGTGGCCTTGGAGTTGATTCCGGTCCAGGGACCCGAGTCCTCAATCCAGCGCCCAGCTTCCCGTCCACGACCTCTTCGATGGACTCGGCGGTGCTCACGGATTGACCAATGAGGAAGCTTTGGGCGATTTTCTTCTTGGAAGGCGGACGAAGCTCCCGAGGATTCTTGGGCCAAGCGCTGCCCGAGGTCCCCGCCATTGCCGCTGCCGCCGAGGCAGCCCACGCCTGCCTCTGCGCAAGAGTGCTGGCTTCCGCTGGAGCGGTGTGGCTAGTTCTCGCCATTCGCTCGGATGCTCAAGAGATTGGAGGATTGGGGAAAGTAAATCGCGAGTACTAGAAGCGGTAAAAAGCCTCGGTTAATCCTTGTCTTTCCCTTTTATAACCGCTCGTTGGGTGCTAGTCTTCGATTGCTTTCACTCTGCAGGATCGGCTTCTGTCACTAGCAAATGGGTCCAGTAAATGGAACGGCGAGCAAACCGTCATAAAAATCGACCGTTACCTTTTACAGTGTGTAACGGTTACTTGTGCCGTAACGGCTATAATCGAACGGTTCTTCACGGCGCTTGCGCTCCGAAACGGTTCTCTTCCCAGTACGTGTTCCCATCGTGTAAGGAACCCGAAGGGGGAGGTTTGAACGCTTTGGATTCGAAGTCCTCTGTGAGTTATAACATGTTCGAATCTCCTTTAAGTCTTAAAAAATAGAAATGTTCCTTCCGTATACTTCCTTCTTTCTAAACAGGTTAACTACAGAGAGGCGTATTCGAGGGGCTACTGTTGGCGGAAATTACTCCATTTTCAGGACTTAAGGATTAATACTTCAAGGGCTAAGAAAGGCTCCGAAGCTGGCGAGCCTTCGTTCGGAGGTAGAGGCGTCAAGCCGAAGGGTGCAGCGATACGAGGCCTCGGTGAACCCTCCGAATGAGAGATAAAGGTCCCGAAGCTGAAGGACAAGATTGACGAGATGTTTGGCCTATCCATCTGCCTTGTAGTATTTTACCTTTTATAACCTTGTTCCTGACACCGAATAGTTTCCACTATGTCGGTTGTAATCTAGGGGCAATTAGGTCCTTTCCTTATGCATTTTTACCTATAAATACCCCCTCTATACCCTGTAAAGAGGGGCTCCCCGGTACAAGTTATTCAATACACACGTTCGGACTACTCGAGCTATTATCCTACTCGGAGGTTTGTAGGACCGAAAGTAGCGACCAGAGGGGGGTGAATGGGCGCCTTAAAAATTCTTTCGAATATATGGCCTGTTCCCAACACCCAACACACCTCAACAAACTAAACAGCAGAAAAGAAACAGATAGCCTAAGTCTAAAAGGTATCTAGCCTAGAAGCAACTGATGTCAAACAGAGAACTTATCAAAGCAGTGCTAATAGACAGATAAACAGTATACACAAGACTAGGCAAGGGAAACTTCTCAGTATAATATTTTGAGTACACTAAGAATGAAATGAGAAGTTACCATTCGAAGTCTGTCTCCTGTTCGAAACCTGACAAAGCCTACTTCGCTGGTCGAAGCCTGCTTTGCAGTGTCAAAGCCTGCTTCGGAGGTTGGTGACGAAGCCTGCTACGGAGGTCAGTTACGAAGCCTGTCGAAGGCTGTTGAAAAGATGCCGAAGGTATGTTTTTGGTCTAGTCTAGTTCGAAGTGGCAGGAAGCGAAGTAAGCTTCGAAGCGAAGTGTGACAAAGTCGGAGCCTGTTTCGAACTGTGTACTTCGAAGGCAAAGCTTCGAACACAACACCTTCGAACCGCGTGCTTCGTAGCTAAACCTTCGAACAGAGAACTTCGAACACAACACACAGACGAATGACCTTCAAACAGAGAAGCGAAGCCTAACACACGACAGAGGCACCAAATTCGAAGCCTACACTCTACCTTCGAAAAGAGCAAGCTTCGAAAAAAGAAGCGAAGGCTGACACGCCACAAAGGAACCAAAGCGAAGCCTAGCTAAACGACAAGCTTCGAAGCCAACTTCGAAACCTATCGAAGTGTGGACTTCGAACAGCTAGAGCCGGAGTACCTTCACACTGACGTTCGAAGTATGCAATGCTGTCCGTTCAAAAAGTACTTCGAAGCTAGCAACACAGGACACAGAACGAAGTTCGAAGTTTGAACGAAGCCTTCGAGAAGGTTAGATCGAAGCCTGCCTCACGGAGCTGAGGGGCTTCGAACAGAGAAGGGGCTTCGCCAGAAACACACCCAGAAAAGAGACTTCAGACCTGTCAACCCGATCAAAAAGTCGAGCCGTAAAAGCAAAAAGCTGGCACAAGAGTACTGTTACTACAGTGGAAGAGTACTACTTGCAAACAACAAGAACTAGTACTCTGCTCGTGAAAAACAGAAGCAACCCCACGCCAGCCGAAGCCCAAAAACTCATCAAAAATGCCTGTGCACGTGAATCAAAACAACAGATAATGCTGTGCACGGATGGAGAATCAAAGCTTCAAAGCATTGTAGGGAAGAAATAAATGCAAGGCAAAAATCCCATGAACAGCAGCCTGGCTGCGCACAACAAGAGAGAGAAGAGAGAATGCAAGAGACAAAAAAATAACCCAAAGGAGTAGTATTGATTTCAGCAAAAGGGTAGTCCAAACCCTAGGGATTGAGGTCCTATTTATAGGCTCCCAACACTAGGAACATTCCACCTGCCCCTTAGGGTTTTTACAGACGCAAGAATAAAGGAAAAGACTCTACTGCCCTTAGGAATTTTTACAGACACGAATGACTGACTGTGGGCCTAGAGATACAGATGACTTATCCGGAAGCTCAGCTTTCGTAGCGACTACGGCTTCTCTTCTGGACAGTCGGATACAAGATCGACAGTCGTCAGTTTTGCGCCGAAACTGACAAAGCCTCCACCGACTTTGCACCAGGTACCCGGATTGGGCCGGCCCGATTCCGCAGCTCTCTCAGCCCGACAATCACTCACCGCCCGTGTACCTGAGTCAACCCTGGTCAACAGCCCAGTGGGTCTTCTAGTGCTTCTGGCCCATGTACCCGGATTGGGCCAGCCCGACTTCGCAGCCTCCTCTGCCCGACAGTCGCTCGCTGCCCGTGTACCTGAGTCACACGCGGCCCATGAAACAGCAGATGTCTTCTTCTTCTGTCCTCTTTGACTATCGTTGACAATGACTCATCACTTCTGGAGCCATGAGGCCTACGCTATTCAGCATGGCTCCTCAATCTCCCCCTTGATGAGTGCATTGTCAACACTCCTCTTCTTCAGCTCTTCAGCACCTGCGAGCAAATGTGGAAACACGAAAAAAAAACACAAGAAAAACAAAGAAGAAGAAAAATAAGATAAAAAGTTTAACCCTAATGACCAGAAGCCGAACAAAAGCAAGAAGCGGTCATTATGGTTAACCAAAACGTAAAAGCTCAAAATGAGTGCGATTTCAGAACAACAAGGATATCATCAGAGTAAGAACTCCCCCTTAAACTCTGATCCCAAATTTTCTCCCCCTTGTTGACAAGCGAACTCATCAAGCACTCAATAGAGACACAGACTCCCCCTGAAATGCAACTCCCCCTCAACATATGCAGTGAATTCAACTGGAGTGCATAAGGAGTGTAGAAAGCATGCTTCTCAAATATGATTGACTGCAATTATAACATCTAACAGATACAGCAAAAGACATACTGTAACGATACATGGCGTGATCAGTGCAATAGATGATATCTAAAGAAAGTCATTTGCAAGCATTGTTTTCAGTTTTTGCAAACAAAAGCATCACCATATGTTCCAATAAACAAGCAAGGTAAAGCATGAAATGCAAAAGCTAACTGATATCTACCAAGATAAGCATTGTTCAAAAACAAGGTGCTTCAGCAAACTTGTTATCATTTCAATTTTCAAGCTTTTTCTTTTTCCTTTTTCATTTTTGCCAGGGGTTATTTGCATGTCAAACCTTATGCTGACCGACCAAGTCAAGCCTAGGCCAGATCTAGACCATCAGAAGCTTAAGACAGTGGTCTTGGCATACACTACACTGTCCTAGTTCATACCAAAGTGCTATGGTATGCAGTCCAGAACAAATGTAATGCGACAAAGCAAACCCACCTGGATCTTTTCAAGTTATGCACAAAAAGGCATGGAATGTTCATTTTTCTCGAATTTTCATCATTTTATAGCACAATTCCATGTTTAAAGCATACAGATATCCAAGTTGCATATTTGCATCGAAGTCAGAAACTAGCTACAAGGCATGTAACAGATAGCAAGAACATTCAGCCTACGCATGCTAGTTACCAGAAGCAATGGTGATCATTTTTCAATTTTAAAGCATAAAAGCCATGCATATGACAGATATCAGACATATCAAGTGAACTGGACCAAAGCATGATCATCGACAAGTAATCAAAAGCATGTACTAGCTAGAATAAGTAAAGCAGTTCAATCATATTACAGAAGCAAGCTCAAAAGTGTGATATGTGAATATGCAAGATATGAACACACACAGAAAGACTCAAGAAAAAAGAGTAAAGAAGAAAGAAAACTGACGCAAAATATCCTAGAAAGGATACACAACACCCAAATCCCCTCGTAAACGCTCGAAAGTAGACTGATCTAGGGGTTTGGTGAAAATATCAGCCAACTGATGATGGGTATCAACATGAACAAGGTCAATGACACCTTTCTCATATTGATCCCGCAAGAAGTGAAAGCGCACATCAATGTGTTTGGTTTTTGAATGGAGACATGGGTTTTTCCCTACACTAATTGCACTGGTGCTGTCGCAAAACAAGGGAACTCTGGTAGGAAAGAACAACCCAAAATCTCGTAGAGTGGAAATCATCCAAATCAACTGTGAGCAGCAGCTAGCAGCAGCTAGCAGCAGCTACGTACTCAGCCTCTGTGGTCGAAAGAGCAACTCCAGATTGCTTTCGAGAAGACCAAGATACAAGAGAAGAACCAAGAAACTGGCAAGTACCGGAAGTCGACTTGCGATCCAACCGGCACCCACCAAAATCGGCATCCGAAAATCCAGATAAATCTAGAGAAGATGATGCTGAATAGAAAAGACCAAGATCAGGCGCATAAGTGAGATACCTGAAGATGCGCTTGACAGCCTGCCGATGAGACGCGCGTGGTGAAGACTGGAAGCGCGCGCAAAGTCCCACGGCGAACTGTATGTCCGGTCTTGTTGCCGTTAAGTATAACAGCGAACCGATCATCCCTCGAAACTCCCTTTCATTGACCTTGACGCCGCTCTCGTCCTTGTCCAGACCCCCAGATGTGCCCATCGGGGTCATCTGCGGCTTCAACTCACCACCAAAGTCAAATTTCTTAAGCATGTCGCGAGTGTACTTACCTTGGTGGATGAAGGTGCCGTCCTTGGTCTGCTTGATCTGGAGCCCTAAGAAGTACTTGAGCTCACCCATGAGGCTCATCTCAAACTCACTGTGCATCTACTCAGAAAACTTGGACACAAGATCATTAGTAGTACCGCCAAAAATAATATCGTCCACGTAAATCTGAGCAACTAAAAAATCTGAAGCATCTCTGAGCAAGAAAAGAGTTTTGTCCACAGAACCCATCACAAAGCCCTTCCCCAACAAAAATTGCTTCAACCGGTCATACCAAGCCCTGGGGGCTTGCTTCAACCCGTATAAAGCTTTGTGCAACTTAAAAACATGTCGAGGAAACTTAGGGTTCTCAAAACCGGGGGGTTGCCTAACATAAACCTCCTCTTCTATGTACCCGTTCAGAAAAGCACTCTTAACATCCATTTGAAAAAGCTTAAAACCCTTCGAAACGGCAAAAGCTAGAAGAATACGAATGGACTCAAGACGGGCAACAGGAGCGAAGGTTTCTTCAAAGTCAATACCTTCCTTCTGGCAATAACCCTGGGCAACTAGTCGAGCCTTGTTGCGCACCACAACCCCATCTTCACCTTGTTTGTTCTTGAATACCCACTTGGTGCCTATGGGGTTGCATCCTGGTGGCGGCTCAACTAATGTCCAAAACCGATTGCGGACAAAATTCTCTAGCTCTTCTTGCATAGCATTAATCCAATTAGAATCAGAAAGAGCATGAGAAATGTCTCTGGGCTCAAAAGATGCAACAAATGCAGATTCAGCAAACACAGCAAGAGAGGTAGATGAACGCAAAGTTCTCTCAGTCAAATCACCGATGATGAGCTCTGAGGGGTGATCACGCTGAACTGCTCGGGTTCCCTGGTGATCTGAAGTCACCTCACCGGAGTCAGTAGTTGGCACCTCTGGACTCGACTGAGGGGGCTCGATCGAAGTGGAAGAAGTGATCAGAGGTCTGCCCTCGTCCTCAGTCGAAGTCTCAGAAGGTGTGGGCTCTGCTGGGGGTGCAGAAGACCCACCCTCATTAGCGGCTGGAGTATCATCATCTTCCTCGAAGATGGACTCTCCGAGCTCACCATCAGACGACTCAAAAGAAGGAGTCAGAGAAGGCAAGGACTCATCAAATGAAACCTCACAAGTCTCGACAAGCAGCTGGGATTCGAGGTTCCAAACACGGAAGCCTCGAGAATGCAATGCATAACCAAGAAAAACACCATCCCAGCAACGAGACTCAAACTTGTCCAAATGTCCTCCCTTCTTGAGCACAAAGCACTTGCAGCCAAACGCTCGCAAGTGGCTCACCTTGGGCTGTCTGCCAAACCGCAGTTCATATGATGTCTTACCAAGGTAAGCTCTAAGAAAGATGCGGTTGGCCAGATAGCAAGCCGTGTTCATGGCTTCAGCCCAAAAACGCCTAGGAGTCCTGTGCTCATCGAGCATCGTCCTGGCCATCTCGACTAGCGTGCGGTTCTTTCGTTCCACAACGCCGTTCTGTGGGGGAGTGTAAGGGGAAGAAAACTGATGGTCCAGACCCTGATCACTACAGAAGCTGACGAACTGAGAGTTCTTGAACTCAGAGCCATTGTCGGAGCGAATTGCTCGCATCCGACCATTGTTCTCATTCTTCAGCTTCAAAATCAGGTCATGAACAAATTGAAAAGTTTCATCCTTGGACTCCAAAAAGAAAACCCACGAGAATCGAGAAAAGTCGTCAACAATCACAAGTGTATACCACTTCCCACCGACTGAACGTACCCGAGCTGGACCAACAGTGTCCAAGTGTAAAAGCTTGCCCGGATACGAAGTCATCACCTGAGTCACAGGTGAGTGAGAAGCGGCAACCATTTTCCCATGACGACAGGGATGACAAACTAAATCCTTTTCCATCTTAAGCTTGGGCAATCCTCGGATGAGGTCCATAGAGCTCAACCTGACTAGCAGATCAAAACTCAAATGACCTAACCTCCTATGCCACTTCCAGAGCTCAGAGGAGGATCCAGCAATCATACAGCACGAAGGGCCAAAAGAACTAGGGAAGTCAATTCGAAAAACTTTACCGAATGGTAAGATCTGGCAAATCAAAGACCCTCTAGAATCAACCACAGAAGAATTGCCCTTCTTAAAACGCACTTCCAAACCATCCTCAAGAAGTTGCGAAACAGAAATCAAGTTGAAGTTCAAATTTTTAACCAAAGCAACATTCTTCAAAGAGAAATGATCTGAAATGCGAATTGAGCCTATACCACTTACTTTCCCTTGACCACTGTTCCCGAAAGTGATATACTCTTTGGAGCTCGGGGGAGTGAGACTGGAGAACCATCTGCGATGTCCCGTCATGTGGCGAGAACATCCTGAGTCCATGATCCAAACGTCCTCCAGTCCCCGATCCTGCACAATCAGTGGCTGTAAGTGGGAGCAAATGGTCCGGCACCAGGTTTAGCAAAGGAGCTAAACTAGTGTCGAGCCATCTGCTCAAAAGATGGAAAGCGAAAACCATCAAAAGAGTTTGGACCAAAACGCGGCTCAAAGCGCGGTCCTCAGTTTTGCCTAACCCTGCGGCCACGAGGTCCAAGACCGTAGCCAACACGGCCTGGAACTCTATCGGAACGGACACCACCAACTGGAGCACGGGCAAGAAAGCCGTCTCCTCTACCACCACCTACACGACGCGGCCTGGCCTCCAGCCTCTCCCTGCGTCGAGGAACACGCAGTCTACCATCCTGCTGGTAGAACTGCTCCTGATCACTACAAGCCCTCTCAGCTCTCTCAACCCGCTTCCTCCTAAAGCAGAACTCCGCAAGATGCCCGTTTCTCTAACAGTACTCACAATGATAGGTGGGCTTCTTGGGATGTGGTTGAGGCTTGGGATGTTTGGGCTTGGTACTGTTTGGTGTGGTCTTCTTGGGTTGAGAGGGTCCACGAAGAGAGTCTAGAGAAGAGTGGAGGTGTTTGGGCTTAGGAACCCAGATAGGCTTCTTGGGTGGAGCTTTGGGTGGTTCATGAATCACTCCATCCTTGGGCTGACAAGCTTGGGAGGTCTCAGTGGAGTGAGTCTTGGGATACCTCTGCTCTAGAGACATTTTGCTCCACTCCACTACCCGGCTAATGGCGCTCTCAAAGTCAGCCTTGGTGTAGGTATAACCTACTCCAAACCCATCCTGCCTCTTGAACTGCTGGATCATCATGCCGAGCTGAGGCTCTCTAGCACTGATCCAACTCAGGATGGAACGGAGGTAAAAGTTCTCATTCTGAGAATCTGCTAGCTCCTCTCTCAAGGAAGCTAGAACCTCCACCTGAGACAAGCAGGTCTCACACTCACTCTTTACTTGGACAGACTTTTCGGCTTTCAGCTTGATCAACTCCATTCTAAGAGACAAACAGTTCTCACAGACAGTGGGTGGAACTGACAGTGTCTCAAGCTCTAGCCTAGTCTGAGCAAGCTCAGCTCTCAACCTCTCCAAATTACCCAACTGTTCATCGCCCTTGGATTTCAGCTCAGCTAAGACAGCTAGATGAGACGGGCAATCAACACAGGGTGCGACGATAGTGGCTTGAGCATCTTTCAGCTCCAGCTGAGCGCTTTCAAGCTCAGTGGCCAAAGTGTCCCTCTCATCAACCCTTTCTGTGTACCTGGACTTCAGAGTCGACAGGTCACACAGAAGCACCTCACACTTCGGGCACTCACTGCTATCACCCAAGCAAGGGGAAGAAGATAGACTCTCAATTCTGCCGTTGGCCACGGCAAGCTCACTCTCTAACTCATCTATCCTCTTCTTAGCCCCCCTAAGCAGTTTTTCCCGATATTTCAACTCCTGACGATTGCTCTCAAGTAAATCAACGATTTCGCGCTCGTAGGATGATACCTTGTTGTCGTCGTCATCGGAATCGTCGGAGGAGCTCTTTTCTTCCTTATCCCCAAGAGCCATTGAACAGAAGCTCTTGCGGGATCTTCGGCGCTGGTGTGAGCGGCTCTTCGGCTTGTCTCCGAAGGCCATGAAGCAGAGGCCCGCCGGATCGTCCTTGTCCTTCCCCTTCCTGATGACGATCTCCTCATCGCTTGAGCTTGATGAAGAGGAAGAAGACGTGGACTGCTTGGAGTAGCTCTTCTCCATCTCGGCGAAAAAGGCCTTGTCACGCTTCTTGTTCTCTCGCCGGTAGTCCTTCAGGGCCTTCTTGAAGAATCGGGTCTTCGGCTTGCCCTTGTTGAAGGATGAGCTCTCATGCTTGCCAGAGTCATGGAAGCTGCCACCGGTGCCCTTCTTGTATCCATTGCGCTTGGGGCAGTCGGCGATAAAGTGTCCTGGATCACCACACTCAAAGCATCCGGATTTTGTGCCGTGTCTTTTGAACATTCTCTTGTCATAGACACGACGCACCCGGTTGTTAAACAGACACAAATCATCATCTCCCAAAGACTGAAGCTAGTCCTCAGTGATAGACATCAAAGAGAACCCAGCACAGCTCACAGCAGAGGGATCAACAGAAGGTGTAGCAAGGGCCAGGGTTTTTGATCCAGAACCAGTGAGATTTGATCTCAGCTGGATATCTACCTCAGTGGCCTTCAGCTTGCTAAATAACTCAGAAATGGTCAAGGTATCGTAAGAAGTGCTCTCAACGATAGAGGATACCTTGATCTCCCAGATCTTTGGGTCCAAGGTATGGAGAACCTTGAGCGCCTGCTCGTGATCTGAGACTAACTGAGCTCCCTCAGCCTTGTTGTCTCGAAGCTTGTTTATGATCGACTGAAAACGACCAAACAGAGCCTCAACAGATTCACCCGACTTCTGTGTGAAATTCTCATATTCACGCCGGTAGGTCTGATAGAGCCGAGCCTTGACCTGTGCTGTTCCCTCATGGTGTGCCTTGAGGGTAGACCAGATCTCTCTCGCAGTGGAGAGATGACTCACACGCTCAAACTCAGTGGGACCTAAACCAGAAAACAGAATGTTCACAACCTTACTGTTGCTCAGATGCTGAGCAATGATACCAGCAGTACCCTGCTCAGTGACTGGCAATATGACAAACGTGGTGTGAACGCAAATGTCCCAAATGTCCGAACCCTGGCTCATGAGATAGGCTCGCATGCGAGTCTTCCAATAGTTATAGCCATAGGTTTCCAAGGACGGGACCTTGCCAGGAGACGTCATGGTCACTACCGGGGTTTAGAACCGGTTAAGGTATGGAAAAACCCTAACCAAGCTCTGATACCACTTGTAGGACCAAAAGTAGCGACCAGAGGGGGGGTGAATGGGCGCCTTAAAAATTCTTTCGAATATATGGCCTGTTCCCAACACCCAACGCACCTCAACAAACTAAACAACAGAAAAGAAACAGATAGCCTAAGTCTAAAAGGTATCTAGCCTAGAAGCAACTGATGTCAAACAGAGAACTTATCAAAGCAGTGCTAATAGACAGATAAACAGTATACACAAGACTAGGCAAGGGAAACTTCTCAGTATAATATTTTGAGTACACTAAGAATGAAATGAGAAGTTACCATTCGAAGTCTGTCTCCTGTTCGAAACCTGACAAAGCCTGCTTCGCTGGTCGAAGCCTGCTTCGCAGTGTCAAAGCCTGCTTCGGAGGTTGGTGACGAAGCCTGCTACGGAGGTCAGTTACGAAGCCTGCCGAAGTCTGTTGAAAAGATGCCGAAGGTATGTTTTTGGTC
This sequence comes from Zizania palustris, assembly GCA_019279435.1. Lineage (NCBI taxonomy): Eukaryota > Viridiplantae > Streptophyta > Magnoliopsida > Poales > Poaceae > Zizania > Zizania palustris. The sequence goes on along the minus strand of JAAALK010000287.1, from coordinate 67,816,819 downwards.
TAGCCTAGTTCGAAGTGGCAGGAAGCGAAGTAAGCTTCGAAGCGAAGTGTGACAAAGTCGGAGCCTGTTTCGAAGTGTGTACTTCGAAGGCAAAGCTTCGAACACAACACCTTCGAACCGCGTGCTTCGTAGCTAAACCTTCGAACACAACACACAGACGAATGACCTTCGAACAGAGAAGCGAAGCCTAACACACGACAGAGGCACCAAATTCGAAGCCTACACTCTACCTTCGAAATGAGCAAGCTTCGAAAAAGAAGCGAAGGCTGACACGCCACAAAGGAACCAAAGCGAAGCCTAGCTAAACGACAAGCTTTGAAGCCAACTTCGAAACCTATCGAAGTGTGGACTTCGAACAGCTAGAGCCGGAGTACCTTCGCACTGACGTTCGAAGTATGCGATGCTGTCCGTTCAAAAAGTACTTCGAAGCTAGCAACACAGGACACAGAACGAAGTTCGAAGTTTGAACGAAGCCTTCGAGAAGATTAGATCGAAGCCTGCCTCATGAAGCTGAGGGGCTTCGAACAGAGAAGGGGCTTCGCCAGAAACACACCCAGAAAAGAGACTTCAGACCTGTCAACCCGATCAAAAAGTCGAGCAGTAAAAGCAAAAAGATGGCACAAGAGTACTGTTACTACAGTGGAAGAGTACTACTTGCAAACAGCAAGAACTAGTACTCTGCTCGTGAAAAACAGAAGCAACCCCACGCCAGCCGAAGCCCAAAAACTCATCAAAAATTCCTGTGCACGTGAATCGAAACAACAGATAATGCTGTGCACGGATGGAGAATCAAAGCTTCAAAGCATTTTAGGGAAGAAATAAATGCAAGGCAAAAATCCCATGAACAGAAGCCTGGCTGCGCACAACAAGAGAGAGAAGAGAGAATGCAAGAGACAAAAAAATGACCCAAAGGAGTAGTATTGATTTCAGCAAAAGGGTAGTCCAAACCCTAGGGATTGAGGTCCTATTTATAGGCTCCCAACACTAGGAACATTCCACCTGCCCCTTAGGGTTTTTACAGACGCAAGAATAAAGGAAAAGACTTTACTGCCCTTAGGAATTTTTACAGACACGAATGACTGACTGTGGGCCTAGAGATACAGATGACTTATCCGGAAGCTCAGCTTTCGTAGCGACTACGGCTTCTCTTCTGGATAGTCGGATACAAGATCGACGGTCGTCAGTTTTGCGCCGAAACTGACAAAGCCTCCACCGACTTTGCACCAGGTACCCGGATTGGGCCGGCCCGATTCCGCAGCTCTCTCAGCCCGGCAATCACTCACCGCCCGTGTACCTGAATCAACCCTGGTCAACAGCCCAGTGGGTCTTCTAGTGCTTCTGGCCCATGTACCCGGATTGGGCCAGCCCGACTTCGCAGCCTCCTCTGCCCGACAGTCGCTCGCTGCCCGTGTACCTGAGTCACACGCGGCCCATGAAACAACAGATCTCTTCTTCTTCTGTCCTCTTTGACTATCGTTGACAATGACTCATCACTTCTGGAGCAATGAGGCCTACGCTATTCAGCATGGCTCCTGAAGGTTCGAGTCAGTCCTAAATCACAAACTCGTTGTTTGTTTATTCTTGATCTCAGAGAACCTGTTGGTGTAACTTTTGCGCCTACAGTATATTTGTACAATTGATTTATGTTTGAACAAATAGTTTCGTGAGGTCTATGTTCTTCGTGCAACCTGCTGGTTATGACTTTGTTTAGGGAGTGTTTGATTCCGTGGACTAAAATTTAGTCTATATCATATCGGATGTTGGACATTAAATTGAAGAACTAAAAATAAACTAATTATAAAAATAATTATAGAATCAGAGGATAATTCACGAGATGAATTTATTAAGCCTAATTAATCCATGATTAGCAAATATTTACTGTAGCACCACATTGTCAAATCATGACATAATTAGGTTAATTAAATTCGTCTCGCAAATAATCCACCAATAAATGAGTTTTATAAATAATCTATATTTAATACTTTAAAATATTATCTAAGCAGATAAGAACTAGTATTATCGTTTTTTTACTCTCATCGCTCTTGTCTTGTGGCGTGCACCTCTGCCTTACCACGCCTCTGCGTGCGGATCGCCAGATGAAGCTTGCGCATGTCGGCGATACAAACTACGCCTCCTGTTAGTTGTTGACAGCGCTGGATCTGATTGCTACGAATGGAGACGAGGGTCTGCGGCAGCAAACAAAGAGGAGAAGACAGACTATATATACCTGGCATGATTTTAAAAGCAGGAATTGGAAATATAAGGAATCTGTTGTAGATTAATTCATTTTTAGGGAGATAACAATCTAGGATGATACCTATACGAGATTAGAGGGAATAAAACAATAAAATTTTTGTTGGAGATGCTTTTAGCTAGGAAATCAGAACAATATTCGTCATTGTAGAATTACCAGAGATGAGAGATACTTTATTTGTATTTAGCCTCAGGGATATATACATACATACATGCACAAATAGAAAAACACTTTAGTGATGTAACATCTTTAGTGACAGGTGTTTATCCATTACTAAAAGGTCAACCTTTAGTGACGGCTGCTAGTATTCACCTGTCACTAAAGGTTGTCTACCGACTCACCTGCTATTACTTTATAGTGAAATGTCGCAATGTCACCTGTCACTAAAGGGTCCTTTAGTGATGAGTGAATACTATTACTCATCACTAATATTATGATTATTTTTTAAAAAATAATAGTTTTTAGGTTGCACCTTGAATCAAAGCCGAAATTTGGTAGCCAACATATCCAACATGCAAAGCATATCACAAAGAATTCATTATGAACACAGGAGATTAATAACCAAATTAATATCACACATTAATTTCTAACTTCTAGCTAGCTTCTTTTGGACTTCTAAATTTCATAAAAGCTTAAATTGCTTAAGGCTATACATATCTAATTTTACAGCCGCTTTTATGGTCACCTTGTACTCCTTAGCTTGAATAGTGTTATGTGGAGATTCTTTCTGTTTACCCACCATAAATTACTTAAGGCTATACATGTCTAGTTTTGTAGCCTCTTTTATTGTCACCTTATACTAAGGAGTCATGGTGGAGACCGTGGGTCTCATGGATCTCAGATAATGAGTGATTGTCAATGAAAGAGATGATGAAGGAAGTTCTCCGAGGTGAGGCACTTCGAAGGGGGACTTAGGAGGAAGAGGTCTTGTCGTGATGTTGACTAGTGTGATAGGTATAGAGATGGACGATTGGCGAGCTTAAGGAACTACAGAATCGTGGTGTTCCAATCCAAGTACACGACGCAAGGGTGACAAGTGAGTGTCATGGTGTTGGTCGTGTGACTCAGGTACACGGACAGACGATTGCCTGACTGAGAAAGCTGTGGGGTCGTGGTGGTCTAATCTGGGTACACAGTGCAAAGGCGGCAAGCGCTTTGGCAGTTTCGGCATAAAACTGTCAACCACATCAACCGTAGATGTAAATATCAATGTACCTAATGCGATGTCATGCCATTCACATAAGCGAAGCATCGAAAAAATATCTAGATCATGTGTTTTTACATTTTTGCCCTTCGGACCATAAATAGCCCAATGAGGCTGCCATTTAGGGGCAACACTTTTGAATCAATTTTTTAATTTATAAAATTATGTTCATTTTCTCTACAGCCATCGGGCGGTTTTTCTTGCTGTCGGCCAAAAATGGGCAGCCACTGTGACATCTTCTCTGATTTCTTTGCTGTTTTTTTCTCTACCGCAGTCTATCGTTGCCTGGCTTGGGTCTTTGTGCCATCTCGGAATTACTACTGGTCGATTTTTTATCTGGCACCTTACCTGTGGTTTTGCGTCCAAACAAAATTGGCCTGAGGCAATTTTCAGTGCTCTAGATCCATTTCATCTTTCCGCACATGATTTGATGTTTGGTTTTCCATCGTAACTGTTTTCTTTGTTGTGGGCGGTACTGTGCTTCCGATTGTTTTTAGGCCGCCCGTAGCGCATACACTTGTATCACGTGGAGGTACTAGTGCTGAGCCCGGCAAGCTGGTCTTCGCTCAAAGCGAACGAAGCCACCGCTTCCTGGACAATAGCTGAAGTCACCTGAGTCAAAGAGTGAGAAACCAAGGATTGTTTTGGAGTCTGTGATGAGTAATTGACAAATTTTATCCTCTAATTCGAAGGGGTCCCTCCGAAGGGGTTCGGAGGTTGTTTCACCGAAGGGTTCGGCGGGCTCTGGTTGCTACAGCTATTGCAGCGGAGTGTGCTTATCGGAGGGGTCCGATAGTAAACAATGACTTGGCTGTACCAAAGGGTTTGGTATTTTGGGCGGTACACTAGAGTGTGTGCCGAAGGTTGTTTACCTGGAGAGGTCTCCGGGGTACTGGATACACTTGTCTGTTTGTCTGTGGTGCGCAGGTGACCTCGGAGGCGACGGACGGTTCGTAGCAGGTGAACCTGGTTAAAGCGGGAGGCTTGATGGCAGGCGAGCGGGGAGCTCGGTCACGAAGGCTACGAAGGGGTCGAGGTCGGACCTCGGGTTGAGGTGCGCCAGGAGAAGGCAGTAAGTGCGGAGTTTGACTCCGGGTGAAGGTACTCCGAGACGAAGTCCTCGGGGGCGAGGCACTTCGAAGGGTACTTCGAATGGAGTGGCTTCGAAGTATGGTGGACGAAGTCATCAGCAATTAGGCAATGCATTCGAAGTGTGCTCCGGAGGAAGACACTCGAAGGTATACCCGACGAAGGTCTCAGAAGTCGAGGTGCATCGAAGGCATGGTCCGGGTGAGGTTCGTCGAGGAGTGTGCTCGGGAAGAGACACTGTGATGAAGTGCTCATAGAATGCTTCGTGCGGAGGCCTTGGACGAAGGAGGGACTTTGAAGGGTGCTACTCCGAAGGTGGGGCTTCGGAGTGAGGCTGACTTGAGGTACTTCGGCCATGCATGGCTTCGGTACACCGACTGACGGATTTCGAGCTGGAAGAAGTTGCGAAGCCATGGTGGTCCACTCCAGAGGTGTTGGTGCAAAGGCCCAAGGGCTTTGACGGCATCGGCTCAAAACCGTCACTGTATCGAAGGCTGACTTCGGTGAAGCGAAGGCCGTCAGGCTCAAGGCTTCTCACTGAAGCTACCGCACCCCTCATGTGCGAAGGGGGGCTTCAGAAGAATCCAAGACTTCAAAGGTTGATCGTGTCTGCTCTGCAAAACCCGATGCTGTCTCCTCTGCGAAGCTGACAAAAGAAGCCTCCAAATAAAGTAGACTACCAGCTGTACCCCCTATTCTGATGAGACAAAAACAGTGTAAACCCTAGGGGTAAAGTAGTCTATTCACAGGGCTGAATAATGCCTATAAATAGTGGAGGCTTGCTAGGTCACATCAACACTTTGAGCAGCCATTTTTGAGCTCCTGTGCTAGCCGCCACATACTCTCTGTATTCATCCTGTGAGTTTATTTTGTGTTCCCTATTCATGCAATGAAGTTTTGATTTTGTTCTTCTTTCACTGCTTGAACTTGTACTGTGTGTTGCACTGCATGCTTTGATTTCTCTGTGCACCATCTTCTTGTGAGTTTTCTAGAGAGGTGTGTGATAAGTCTGTCTGGGTGAAGTGTGTTTTTCAGTGTCTGTTCGCTCTGTGCAAACTGGAGGCTAGACCTCTCTGATTACTAGCGAAGCACTATTCGAAGCCCGTTTTATTCCCTTTTCGATGTCCTCGGCGAAGTGTGTTCAGTGTGTGTTTAGACCTTTGATGTCCGAAGCCTAGTACCAGTTGCTAGCGCTAAGTATTTGGTCGAAGTCTTCAGAGGGAAGTATGCTCTTGCGAAGGGTGAAGTGCGAAGCCTGCTCGAAGGCACCCAGTGTACTGAGCCTGCACTGACTTAGCAGAGCTGATCAAAGTCCTCGGAGGGAAGTTTGCTCTTGCGAAGGTTGAAGTGCGAAGCCTGCTCAAAGGTACCCTATGTGCGGAGCCTGCAATGACTTAGCAGATCTGAATTTTCGGGGTTGTGGGTGGAGCGAACTCTTCTTGTCTTCGAACTTTTGCTCCTTGCGAAGCCTGATTTCGGAGCTGTAAAATACCTCCAAACCAGAACTTCGAAGGGTGTGTTCGAAGCCTGTTCCGCAGAAGACAGAATTAAAACAGAACACAGATTAAGGCCAGGCGCCAAAGCACATACAATCAACAGTATCAGCTGTTTGTGCAGTCACCTGGTGAATCTATAGATGCCATGTTTTCACGCTTTGATGCGATAGTAACTTGCGGTCCAACGGGACGCTTGCTTACAATGATCATGATAGGGCTATCAAGCTTCTCTATGCTCTTGATGGTAGCATATGGGAAATGAATATATCCAGCATTAAGGAGTCTGCAGGTTATGACACATTGACCTGTGATGAGCTTTTCAGCAAGCTGAAGTCCACAGAGATTGCCAAGGCATCTCTTGCAGTGCATAGGAACTCCTTGCCACAACCATTGTCATTGGTTTCTAGCACTAGCCGTGGCACCCCTGCATAACCAAGCGCATCTGACACTTGTGTTCTTACAGGTGGCTTTGCTTTGTCCACCCTGGTCTCCATCACTAAGGAGCAGGTGGATACTCTGGATGATGATGAGCTTGCTCTCATTGCCAGAAGGTTCACCCGTTTTCATCATGAGAGACGAGATCAAAGGAGAAGTGGTTTTAGTGGTTGTTTTGAGTGTGACGACACTTCTCACATCAAGGCCAATTGTCCTAAACTCAAGAAGAGAGATGAGAGTGAGCGCCCCAAATACCACAAAAAGGAGAGGACACCTTTGTGAAGGGCAAGCGCGGCAAGGTGGCTAAGGGGGTAGCCAAAGCCGCTTCCAGAGCATTTGTTGTTGCTCTCAGCGACATCGACACTTACTCAACTGAGGAGTCGAGCTCTGATGAGGAGGAGGAGTCCCCAAGGAAGGAGGAGAAGAAGTACAAGAAGGGACGAGACTTCACTGGCCTTTGCTTCATGGCCGACAACGATCACAGCGGCGATGAGCTTGACTCATGTGAGGTACCACTATCCCATGACCAGCTTTCAATTAAATTAGATGAACTGAATGAAGTAGTTCTTGGTCAGGATAGGTTACTTGTGCAAGCCGCTAGAGATAGAAAAGACCTTAGACTTAGGCTAGAATTTGTTTCTACTGATTATGCCATGCTTAATTCTAAAATTAATGATGCTGAATGTGAATCTTGCACTGTTGTCATGGGTGAGCTTGCTCAGTTGCGTTCTGTGCATGCTCAAACTTTTTCTGAGCTTGAGACTACATAGGAGCAGCTTTTGATGGTGGATTCTAGTCCTCATGATATAATTGAATGCATGAATTGCCCCTTATTACATGAGAGCATTGATTTACGTGATAAGCATGTTCAGGATTTAGAGGCTAGATTGGAGAGGGCCGGTAGTTCTAAGGATGTGCAACCTATGTGTGATACTTGCATAACCCTTAAGGACCAGCTAGGCACTGTTAGAGAGCGAGCTAAAAACCTTATGATTGAGAATGAGTACCTTCTTTCTGTGGTTAACAAATGCACTGAGGGAAAAGGTAGGATGGACTTGCTCTTGGCCAAGACCAAGATGTGTGCTGACAGAGCAGGGTTAGCTCTAGGATTGGGTTTTGAGAGAATTCCTTCAGACAGTGAGAACAAAATTGTTTTTACCTCACCCACTACCTTAGAGAAAGTGAGAGCTCTGTTAGACACTCCATCAGCCAAAAAACCTACCCAAACCCCAAAGAAAACCACTCCTTGTAGGACCGAAAGTAGCGACCAGAGGGGGGTGAATGGGTGCCTAAAAAGTTCTTTCAAAACAATGGCCTGCTTCCAACACCCAACGCACCTCAAAAGACTTAGCAGCAAGACGTAAACAGATCGATCAAAACTTCACAGAAATAAATCACAGCAATCGATTGAGAGATTACTGTTCAAAGTTGTCTCCAGTAAGTTACTTGGCAAAGCCTTCAGATTTGAAGCCTACATATTCTAAGTCTGCAGATTCGAAGTCTGTAGATTCAAAGTCTACTGATTCAAAGTCTGCATATTCGAAGTCTGCAGATTCGAAGTCCGCTGATACGAAGTCTTCTGATTCGAAGTCTGCAGATTCGAAGCCTGCAGATTCGAAGCCTGCAGATTCGAAGTCTGCTGATTCGAAGTCTGCTGATTCGAAGTCTGCTTCACAGAGTTTGCATGTTTTAAAGCAGAAAGATGTCCAAGTTGCATGTTTGCATCTAAGTCAGGAACTAGCTACCAGGCATGTTAACAGATAGCAAGAACATTCAGCCTACGCATGCTAGTTACCAGAAGCAATGGTGATCATGTTTTCATGTTTAAAGCATAAAAGCCATGCATATGACAGATATCAGACATATCAAGTGAACTGGACCAAAGCATGATCATTGACAAGTACTCAAGAGCATGTACCAGCTAGAATAAGTAAAGCAGTTCAATCATATAACAGAAGCATCTCTAAAGTGTGATATGTGAATATGCAAGATATGAACACACACAAAAATACTCAAGAAAAGAGTAAAAGAAGAAAGAAAACTGACGCAAAATATCCTAGAAAGGATACACAACACCCAAATCCCCTCGTAAACGCTCAAAGGTAGACTGATCTAGGGGTTTGGTGAAAATGTCAGCCAACTGATGATGGGTATCAACATGAACAAGGTCAATGACACCTTTCTCATATTGATCCCGCAGAAAGTGAAAGCGCACATCAATATGTTTGGTTTTTGAATGGAGACAAGGGTTTTTCCCTACACTAATAGCACTGGTGCTGTCACAAAACAATGGAACCCTCGTAGGAAAGAACAACCCAAAATCTCGTAATGTGGAAATCATCCAAACCAACTGTGAGCAGCAGCTAGCAGCAGCTATGTACTCAGCCTCAGTGGTCGAAAGAGCAACTCCAGATTGCTTTCGAGAAGACCAAGAAACAAGGGAAGAGCCAAGAAACTGGCAAGTACCAGAAGTCGACTTGCGATCCAACCGGCACCCACCAAAGTCGGCATCCGAAAAGCCAGATAAATCAAGAGATGATGATGCTGAATAGTAAAGACCGAGATCAGGTGCATAAGTGAGATACCTGAAGATGCGCTTGATAGCCTGCCGATGAGATGTGCGCGGTGAAGACTGAAAACACGCGCAAAGTCCCACGGCGAACTGAATGTCTGGTCTTGTCGCCGCTAAGTACAATAGCGAACCAATCATCCCTCGAAACTCCCTCTCGTTGACCTTGATGCCGCTCTCGTCCTTGTCCAGAACCCAAACGTGCCCATTGGGGTCATCTGAGGCTTCAGCTCTCCACCAAAGTCGAATTTCTACAACATGTCCCTAGTGTACTTACCCTGGTGGATGAAGGTGCCATCCTTGGTCTGCTTGATCTAGAGCCCTAGGAAGTACTTGAGCTCACCCATGAGGCTCATCTCAAACTCACTGTGCATCTACTCAGAAAACTTGGACACGAGATCATTAGTAGTACCGCCAAAGATAATATCGTCTACGTAAATCTGAGCGACTAAGAAATCTGAAGCATCTCTGAGCAGGAAAAGAGTTTTATCCACAGATCCCATCACAAAGCCCTTCCCCAACAAAAACTGCTTCAACTGGTCATACCAAGCCTTGGGGGCTTGCTTCAACCCGTATAAAGCTTTTTGCAATTTAAAAACATGTTGAGGAAACTTGGGGCACTCAAAACCGGGGGGCTGCCTAACATAAACCTCCTCCTCTATGTACCCGTTCAGAAAAGCACTCTTGACGTCCATTTGAAAGAGCTTAAAACCCTTCGAAGCAGCAAAAGCTAAGAGAATGCGAATGGACTCAAGACGGGCAACAGGGGCGAAGGTTTCTTCAAAATCAATACCCTCCTTCTGGCAAAAACCCTGGGCAACTAGTCAAGCTTTGTTGCGCACCATAACCCCATCTTCACCTTGCTTGTTCTTGAACACCCACTTGGTGCCTATGGGGTTGCATCCGGGTGGCAGCTCAACCAGTGTCCAAACCCGATTGCAGACAAAATTCTCAAGCTCTTGTTGCATGGCATTAATCCAATTAGAGTCAGAAAGAGCATGAGAAACGTCTCTGGACTCAAAAGATGCAACAAAAGCAGATTCAGCAAATACAGCAAGAGAGTTACCAGATGAACACAAAGTTCTTTCAGTCAAATCACCAATGATGAGCTCTGAGGGGTGATCACGTTGAACTGCTCGGGTTCCCTGGTGATCTGAAGTCACCTCACCAGAGTCAGCAGCTGGCACCTCTGGACTCGACTAAGGGGGCTCGATCGAAGTGGAAGAGGTGATCAGAGGTCTGCCCTCGTACTTAGTTGAAGTCTCAGAAGATGTGGGCTCTGCAGGAGGCGCAGAAGGCCCACCCTCATCAGCAGCTGGAGTATCGTCATCTTCCTCGAATATGGACTCTCCGAGCTCATCATCACCAGAAAGCTCAAAAGAAGGAGTCAAAGAAGGCAAGGACTCATCAAACGAAACCTCACAAGTCTCGACAAGCTGCTGGGAGTCAAGGTTCCAAACTCAGAAGCCTCGAGAATGCAAAGTGTAACCAAGAAAAACACCGTCCCAGCAACGAGACTCAAACTTGTCCAAATGCCCTCCCTTCTTGAGCACAAAGCACTTGCAGCCAAACGCTCGCAAGTGGCTCACTTTGGGCTGTCTGCCAAACCGCAATTCGTACGAGGTCTTACCTAGGTAAGCTCTAAGAAAAATGCGGTTTGCCAGATAGCAAGCCGTGTTCATGGCTTCAGCCCAAAAGCGCCTAGGAGTCCTATGCTCATCGAGCATCATCCTGGCCATCTCGACTAGCGTGCGGTTCTTTCGTTCCACAACGCCATTCTGTGGGGGAGTGTAAGGAGAAGAAAACTGATGGTCAAGACCTTGATCACTACAGAAACTGACAAACTGAGAATTTTTGAACTCATAGCCGTTGTCGGAGCGAATTGCTCGCATCCGACCATTGTTCTCATTCTTCAGCTTCAAAATCAGGTCATGAACAAACTGAAAAGTTTCATCCTTAGACTCCAAAAAGAAAACCCACGAGAATCGAGAAAAGTCGTCAACAATGACAAGTGCGTACCACTTCCCACCGACTGAACGTACCCGAGCTGGACCAACAGTATCCAAGTGTAAAAGCTCGCCCGGATACGAAGTCATCACCTGAGTCACAGGTGAGTGAGAAGCGGCAACTATTTCCCATGACGACAGGGATGACAAACTAGATCTTTCTCCATTTTAAGCTTGGGCAATCCTCGGATGAGGTCCATAGAGCTTAACCTGACTAGCAGATCAAAACTCAAATGACCTAACCTCCTATGCCACTTCCAGAGCTCAGAAGAAGATCCAGCAATCAAGCAGCGTGAAGGGCCAAAAGAACTAGAGAAGTCAATTCGAAAAACTTTACCGAATGGTAAAATCTGGCAAATCAAAGACCCTCTAGAATGAAACACAGAAGAATAACCCTTCTTAAAACGCACTTCCAAACCATCCTCGAGAAGTTGCGAAACAGAAATCAAATTGAAGTTCAAATTCTTAACCAAAGAAACATTCTTCAAAGAGAAATGATCTGAAATGCGAATTGAGCCAATGCCACTTACTTTCCCTTGACCACTATTCCCGAAGGTGATGTATTCTTTGGAGTTCGGGGGAGTGAGACTGGAGAACCATCTGCGATGTCCCGTCATGTGGTGAGAGCATCCTGAGTCCATAATCCAAACGTCCTCCAGTCCCTGATCCCGCACAATCAGTGGTTGTAAGTGGGAGAAAATGGTCCGGCACCAAGTTTAGCAAAAGAGCTAAACCAGTGTCGAGCCATCTGCTCAAAAGACGGAAAGCAGAAATCATTATGAGAGACCGGACCAAAACATGGCTCAAAGCGCGGTCCTCGGTTCTGCCTAAAGCCTCGGCCACGAGGTCCAGGACCGTAGCCAAAACGGCCTGGATCTCTGCCGAAACACCACCACCAACTGGAGTACGGGCAAGAAAGTCGTCTCCTCTACTACCACCTACACGACGCGGCCTGACCTCTAGCCTCTCCCCGCGTCGAGGAACACGCAGCCTACCACCCTGCTGGTAGAACTGCTCCTGACCACCACGAGCTCTCTCTGCTCTCTCAACCCGCTTCCGCCTGAAGCAAAACTCCGCAAGATGCCCTTCTCTCTAACAATACTCACAATGATAGGTGGGCTTCTTGGGATGTGGTTGAGGCTTGGGGTTCTTGGGCTTAGTGGTGTTTGGTGTAGTCTTCTTGGGTTGAGAGGGTCCTGGGAGAGAGTCTAGAGAAGTGTGGAGCTGTTTGGGCTTTGGAACCCAGATAGGTTTCTTGGGTGGAGCTTTTGGTGGTTCATGGATCACTCCATCCTTGGGCTGACTAGCTAAGGAAGTCTCAGTGGAGTGAGTCTTGGGATATATCTACTCAGGAGTCATTTTACTCCACTCCACTGCCCGGCTAATGGCACTCTCAAAGTCAGCCTTGGTGTAGGTGTAACCTACCCCAAACCCATCCTACCTCTTGAACTACTGGATCATCATGCCGAGCTGTGGCTCTCGGTCACTGATCCAACTCAGGATAGAACGGAGGTAAAAGTTCTCATTCTGAGAATCAGCTAGCTCCTCTCTCAAGGAAGCTAGAACCTCCACCTGAGACAAGCAGGTCTCACACTCACTCTCTACTTGGACAGACTTTTCGGCTTTCAGCTTGATCAACTCCATTCTAAGAGACAAACAGTTCTCACAGACAGTGGGTGGAACTGACAGTGTCTCAAGCTCTAGCCTAGTCTGCGCCAGCTCAACTTTCACTCTCTCCAAATCACCCAAACGCTCATCGCCCTTGGCTTTCAGCTCAGCTAAGACAGCTAAATGAGATGGGCAATCAGCGCAGGGTACGACGACAGTGGCATGAGCATCTTTCAGCTCCAGCTGAGTGCTTTCAAGCTCAGTGGCCAAAGCGTCCCTCTCATCAACCCTTTCTGTGTACTTGGACTTCAGAGTCGACAAGTCACACAGAAGCACCTCACACTTCGAGCACTCACTGCTATCACCCAAGCAGGGGGAAGAAGATAGACTCTCAATTCTACCGTTGGCCACGGCAAGCTCACTCTCTAATTCGTCTATCCTTTTATTAGCCCCCCTAAGCAGTTTCTCCCGATATTTCAACTCCTGACAATTGCTCTCAAGTAAATCAACAATTTCGTGTTCATAGGATGATACCTTGTTGTCGTCATCATCGGAGTCATCAGAGGAGATCTTTTCTTCCTTATCCCCAAGAGCCATTGAACAGAAGCTCTTGCGGGATCTTCGGCGCTGATGTGAGTGGCTCTTCGGTCTGTCCCCGAAGGCCATGAAGCATAGCCCTGCCGGATCGTCCTTGTCCTTCCCCTTCCTGATGGTGATCTCCTCATCGCTTGAGCTCGATGAAGAGGAAGAAGACGTGGACTGCTTGGAGTAGCTCTTCTCCATTTTGGCGAAGAAGGCCTTGTTGCGCTTCTTGTTCTCTCGCCGGTAGTCCTTCAGGGCCTTCTTGAAGAATCTGGTCTTCGCCTTGCCCTTGTTGAAGGAAGAGCTCTCGTGCTTGCCGGAGTCGTGGAAGCCACCACCGGTGCCCTTCTTGTGTCCATTGCGCTTGGGGCAGTCGGCGATGAAGTGTCCTGAATCACAACACTCAAAGCACCCGGATTTTGTACCGTGTCTTTTGAACATCCTTTTGTCATAGACACGATGCACCCGGTTGTTAAAGAGACACAAATCATCATCTCCCAAAGACTCAAGCTGGTCCTCAGTGATAGACATCAAAGAGAACTCAGCACAGCTCACAGAAGAGGGATCAACAGAAGGTGCAGCAAGGGCCAGGGACTTTGATCCAGAACCAGTGAGATTTGATCTCAACTGGATATCTACCTCAGTGGCCTTCAGCTTGCTAAATAACTCAGAAATGGTCAAGGTATCATAAGAAGTGCTCTCAAAAATAGAGGATACCTTGATCTCCCAGATCTTTGGGTCCAAGGTATGAAGAACCTTGAGCACCTGCTCATGATCTGAGACTAACTGAGCACCCTCAGCCTTGTTGTCCCGAAGCTTGTTAACGATCGATTGAAAACGACCAAACAAAGCTTCAACAGATTCACCCGGCTTTTGTGTGAAGTTCTCATACTCACGCCGGTAGGTCTGATAGAGCCGAGCCTTGACCTGGGATGTCCCCTCATGGTGTGCCTTGAGAGTAGCCCAGATCTCTCTCGCAGTGGAGAGATGGCTCACACGCTCAAACTCAGTGGGACCTAGACCAGAAAATAGAATGTTCACAACTTTACTATTGTTCAGATGCTGGGCAATGATACCAGGAGTACCATGCTCAGCAACTGGCAATATGACAAACGTATCGTGAACGCAAATGTCCCATATGTCCGAGCCTTTGCTCATAAGATAGGCTCGCATGCGAGTCTTCCAATAGTTATAGCCATAGGCTTCCAAGGACGGGACCTTTCCAGGAGAAGTCATGATCACTACTGGGGTTTAGAACCGGTTAAGGTATGGAAAAACCCTAACTAGGCTCTGATACCACTTGTAGGACCGAAAGTAGTGACTAGAGGGGGGTGAATGGGCGCCTAAAAAGTTCTTTCAAAACAATGGCCTGCTTCCAACACCCAACGCACCTCAAAAGACATAGCAGCAAGACGTAAACAGATCGATCAAAACTTCACAGAAATAAATCACAGCAATCGATTGAGAGATTACTGTTCAAAGTTGTCTCCAGTAAGTTACTTGGCAAAGCCTTCAGATTCGAAGCCTGTAGATTCAAAGTCTGCAGATTCGAAGTCTGCAGATTCAAAGTCTGCAGATTTGAAGTCTGCAGATTCGAAGTCTGCTGATTCGAAGTCTACTGATTCGAAGTCTGCAGATTCGAAGCCTGCAGATTCGAAGTCTACTGATTCGAAGTCTACTGATTCGAAGCCTGCAGATTCGAAGCCTGCAGATTCGAAGTCTGCAGATTCGAAGTCTGCTGATTCGAAGTCTGCTTCACAGAGTTGGACTTCACACAAGAAAAGGGACTTTGGCCCTGTCAACTCGATCAAAAAGCAACACAGGAAAAGCAAGGCTAAAGTACTAGCACACTGTAGCTACAGGAAAGTAGTACTACTTGCTACCAGCCACAAGAACTAGTACTCTTGTGAAGAACAAACAGAAGCCACAGAGAAGCTTCTGCTCAGAAATAAATTAGTTGTGTGCAAACCGAACCAACAGAACCTTAAATGAAGTGCTGCGCATGAGAATCGATAGGAATAAAAGCTCCAAAACAGTAAAGAGCCAAATGAATCTCAGGAAGAACAAGGGGTTGCCTGGCGGCGCACACAGGGAGAGAGAGAGTAAGAAACACAAAATGACCCAATAGAATAAGAAGTGATTTCAGCAAAAGGGTAGTCCAACCCTAGGGATTGTGGCCCTATTTATAGGCTGCCCAATGACCTAGAATATTCCACCAGCCCCTTAGGGTTTTTACAGATGCTAAAATAAAGGAAATGACTCAACTGCCCTTAGGAATTTTTACAGACACGACTGACTGACTGTGGGCCTAGAGATACAGATGACTTATCCGGAAGCTAAGCTTTCGTAGCGACTACGGCTTCTCTTCTGGACAGTCCGATACAGAATCAACGGTTGTCAGTTTTGCGCCGAAACTGACAAAGCCTCCACCGGCTTTGCACCAGGTACCCGGATTGGGCCGGCCCGATTCCGCAGCTCTCTCAACCCGACAATCACTCACCGCCCGTGTACCTGAGTCAATCCTGGTCAACAGCCCAGTGGGTCTTCTGCTGCTCCTAGCCCATGTACCTGGATTGGGCCAGCCCGACTTCATAGCCTCCTCTGCCCGACAGTCGCTTGCTGCCCGTGTACCTGAGTCACACGTGGCCCATGAAACAGCAGATCTCCTTTCTTCTTCTGTCCTCTTTGACTATCGTTGACAATGACGCATCACATCTGGAGCCATGAGGCCCACGCTATTCAGCATGGCTCCTCACTCCTCATGCCAAGAAAATTCCTCCCAAGAAAACCACACAGTAGAAGCCCAAGGAGCCTGTGAGAGTTGCTCCAATGACCCATGAGAGTGCCCCTAGGAGAATTTTTCATTGTTCCTATTGTCAGCGGGTGGGTCATTTGGTTGGGTTCTGTTTTCGTCGCATCAAGGATGAGCGACGCTCTCAGGCGATGAGTTTCCAGGACATGTATTCCCCATCTCGAGGTATGCATGAGTATGAGTTGTACTCACGTCCTGTTTTCAAGGCTCCTCGTACTTCTCGGAGAGGTTTTGCTCTTCGAGGTGTTCACCATGTTCCATATGGTGGTAGACCCCGGGCGAGTAGCTTTGTACCTCGTCAGAGTAGGAGACCTCGTCATGCATTTGGGACACAACATGCATGTAGGTAGACCTCGCACTTTGCACCATTCTGATTATCATGTGCATAGACGGTCTATTTTTACTGTACCTACTACTCGTATCCCTCAGTGCTGGATGCCTCGTCATATTTTCACTCACCCCAGCACTGAGCGATCGAGATTTTCTTATCATATGTAGGCACCGGACCGAGGCTTGGAGGGCACGTGGATCATGGACTCCAGTTGTTCGCGCCACATGACCGGAGATGCAGCATGGTTCTCCAGCCTCACCACGACCAAGCAAAAGGAACATATCACCTTTGGCAATAATCGAAGGAGTAGAGTGAAAGGTAAAGGTGTGGTAAGAATCAACTAGAATTTCACTCTCAAAGACGTTGCTTTGGTTGAGAACTTGGGATACAATTTGCTTTCTGTATCTCAATTGCTTGATGGGGGCTTCGAAGTGCGATTCCATCGCGATACTTCGCAAGTACTCAATTCTGATGGCGTTGTGGTTTGTAAGATCTTTAGAGTTGGGAGAGTTTTTGGAGCTGATTTTTTTGAGTCATCTGGTTCTTCTCATTGTCTTGTTGCACATTCAACTTCTGAGCTTTGGAAGTGGCATAGGAGATTAGGGCATATGAGCTTTGAGTTGCTTGCTCGTCTGAGTGCCCTAGGTCTGATTCGAGGATTGCCCAAGCTCAAGTTTGAGAAGAATTTAGTTTGCGCTCCATGTCGACATGGAAAAATGATTGCCGCTTCGCACTCGCCAGTCACCACTGTGATGACTGAACAGCCCGAAGAACTTCTCCACATGGACACTGTAGGTCCGTCTCGGGTTAGTTCTTTAGGCGGCAAGTGGTGTGTGTTAGTCATTGTCTACGATTTCTCTCGCTACTCTTGGGTCTTCTTTCTTGCCAGCAAGGATGAAGTGTTTTTACACTTTCGGAGCTTGGCTTTGAGACTTTTCACTGAACTCCCTGGTGCATTGAAATTCACTCGAAGTGATAATGACACTGAGTTCAAGAACAGTCTCTTTGTTGATTTTTGCATGGAGCATGGCATAGAACATCGATTCTCTGCTCCGCGGGTTCCTTAATAGAACGGTGTTGTTGAGAGAAAGAACCGCACTTTGGTTGAGATGGCTAGGACGATGCTCGATGAGCACAAGACTCCTAGAAAATTTTGGGCTGAGGCCATGAACACCGCTTGTTACATCTCAAACCGAATCTTATTGCGCTCAATTTTGAACTTGACATCTTATGAGCTACGTTTTGGGAGACAACCCAAAGTTACTCATCTTCGAGTTTTTGGTGGTCGTTGCTTTATCCTAAAATGTGGAAATTTGGATAAATTTGAGTCGCGTTCTTCTGACGGAATCTTTTTGGGTTACACTACATATTGTCATTCTTATCGTGTTTATAATTTGGGGACTAACACTGTCATCGAGTCATGTGATGTGACTTTTGATGAATCAACCCCCTCTGTTAGTTCTACTCTTGAACAGGCAAATGAACACGACATGGAACAGACTATCTTCAAAGAAGAAGATCCCAAAGATTTCGAGGATGAACCCCTACTACCCTCGACATCAACCCCCGAAGCCGACCCCGCTTCGACCACTTCGGCACAAGGCGCCGAAGCAACTACCTCGACATTGGTCATCTTGGACCACTCCAACACACAAGTTGAGGGGGAGACTGCATCCCGCCACGATGCTCCACATCATGTTCAAAGGATGCATCCTTCCGAGCAGATCATTGGTGAGCTTGATCAAAGGGTAACACGTTATCATGCTCATTTCATTGATTCCGCTTTTGTTGCCTCTTTCGAGCCCTTAGATGTTAGTCATGAACTTTCTGATTCTAGTTGGATCAATGCCATGCATGAAGAACTTGAAAATTTTGAGAGAAACCAAGTCTGGACTTTAGTTGATACTCCACCAAATGTTTATTTCATTGGAACAAAATGGATTTTCAAAAACAAACAAGGGGAGGATGGGACTGTAGTTAGAAACAAGGCTAGACTTGTAGCTCAGGGTTATTCTCAATTAGAAGGGATTGATTTTACTGAAACTTTTGCACCTGTTGCACGTCTAGAGGCCATTAGGATTTTGCTTGCCTTTGCGACATCCTGAGGATTCAAACTCTATCAAATGGATGTCAAAAGTGCATTTCTTAATGGCTTCATAGGCGAAGATATTTATGTAAAACAACCCCCTGGTTTTGAAAACCCCAAATACCCACATAAAGTCCTTAAACTTCATAAGGCTCTTTATGGACTCAAGCAGGCCCCTCGGGCATGGTATGACAGACTTAAGTCTTTTCTGCTTGAGACGGTGTATTTGATGGGATCTGTTGACAAAACCCTGTTTACTCTCAAGCATGGCAAAGATTTCCTCCTCGTCCAGATTTATGTGGATGATATCATCTTTGGTGGCTCTTCTCATGCTTTGGTTGCCGAGTTTGCACATACCATGAGCAGGGAGTTCGAGATGTCCATGATGGGCGAACTCACATTTTTCCTTGGTTTGCAAATCAAGCAAAGCAAACAAGGTACCTTCCTTCACCAGACGAAGTACACCAAGGACCTACTCAAGAAGTTCGACATGGCTGATGCGAAGCCCCTCGCCACACCAATAGCTACATCTGTAGCATTGGATCCTGATGAGGATGGAGAAGCCGTAAATCATAAGGAGTTCCGAAGCATGATCAGCTCCCTCCTCCACTTGACTGCTACGAGGCTAGACATACACTTCGTAGTGTGTCTGTGCGCTCGTTTTTATGCTTCACCACGAGCTTCGCACCGCCAAGCGGTAAAGCGTATTCTCAGGTATCTCAAACATACCCTCGAATTTGGCAATTGGTATTCTGCATCTTCCTCTTTGTGTCTTCGAGGTTACTCCAATGCGGACTTTGCTGGGTGTAGGATTGATAGGAAAAGTACCTCCGGTACTTGACATTTTCTGGGTACTTTGCTGGTTTGCTAGTCTTCCCGCAAACAGTCTAGTGTTGCACAATCGATGGCTGAGGCCGAATATGTTGCTGCAGCTAGCTGTTGCTCTCAGATTTTGTGGATGGTTTCCACTTTGTGGGATTTTGGGTTAGATTATAAGAGTGTTCCACTTTTCTGTGATAACACTAGTGCTATTTGTATTGCAAACAACCCGGTTCAACATTCCACAACCAAACACATTGATGTGCGATATCATTTACTCAGAGATCATAATGAGAAGGGTGATATTGAGCTTCAATATGTTGATAGCCAACACCAGCTAGCCGATATTTTCACAAAACCCCCTCGATGCTTCTCGTTTTGCCTACTTGCGTGGGGAACTTGGTCTTTGTCATCCTTACGACATTTTGTGAGGAACAGATTTTGATTGTCTTGCATATGCTCATTGTGTGTGAAATTGCATTTACATCTTTTGCACTTATATGCCTGATTATAATTCATGTAATCATGTCAGCTCAGCTCTATTTAATATGTCTAAAACATTTTGTGCATGATTTTTCTTTCCAAAATCAAATAATGCTCACTGCTTAGTCTTGAATCTAGCATGTTTAGGCAGAACTGCTTTAGCTATTTTTTATCTACTTGATAACAAGACTCCTTTTCCCTGGATGCTAACCATTGCAACTTGAAAAAGTGTATGCATGGATATTCATCAAAGTGCTAAATTTTTTTTCACTTAATTAAAAATTCAAACATCCATGATTTGCCTGATACAAGCAAAAAAGGATCCAGGTGGGTTTGTTTGTCACACTACTCTATTTTAGATTGCTTACCATTGCACATTGGTCTGAACTGGGATAGTGTAGTGTATGCCAAAATCACCGCCTTATGCTTCTGATAGCTTTTTGTGCCTAGGCTTGGCCTGATTGGAAAGTATAAGGTAGACAAACAAATAACCCCTAGCATTGTGAAAAGATCAACAAATATTCATTGATTCATCAAGTTTTCTTTCAATGCTCCACTTGAACTGGACTTGTCTGTCTAGAGTAGAAATTGACTAGCTTTGCACAGTCCTTGTTTTTACTTGCCTAGTTCCTTGATTGAGTGGTGATGCTTTTATTTCAAAAATGATAAAATCACATGCTGTCATCATGTTTTTAGAATGTTAAATTGAGCTGAGCACATGATAATTGGTATTAATATTGGCATATTTTTGCTTTATATGTCTTTGCAATTCTACCTATTTCGAAGCTTTGCATCTTTTGAATGCTCCTTGATGCTTGCATTGCCAAAGGGGGAGAAATTTTTGAGTTCTCTGTAGCAAGGGGTAAAATAACTCAGGGGGAGTTTTATCTTGCAAAGGGAAAGATTTGCCAAAGGGGCTTTTACTCTTTCAAAATGGGGGAGGAAAATTCTTTTGTCAAGTGACATGATTTGGCTCGTTTTTGAGTTTTTTATGGTCACTTGTGTGCTGAAATTTTTCAAATTTTCTTGAAGTTGAATTTGGTTGTCAATGCACTCATCAAGGGGGAGATTGAGAAACCAAGGGTTGGTTTCGGAGTCTGTGATGAGTGATTGACATATTTTATCCTCTGATTCGAAGGGGTCCCTTCGAAGGGGTTCGGAGGTTGTTTCACCGAAGGGTTCAGTGGGCTCTGGTTGCTACAGCTATTGCAGCGGAGTGTGCTTGACGGAGGGGTCCGACAGTACACATTGACTTGGCTGTACCGAAGGGTTCAGTATTTTGGGCGGTACACCGGAGTGTGTGCCGAAGTTTGTTTACCCAGAGAGGTCTCTGTGGTACTGGATACACTTTTCTGTTTTTCTGTGGTGCGGAGGTGACCTCGGAGGCGACGTACGGTTCGTAGCAGGTGAACCTGGGTCAAGCGGGAGGCTTGATGCCCAGCGAGCAGGGAGCTCGATCACAAAGGCTGCGAAGGGTCGAGGTCGAACCTCATGTCGAGGTGCGCCAGGAGAAGACAGTAAGTGCGGAGTGTGACTCCGGGTGAAGGTACCTCGAGACGAAATCCTCGGGGGCGAGGCATTTTGAAGGGTACTCCGAATGGAGTGGCTTCGGAGTATGCTGGACGAAGTCCTCAGCAATGAGGCAATGCATTCGAAGTGTGCTCCGGAGGGAGACACTCGAAGGTATACCCGACGAATGTCTCAGAAGTCGAGGTGCATCGAAGGCATGGTCCGGGTGAAGTTCGTCGAGGAGTGTGCTCGGGGGGAGACACTGCGACGAAGTGCTCAAGGAATGCTTCGTGCGGAGGCCTTTGACGAAGGAGGGACTTCGAAGGGTGCTACTCCAAAGGTGGGGCTTCGGAGTGAGGCTGACTTGAGGTACTTCGGCCATGCATGGCTTCGGTACACGGACTGATGGAGTTCGAGCTGGGAGAAGTTGTGAATCCATGGTGGTCCACTCCGGAGGTGTTGGTTCGAAGGCCCAAGGGCTTTGACGGCTTCGGCTCAACACACAGTATCGAAGGCTGACTTCGGTGAAGCGAAGGCCGTCAGGCTCAAGGCTTCTCACCGAAGCTACCGCACCCCTCGCGTGCGAAGGGGGGCTTCAGAAGAATCTAAGACTGCAAAGGTTGATCGTGTCTGCTCTGCAAAAGCTGATGTTGTCTCCTCTACGAAGCTGACAAAAGAAGCCTCCAAATAAAGTAGACTACCAGCTGTACCCCCCTGTTCTGATGAGACAAAAACAGTGTAAAACCTAGGGGTAAAGTAGTCTATTCACGGGGCTGAATAGTGCCTATAAATAGTGGAGGCTAGCTAGGTCACATCAACACTTTGAGCAGCCATTTTTGAGCTCCTGTGCTAGCCGCCACATACTCTTTGTATTCATCCTGTGAGTTCATTTTGTGTTCCCTGTTCACGCAATGAAGTTTTGATTTTGTTCTTCTTTCACTGCTTGAACTTGTACTGTGTGTTGCACTGCATGCTTTGATTTCTCTGTGCACCATCTTCTTGTGAGTTTTCTTGAGAGGTGTGTGAGAAGTCTGTCTGGGTGAAGTGTGTTTTTCAGTGTCTGTTCGCTCTGTGTAAACTGAAGGCTAGACCTCTCTGATTACTAGCGAAGCACTGTTCGAAGACCGTTTTCTTCCCTTGTTGAAGTCCTCGGTGAAGTGTGTTCAGTGTGTGTTTAGACCTCTGATGTGTGAAGCCTAGTACCAGTTGCTAGCGCTGAGTATTTGGTCGAAGTCCTCAGAGGGAAGTATGCTCTTGCGAAGGGTGAAGTGCGAAGCCTGCTCGAAGGCACCTAGTGTGCTGAGCCTACACTGACTTAGCAGAGCTGATCGAAGTCCTCAGAGGGAAGTCTTCTCTTGCGAAGGGTGAAGTGCGAAGCCTGCTCGAAGGCACCCTATGTGCGGAACCTGCACTGACTTAGCAGATCTGAATTTTCGGGGTTGTGGGTGGAACGAAGTCTTCTTGTCTTCGAACTTTTGCTCCTTGCGAAGCCTGATTTCGGAGCTGTAAAATACCTCCGAACCAGAACTTCGAAGGGTGTGTTCGAAGCATGTTTCGCAGAGGACAGAATTAAAACAGAAGGCTATTTTTAGTCTGAAATTTTAAAAGCTCCCATTCACCCCCCTCTAGTTGCCGTTTCCGGTCCAACAAAGAGCAAAACCAACTTCGGAAGTTTCGATATGGTATCAGAAATCCCGATGTTAGATTCACGACTTGAATCAGAAATTTTGATTTGTAATTGAATGTTCCAATTATTTTCTAGTCTCGAGTTAGAAAGCAAAAGTTGCTTCGGAAGTTCCAATATGGTATGAGAAGTTTCGACCAACCGGAAGTTCCGATTTGGATCAGTAAAATTGTACTGATCGGAAGTTCCAATAGGTGTATCGGATGTTCCGAAGTGGGTAAAAATAGATTGGATATGTTACGATAACGTGTTGGCTTGAGAGACCGAAAATACCCCGATCGGAAGTTCCGACGTCAGCGAAAACAGATTGGATTTGTGGGGCCTTATGTTGCTTCGGGGTTAAGTATATTGGCACTATATAAAAAGGTGTTGAGGAGGTCCTGGTAATTAGATCTTTGGAGGTTTAGAATAGTTCTAAACCCGAGCCACCAAGAACCTCTTCTCCCTCTTTCTTGATCTCAATAGTTGAGATCGAGACCTCTCTCGGATCTCACCACCGGTGCTAGCACGCTGGTGTGGACTACGTGGAGGCATTGCTCCAATAGTGGCGCTCGTGGGCTTCACCTATTGGATTGACGAGTAATGGTCGGGACGAAGCGAGGATAGGTTAGTACGCGCTTCCTCAATATCTTCTTCCGCTGCAATTAGCGTGTTTTGTGCTAGAAGGTAACGATCTATGATCCCTCACGTGCATGGTTCTTAGGCTTAGGGGTAAAAATTTTGAATTTGCCGACTAGCATAGCTCCCCTATTCCCCAACAATGGTATCAGAGCATACATGCGTAGTGTTCGATGCAGATCCCTCATGTATGGAGATACATGGTGGAAAAACAAATTAGATCTATTTTTGTCTAAGACAAATTGGAAGTTCTGATATTGATCGGAAGTTCCGATATTAGATTGGAAATTCTGATATTGAATATGGTTCAATACAGAGAGCAATTTTTGATACCAAGAATTCCGATACTGATTGGAAGTTTCGACCCACCTGAATTTAAAATTCCAAGCCTATTGAGTTGGATTTTTTAGATCTAGATTTCAATCACTTGTAGATTCTTTCGCCTAACTTTATTTTGTAGAGAATATTGTGACTGACATGGCCTTAGATAAATGTGATGTATGTGATGCATGCAATGAATGTAATATTAAATATAGCATGTGTATCATTAATATTTACAGCCAAGGCTGGTGTACATTTGCGACATGCGAATCAAGAATTGTTGCTTTAGCACATGTAACTAGTATAGGTGCTATAGTGATAGACTAGTACAGTTCTTGGAGGCTAGAAGCACACAATCAATGATGGGAGTCATGAAGATGGAGATCGCCATGTGAAGAGGGTCATGCTATGTCACAGTTAATATGATTACATGTGATGCTTTCTTATGTTCCTGTTATATTATTATTGCATGTTTTGTGCACGCTAGGGACATTACCTTGCTAGAATAGTTTTCCCTTAGAAAATTAAGTATTGAATCTCTTTCCAATAAATGCACCCACCAAGGATCTCGATCATTGATAGTGGGTCTGCCAAAGCAGGGTGCTATCTTTTATCTTGACCAGTTGGGGCAGAAGTCAAACTTCTGCATGCATAGTATGATTTTCTTAATGAGACTAACGAATATGGATCTTGCGCTACTATTAGTCATTAGAGGGAATGTGACTGTTTTAAAATAGTGGAACAACTTTTATTGGATAGAAGATAAACATTGCATAGTGTTGAACCTTGCATTTAATCTTTTGTAGATCATGACACCTACTACTACTACTGTTAAGAGCACTCCAGTTTTTAATTTGTGATCTATTCTTGAATGTGAGAAATTGTCTAGAACGAACTTCATGGATTGGTACCGAAACATGAGAATTGTTCTTAAGCAAGAGAAAAAGAATTATATTCTAGAGGAATCTCACCCCGATGAGCCAGAAGAGGATGCTTTTGTAGCAGACAAGCATGCTTATGAGAAGAATGCTAGTGATTCCATGAATGTCAGCTGTCTGATGCTTGCCTGCATGTCCTCTGAGTTTTAGAAACAATATGAGGAGCATGATGCTTATGATATGATCGTAAGTCTCAAGGGCATGTTTTAGAACTAGGCAAGGGCTGAGAGATACAATGTGTCTAAAGCCTTGTTTGGTAGAAGGCTGGCTGAAGGGAGCCCAGTGAGTCTTCATCTGATCAGGATGATTGGTTATATTGAGACTTCGGAGAGACTGGTTTCTCCACTAGATCCATACTTAGCTATTGATGTGATTCTCTAGTCGCTCCCACTGAACTTTGAGTCGTTCATCATGACTTAAAACATGGTTGGACAGGAGAAAAGACTAGCTGAGTTGCATGGGATGCTCAATACTGTTGAGCAGAGTATCAGGAAATCTCTAAATCATGTGATGATGGCTCAGAAGGAGAGCAAAAAGAGAAAGAGGAAGGGCAAGGCTAAGACTACAGATTCAATCTCTAGTGCGAAGTCTAAACCGACTGGAAAGTCCAAGTTGGGTCCTGCTAGCTCTAATGAGTGCCACCACTGCCACATGCCTGGGCATTGGAAGCGCAATTGCAAGGTGTACTTGGAAGAGCAAAAGAACAAGATGGGAAATGTGACTTCCGCTTCATGTATTAATGTTATTGAAATCAATCTTTCTACCCATCCAAATAATTCATGGGTATTTGATACTAGATCAATGATTCATACATGCAAATCATTGCAGGGGCTAAGTAGTGTAAGAAAGTGTGCTAGTGGCGAGTTGGATGTTCGCGTCGAGAATGGTGCAAAAGTTGCAGCGTTGGCTGTTAGCGTTTATTCACTATCACTACCTTCAGGACTAGTTTTGGAGTTGAATAATTGTTATTTCATTCCTGCCTTAGGTAGAAACATTATCTCTTCTTCATGTTTAGAGGAAGATGGTTTTTAATTCGTAATAAAGAATAAGTGTTGTTCAATATTTTTGAATGGCATGCTCTATGGTGTTTGTCCATTAATGAATGGATTATATATTCTGAGTCATAAAGATGCACACGTTTATAACATTAGTACTAAGAAACAACGACTCATTAATTTGAATCCTACCTACGCCTGACATTGTCGTTTGGGTCATATAAATGAGAAGCGTGTGCAGAAGCTCCATAATAATGGACTTTTGGAGTCATTTGATTTTGAATCATATGATACATACGAGTCTTGCTTACTTGGTAAAATGATAAAGACACCTTTCACTGGACAGAGTGAGAGGGCAAGTGAGCTATTGGCAAAAGTACATACTGATGTGCGTGGACCAATGAGCCATGTCGCAAGAGGTGGTTATCAGTACTTCATCACTTTTACCGATGATTTTAGTAGATATGGTTATGTCTACTTAATGAGGCATAAGTGGGACTCCTTCGAAAAGTTCAAGGAGTTCCAAAATGAGGTACAAAATCATATGGGCAAGACAATTAAATTTCTATGATCTGATCGTGGAGGTGAATATTTGAGCCATGAGTTTAGTGATCATCTAAAGGAGTGTGGAATTGTTCCACAGTTGACTCTACCTGGCACGCCCTAGTGAAATGGAGTGTCTGAGCGGAGGAATCATACCTTGTTAGACATGGTTCAATCGATGATGAGTCATGCCGATCTTCTATTATTCTTTTGGGGACTCGCTCTAAAAACTGCTGCTTTCATGATAAATAGAGTTCCATCTAAGTCAGTAGAGAAGACACCATATGAAATATTGTTTTGGGAGACATCCCAGTTTGTTTTTTCTAAAGATTTGGGGTTGTGAGGCGTATGTCAAACATTTGACGTATGACAAGCTCACTCCAAAATCTAACAAGTGCTTATTTGTGGGGTATCCTAGGGAAACCAAAGGATACTGTTTCTATAATAGAGAAGAGGGGAAATTGTTTGTTGCTCGAAATGGTGTATTCCTTGAGAAAGAGTTTCTCTCAAAAGGAGTGTTGGGAGGACTGTGCATCTCTAAGAGGGTCAAGAGCCACCGAAAGGTGTTCTAGATCTTATTGAACAACAATAGGATATGCAAGATGTTGCACAACTTGTTGTAGAGACACTAGCCCCACGAAGGTCCAGGAGGGTCAGTCACGTGGTAGAGGGATACATGTTTTTGACCATTGGGGCATCGCGACGTGTTGTTGTTAGACAACGATGAGCTCAAGACCTATGCGGAAGCAGTGATGGGACCAGACTCTAAGAAATGGCTTGGAGCCATTGTCTCCGAATTGGAGTCCATGCGAGAGAACCAAGTTTGGAACTTGATTGATCCACCCAATGGTGTAAAAACTATTAAGTGCAAATAGATCTTCAAGAAAAAGATAGACGTTAATAGAAATATTCACATCTATAAGGCACGATTGGTGGCGAAATGTTTCATACATATTCAAGGTGTTGATTATGATGAACCGTTTTTGCCCGTCGCTATGATTAAGTCTATTCGGATCATCCTAGAAATTGCCACATTTTATGATTATGAGATATGGCAAATGGATGTCAAGACGACTTTCCTGAATGGAAACCTAAGTGAGGATGTGTACATGACACAACCTAAAGGTCTTGACAAGCTGGGAAATGCTGGGAAAGTTTGTAAGTTGCAGAAGTCCATTTATGGGCTAAAGTAAGCTTCTCGGAGTTGGAATCTTCGTTTTGATGAGGTAGTCAAAGGGTTTGTCTTCATCAAGAATGAAGAAGAGCCTTGTGTTTACAAGAAGGCAAGTGGGAGCTCACTTGTATTTCTGGTCTTATATGTGGATGATATATTATTGATCAGAAATGACATTCCTTTGTTGAATGCTGTCAAGACTTTACTGAAAAATAGTTTTTCAATGAAAGATCTTGGAGAGGCGGCATACATTTTGGGCAAAAAGATCTATAAAGATAGATCAAAACAGCTAATTGGATTAAGCCAGAGCATGTACATTGACAAGGTTTTGAAATAGTTCAAAATGAAGAAATCCAAGAAGAGATTTTTGCCAATGTCGCATGATATTTCTCTAAGTAAGACTCAAAGTTCTTCGACTCCTGATGAGATAGAGAAGATGAGTGTGATCCCATATGCCTCCACAATCGGATCCATCATGTATGCCATGTTGTGTACACGCCCAGATGTTTTATATGCTCTAAGTGTTATGAGTAGGTACAAATCAATCCCGGGTGAAAGTCACTAGGATGTAGTAAAGTGTATCCTCAAGTACTTGAGAAGGACTGAGGAAATGTTCCTAATGTACTTTGGTGAATAGGAGCTCATTGTAAGTGGTTACACTGATGCTACCTTCCAAACCGATAAAGATGATTCTCGACCGTAATCTGATTTTGTGTTCTGCCTCAATGGAGGCGCAATGAGTTGGAAGAGTTCCAAGCAAGAGACGGTGAACGATTCTATAACAGAAGCTGAGTATATCGCCGTTTCAGAAGCTTCTTCAATAGTGGTACCATTGCGCAAGCCAAAGTGCCAAGGTCACACCAGAAATCCAAACATATACTGTGGTGATATCACCTGATCCATGAGATCAATGAGAGAGGTATTGTTAAGATTTGCAAGGTGCACACGGATTTGAACATAGCGGATCCGTTGACAAAATCACTTCCACAACCCAAGCATCAGGTGCACCTGAGCTCCATGGGTATTAGATACTTACGTGAGTGAGTCATGTGTTTTGTGGAAGATGTTAATGAGGAGCCATGTTGAAGATCATGGGCCTCATGGCTCCAGAAGTGACGAGTGATTGTCAGCGGAAGTCAAAGTGAAGTGGAAGAGGAGACGAGACCTATCGTGTCTTGGGCCATAGTTTTATTATTGCGTCTATGTGTAATTTACCCTAGGGGTAAATGTGTCTTTTCCACTTTTTGAACTGCCTATATAAAGGCTTTGTATCCCCCTAGGGTTTCCCAACTCTTTCAATTGAAAAAATCCTGAGTTCACTTTACCAAATCCTCTTAGAAATTTTCTGTTGTTCTTCCGCATTTTCCTATACTGTGCTCTCTAGATATTTTTCTACGCCTCTAGTTTTCCTGTCGCATCGTCATCGCCACAGTGCTACCGAGGGGTCGCTTGCACCGATTTTCTCGAGGAACTGCATCACTGACTTTTTTCCTTGGTCGGCTGTTTCCGGCCGTTGTTTTGGCTCAGTGGTGCATGTGTGTTTGAGCAGCGGCAGCAGAGCACTCGAAGCGCTAGGGTCGGTAGCAGAGTCAGCGTGCAGGAGCTGCGAGCTCGGCACAAGAGGCGCTAGGCGCAGTGCCTAGAAGCTGCCAGTTTTCCGAAGAAAACAAGTACCGCCGGAAGGGAGCCACTCGGTATTTTTACGCCGTGTCATTTGGAGAGAAGAAAAGCCGGAAGGATAAGCAACATTATTCTTCAGCCAAAAACAATAGCTCCAGTTTTCTCGATTTTCATGCTTCAAAATATTTTTGCTAAACATTCACTGTTTGATTAATTTACTGCTAGCCGTTTATTCTCAGATTGCACTATGATTAGTTATTAATATATCTTTGTTTTCTTTGTGCATTTTGAATCATCTATGAGTACGTCGTTCATCTACATTTATTTTATCAGATTAAATACTTGATTATTAGTGATGATCATATTTGTGCTAGTTGAAATGTATTTGAATTGAATGATTTTATAACTTGCCTTTAAGCACTTTTGTGGTGTCTTTTCCATTAGGACACCGGTCGTTTTTAGGCTAGATTATTTGTAGTTCTTATGATCTCTCAGTTTGTCGCATCACATCATATTTGACAGGAGAGTGAAAGTGCTATTCTCATCTGTGCTTTTTAGTGTGAGTTTTTGGTTATCCTTTGAGGTGTGTTGAGTGTTGGGAGAAGGCCATCGATTCAAAATAATTTTGAGGCTCCCATTCACCCCCTCTGGTCGCTACTCTCGGTCCTACAAGTGGTATCAGAGTAAGGTTAGGGTTTTTCCATACCTTAACCGGTTCTAACCCAAAGTAGCGACCATGACTTCTTCTGGAAAGGTCCCATCTCTTGAGGTTTTTGGATATAATTATTGGAAGACTCGCATGCAAGCCTATCTATTGAGCCAGAGCTTAGGGATATGGGATATGTGTGTTCATGCTACTTTCACTATGCTTTTGGCTTCAAAGCGTACTACCCCTAAGATAGTCGCTCTACATGACCTGAACAACAAGGCAGTGAACATTCTATTTTCTAGTATAGGTCCCAGTGAGTTTGAGAGCGTTATCCATCTCGACACTGCTCAAGAGATCTGGGCTATCCTCAAGGCACACCATGAGGGGATAGCCTAGGTCAAGGCTAGGATTTATGAGACCTACCGGCGTGAGTATGAAAATTTCTCACACAAGCCAAGAGAGATTGTCGAGGCTTTGTTTGGTCACTTTCAACCGATCATTAACAAGCTTCGGGCCAACAAGGCCAATCATGATAAGCTGGTCTCAAATCATGAACAAGCGCTCAATGTTCATCATACCTTGGACCCTAAGATCTCGGAGATCAAGATATCCTCTATTGTTGAGAGCGCTTCCTATGATACCTTGACTATTGTTAACACAGAAATGTGCCCCTGCACTTGGTTCAGTTCGACGATCCAAAAGTGTGCGGATACATAGGGACAAGCCTAAGTGTAACACAATACCGATGTCACGTTCTGACTACCCTTAGCCGTGGTAAGGAGGGTGGAGTCGTTAGGTAATCAGATCACATAGAAATAATCCAATTAGCTTAAAGAAATGTATTAAACAGAACAAGTCATAAACTAGACGGAGCCTGACTGATTCAAAGTATGGTGCGAAGGGGACGCCGAAGTGTACCTTTGGCGTCTGGTGTGAAGTGTTCCACCGAAGGGTGTCTTCAGCGTTCGGTCTGGTCTGGCCGAAGATGGACTCCGAACCGATCTAGATGTGACAATCACCTCCGAACAGTGGGGTTCGGCGTCAAGCCTCTGATACAGTAAGATACAGAATAATGATTTAGATGCAATGCGCGAGCGCGACTTCGTCTGGAGCGGAGTACGAGCGTGGCGAAGCCTGTCGTGACGAAGTCCGTTAGCGAAGCGTGCTGGCGTGTGGGACTTGACCAAACCGACAACAGCGTGATGGTTCGACATGAGTGGTCGAGCCAGCAGTCTCGCTGAAGGGTGTTCTGGCAACCTCCGAAACCAATTTTTCAGCTCCGGGGACCTCTGGCGAAGGAGCTCTGAACGCGGAAACCTGCAACAGAGTAGATTCGAAGTACCAATTTGGCCTAAGGACCGAATCCTTCTAAGTGTTGCACTAAGGGCGAAGGTAGCAATCTGTTACGCAGATTAGTGGATACTTCACATGGGAAGTAACAAGGCGATAGCAATCTATTTGTTGGACCGGAAATGGCGACCAGAGGGGGGTGAATGGGAGCTTTTAAAATTTTAGACTAAAAATAGCCTTCTGTTTTAATTCCGTCTTCTGCGGAACAGGCTTCGAACACACCCTTCGAAGTTCTGGTTCGGAGGTATTTTACAGCTCTGAACACAGGCTTCGTAAGGAGCAAAAGTTCGAAGCCAAGACGACTTCGCTCCACCCACAACCCCGAAAATTCAGCTCTGCTAAGTCAGTGCAGGCTCCGCACACAGGGTGCCTTCGAGCAGGCTTCGCACTTCACCCTTCGCAAGAGCGGACTTCCCTCTGAGGACTTCAATCAGCTCTGCTAAGTCACTGTAGGCTTAGCACACTGGGTGCCTTCGAGAAGGCTTCACACTTCACCCTTCGCAAGAGCAGACTTCCCCCTACAGACTTCAACCAAATACTCAGCGACAGCAACTGGTGCTAGGCTTTGTACTTCGAAGGTCTATACGCACACTGAACAGACTTCGCCGAGGATTTCGACAAGGGAAGAAAACAGGCTTCGAACAGTGCTTCACTAGTAATCAGAGAGGTCTAGCCTCCAGTTTACACAGAGCGAACAGACACTGAAAAACACACTTCACCCAGACAGACTTCTCACACACCTCTCCATAAAAACTCACAAGAACAAGGTGCACCAAAAAATCAAAGCATGCAGTGACGTACGCATACAAGTTCAAGCAGTAAATGAAAACAGAATCAAAACTTCATTGCTTGAACAGGGAACACAAAATGAACTCACATGATGAATACAAAGAGTGTGGCGGCTAGCATAGGAGTTCTACAATGGCTGCTCAAAGTGTTGATGTGACCTAGCCAGCCTCCACTATTTATAGACACTATTTAGCCCTGTGAATAGACTACTTTACCCCTAGGGTTTACACTGTTTTTGTCTCATCAGAACAGGGGGGTACAACTGGTAGTCTACTTTATTTGGAGGCTTCTTTTGTCAGCTTCGCAGAGGGGACAGCACCAGCTTTTGCAGAGCAGGCGCTGTTAGCCTTTGTAGTTTTGGACCCTTCTGAAGCCCCCCTTCGCACGCGAGGGGTGCGGTAGCTTCGGTGAGAAGCCTTGAGCCCGACGGCCTTCGCTTCACTGAAGTCAGCCTTTGATACAGTGATGGTTTTGAGCCGTAGCCATCAAAGCCCTTGGGCCTTCACACCAACACCTTCGGAGTGGACCACCACGACTTCGCAGCTTCTCCCAGCTCGAACTCCGTTAGTCCGTGTACCGAAGCCATGCAAGGTGTAGGACAGAAAGTAGCGACCAGAGGGGGGTGAATGGGCGCCTTAAAAAATTCTTTCGAATCAATGGCCTGCTCCCAATACCCAAGGCACCTCAAAGAACTAAGTAGCAAAGACCGAACAAATTGCCTAAGTCTAAATGTATCTAACCTATGAGCAACTGATGTTTAAAACAGAGAAATACCAATACCGTGTTAATAGACAGATAAACAGTATACACAAGGCAAGGCAAGACAAACTTCTCAGTATAAAAATCTAAGTGCACAAAGAATGAAATAGAAGTTACCGTTCAAAATCTGTCTCCTGTTCGAAACTTGGCGAATCCTGCTTCGCTGATCGAAGCCTGCTTCGTAGTGTCGAACCCTGCTTCGGAGATCGAGGCCTGTTGAGGTTGAGCGAAGGTTGAAGTTGACGTGCCGAAGGTTTGTTTGGTCTAGCCTAGCTCGTGTGTGACAGTGTGCGAAGTATGCTTCGTATCAAAGTGTGTGTGTGTATCGAAGCTTGCTTCAAACAGTATACTTCGAAGCCAAGACTTCGAACAGAAAGGCAAAAGATCGGCAAAGCCAAACACATGGCAACATGAAGTCGAACCCTACACTCTACCTTCAAAGCTAGGTTGGTCAAGATATATCAACTGAATCTGATACCTTCGCTTCGAGGATTAACTCCGAAGGACTAGCTCCGAATCTACACACTGTAACCTTCGAACATGACAGCAAGAAGGAACACGTAGAACGAAGTATACCAGAGAGACGTACTTTGGAGCTAAGTTCGAAGCCTGTCAAAGTAAGCTTCGCAAGAATAACCGAAGTATCCAATCAACGAAGTGTACCCTTGCAAAGACGATCGATTAAGTTGACAGACAGCAAAAAACGTACTTCGAAGTCCTCGAAGATGTCAGCTCGAAGCCTACCATACGGGGTTGAGGGGCTTCGAATAGAGAGGGAGCCTTCGCCAGAAAACAGCCAGAAAAGGCTTTCAGCCCTGTCAACTTCGATCAAAAAGCTGCGCAGAAAAGCAAGCTAGAGTACTAGTGTACTATTGCTACAGAAAGTAGTACTACTTGCTACAGTGCGCAAGAACTAGTACTCACGGGAAGAACAGAATGAAGCAACCGAAGCTTCTCCTTAAGAATAAACTAGTCGCATGCGCAAGGAAAACTGTAGAGCTATAAATGAAATGGTGCACAAAAAAATAGCAGGAATAAACTCTTCCAGACCAGAGCAAAACGAGATGAACTTGCAAAAAAACAAACACAAAATCTCTGGCGGCGCACGCATGAACAGGAGAGGAGAGAGAAAGAGCAAGAGACAAAATGACCCAAAGGAGTAAGAATTGATTTCAGCCAAAAGGGTGTCGTCCAACCCTAGGGATTGGGGCCCTATTTATAGGCTGCCCAATGGCGTAGAATATTCCACCAGCCCCTTAGGGTTTTTACAGACGCTAAATAAAGGAAATGACTCAAGTGCCCTTAGGTATTTTTACAGACACAACTGACTGACTGTGGGCCTAGAGATACAGATGACTTATCCGGAAGCTAAACTTTCGTAGCGACTACGGCTTCTCTTCTAGACAGTCCGATACAGAATCAATGGTTGTCAGTTTTGCGCCGAAACTGACAAAGCCTCCACCGACTTTGCACCAGGTACCCGGATTGGGCCGGCTTGATTCCGCAGCTCTCTCAGCCCAGCAATCACTCACCGCCCGTGTACCTGAGTCAATCCTGGTCAATAGCCCAGTGGGTCTTCTACTGCTTCTGGCCCATGTACCCGGATTGGACCAGCTCGACTTCGCAGCTCTCTCAGCCCGACAGTCGCTCGCTGCCCGTGTACCTGAGTCACACGCGGCCCATGAAACAGCAGATCTTCATTCTTCTCAGTCCTCTTTGACTATAGTTGACAATGACTCATCACATCTAGAGCCATGAGGCCCACGCTATTCAGCATGGCTCCTCAATCTCCTCCTTGATGAGTGCATTGTCAACACTTTACTTCTCCAGCTCTTTAGCACCTGTGAACAAATGTGGAAACACGAAAACAATGCACAAGAAAACAAAGAAGAAGAAAATAAAGTAAAAGTTTAACCCTAATGACCGAAAGCCAAGCAAAAGCAAGAAGTGGTCATTATGGTTAACCAAAACATAAAAGCTCAAAATGAGTGCGATTTCAGAACAACAAGGATATCAATAGAGTAAGAACAAGCGAGACAGACACTCCCCCTTAAACTCTGATCCCAAATTTTCTCCCCCTTGTTGACAAGTGAACTCATCAAGCACTCAAAAGAGACACAGACTTCCCCTAAAATGCAACTCCCCCTCAAAATATGCAGTGAATTTTAACTGGAGTGCATGTGGAGTGTAGAAAGCATGCTTCTCAGATATGATTGACTGCAAATACAACATCTAACAAGTATAGCAAAAGACATACTGTCTAAGACACATGGCATGATCAGTGCAACAGATGATATCTAAAGAAAGTCATTAGCACGCATTTTTCAGTTTTTGCAAAATAAAAGCATCACCACATTTTCCAGTTGACAAGCAAGGTAAAGCATGAGATGCAACAACTAACTGATATCTACCAAGATAAGCATTGCCCAAAGCAAAGTGCTTCAGCAAACTTGTTATCATTTCAATTTTCAAGCTTTTTCTTTTCGCTTTTTCATTTATGCCAGGGATTATTTGCGTGTCAAACCTTATGCTGACCGACCAAGTCAAGCCTAGGCCAGAACTGGACCATCAGAAGCTTAAGACATTGGTCTTGGCATTCATTTCATTGTCCTAGTTCATACCAAAGTGCTATGGTATGCAGTCTAGAACAATGCAATGCGACAAAACAAACCCACCTGGATCTTTTCAATTTCAAGCATAAAAAGGCATGGAATTTTCATTTTTCTGATTTTTTTATCATTTTAAAGCACATTTTCCATGTTCAAAAGCATAAAGATGTCCAAGTTGCATGTTTGCATCTAAGTCAGGAACTAGCTACCAGGCATGTTAACAGATAGCAAGAACATTCAGCCTACGCATGCTAGTTACCAGAAGCAATGGTGATCATGTTTTCAAGTTTAAAGCATAAAAGCCATGCATATGACAGATATCACACATATCAAGTGAACTGAACTAAAGCATGATAATTTGACAAGTATTCAGAAGCATGTACCAGCTAGACTAAGTAAAGCAGATCAATCATATAACAGAAGCAACTCTAAAGTGTGATATGTGAATATGCAAGATATGAACACACACAAAAAGACTCAAGAAAAGAGTAAAGAAGAAAGAAAAACGACGCAAAATATCCTAGAAAGGATACACAACACCCAAATCCCCTCGTAAACGCTCAAAGGTAGACTGATCCAGGGGTTTGGTGAAAATGTCAGCCAACTGATGATGGGTATCAACATGAATAAGGTCAATGACACCTTTCTCATATTGATTCCGCAGAAAATGAAAGCGCACATCAATATGTTTGGTTTTTGAATGGAGACAAGGGTTTTTCCCTACACTAATAGCACTTGTGCTGTCGCAAAACAATGGAACCATGGTAGGAAAGAACAACCCAAAATCTCGCAAAGTGGATATCATCCAAACTAACTATGAGCAGCAGCTAGCAGCAGCTACATACTCAGCCTCAGTGGTCGAAAGAGCAACTCCAGATTGCTTTCGAGAAGACCAAGAAACAAGAGAAGAACCAAGAAACTGGCAAGTACCGGAAGTCGACTTGCGATCCAATCGGCACCCACCAAAGTCGGCATCCGAAAAGCCAGATAAATCGAGAGATGATGATGCTGAGTAGTAAAGACCAAGATCAGGCGCATAGGTAAGATACCTGAAGATGGGCTTGATAGCTTGCCGATGAGACGTGCGTGGTGAAGACTGGAAGCGCGCGCACAGTCCCACAGCGAACTGTATGTCTGGCCTCGTCGCCGTCAAGTACAGCAGCGAACCGATCATCCCTCGAAACTCTCTCTCGTTGACCTTGACACCGCTCTCGTCCTTGTCCAGGCCCCAGATGTGCCAATTGGGGTCATCTGAGGCTTCATCTCTCCACCAAAGTCGAATTTCTTCAACATGTCCCGAGTGTACTTACCCTGGTGGATGAAGGTGCCGTCCTTGGTCTGCTTGATCTGGAGCCCTAAGAATTACTTGAGCTCACCCATGAGGCTCATCTCAAACTCGCTGTGCATCTGCTCAGAAAACTTGGACACAAGAGAATCAGTAGTACCGCCAAAGATAATATCATCCACGTAAATCTGAGCAACTAAGAAATCTGAAGCATCTCTGAGCAAGAAGAGAGTTTTATCCACAGAACCCATCACAAAGCCCTTCCCCAACAAAAATTGCTTTAACCGGTCATACCAAGCCCTGGGGGCTTGCTTCAACCCGTATAAAGCCTTTTGCAACTTAAAAACATGTCGAGGAAACTTAGGGTTCTCAAAACCGGGGGGCTGCCTAACATACACTTCCTCCTCTATATACCCGTTCAGAAAAGCACTCTTGACGTCCATTTGAAAAAGCTTAAAACCCTTCGAAGCAGCAAAAGCTAAGAGAATGCGAATGGACTCAAGACGGGCAACATGGGCGAAAGTTTCTTCAAAATCAATACCCTCCTTCTGGCAAAAACCCTGGGCAACTAATCGAGCTTTGTTGCGCACCACAACCCCATCTTCACCTTGTTTGTTCTTGAACACCCACTTGGTGCCTATGGGGTTGCATCCTGGTGGCGGCTCAACTAGTGTCCAAACCCGATTACGGACAAAGTTCTCAAGCTCTTCTTGCATAGCATTAATCCAATTTGAATCTGAAAGAGCATGAGAAATGTCTCTAGACTCAAAAGATGCAACAAAAGCAGATTCAACAAATACAGCAAGAGAGTTACCAGATGAACACAAGTTCTTTCAGTCAAATCACCAATGATGAGCTCTAAGGGGTGATCACGCTGAACTGCTCGGGTTCCCTGGTGATCTGAAGTCACCGCACCGGAGTCAGCAGCTGGCACCTCTGGACTCAACTAAGGGGGCTCGATCGAAGTGGAAGAAGTGATCAGAGGTCCGCCCTCGTCCTTAGTCGAAGTCTCAGAAGATGTGGGCTCTGCAGGAGGCGCAGAAGGCCCACCCTCATCAGCAGCTGGAGTATCCTCATCTTCCTCGAAGATGGACTCTCCGAGCTCATCATCACCAGAAAGCTCAAAAGAAGGAGTCAAAGAAGGCAAGGACTCATCAAACGAAACCTCACAAGTCTCGATAAGCTGCTGGGAGTCAAGGTTCCAAACTCGGAAGCCTCGAGAATGCAAAGCGTAACCAAGAAAAACACCATCCCAGCAACGAGACTCAAACTTGTCCAAATGCCCTCCCTTCTTGAGCACAAAGCACATGCAGCCAAACGCTCGCAAGTGGCTCACTTTGGGCTGTCTGCCAAACCGCAATTCGTACAAGGTCTTACCTAGGTAAGCTCTAAGAAAAATGCGGTTTGCCAGATAGCAAGCCGTGTTCATGGCTTCAGCCCAAAAGCGCCTAGGAGTCCTGTGCTCATCGAGCATCGTCCTGGCCATCTCGACTAGCGTGCGGTTCTTTCGTTCCACAACGCCATTCTGTGGGGGAGTGTAAGGAGAAGAAAACTGATGGTCAAGACCTTGATCACTACAGAAACTGATGAACTGAAAATTTTTGAACTCAGAGCCGTTGTCGGAGCGAATTGCTCGCATCCGACCATTGTTCTCATTCTTCAGCTTCAAAATCAGGTCATGAACAAACTGAAAAGTTTCATCCTTAGACTCCAAAAAGAAAACCCATGAGAATCGAGAAAAGTCGTCAACAATGACAAGTGCGTACCACTTCCCACAGACTGAACGTACCCGAGCTGGACCAACAGTGTCCAAGTGTAAAAGCTCGCCCGGATACGAAGTCATCACCTGAGTCACAGGTGAGTGAGAAGCGGCAACTATTTTCCCATG
The DNA here is from genome assembly GCA_019279435.1 of Zizania palustris. Taxonomy (NCBI): domain Eukaryota; kingdom Viridiplantae; phylum Streptophyta; class Magnoliopsida; order Poales; family Poaceae; genus Zizania; species Zizania palustris. Next base: position 67,778,314 of record JAAALK010000287.1, on the reverse strand, counting down.
ACGACAGGGATGACAAACTAGATCTTTCTCCATTTTAAGCTTGGGCAATCCTCGGATGAGGTCCATAGAGCTTAACCTGACTAGCAGATCAAAACTCAAATGACCTAACCTCCTATGCCACTTCCAGAGCTCAGAAGAAGATCCAGCAATCAAGCAGCGAGAAGGGCCAAAAGAACTAGAGAAGTCAATTCGAAAAACTTTGCCGAAAGGTAAAATCTGGCAAACTAAAGACCCTCTAGAATCAAACACAGAAGAATTGCCCTTCTTAAAACGCACTTCCAAACCATCCTCAAGAAGTTGCGAAACAGAAATCAAATTGAAGTTCAAATTTTTAACCAAGGCAGCATTCTTCAAAGAGAAATGATCTGAAATGCGAATTGAGCCAATGCCACTTACTTTCCCTTGACCACTGTTCCCGAAGGTGATGTACTCTTTGGAGCTCGGGGGAGTGAGACTGGAGAACCATCTGCGATGTCCCGTCATGTGGCGAGAACACCCTTAGTCCATGATCCAAACATCCTCCAGTCCCCGATCCTGCACAATCAGTGGCTGTAAGTGGGAGCAAATGGTCCGGCACAAGGTTTAGCAAACGAGCTAAACCAGTGTCGAGCCATCTGCTCAAAAGACGGAAAGCAGAAATCATCAGAAAAGTTTGGACCAAAACACGGCTCAAAGCGTGGTCCTAGGTTCTGCCTAAAGCCTCGGCTACGAGGTCCAGGACCGTAGCCAAAATGGTCTGGAGCTCTGCCGGAACGAACACCACTATTTGGAGCACGACCATGAAAGCCGTCTCCTCTACCACCACCTACACGACGCGGCCTGGCCTCCAGCCTCTCCCTGCGTCGAGGAACTCTCAATCTACCACCCTGCTGGTAGAACTGCTCCTGACCACCACGAGCTCTCTTAGCTCTCTCAACCCGCTTCCTCCTGAAGCAAAACTCCGCAAGATGCCCGTCTCTCTGACAATACTCACAATGGTAGGTGGGCTTCTTGAGATGTGGTTGAGGTTAGGGTTCTTGGGCTTAGAGGTGATTGGTGTTGTCTTCTTGGGCTGAGAGGGTCCCGGAAGAGAGTCTAGAGGAGTGTGGAGGTGTTTGGGCTTTGGAACCCAGATAGGTTTCTTGGGTGGAGCTTTGGGTGGTTCATGGATCACTCCATCCTTGGGCTGAGAAGCCTAGGAAGACTCAGTGGAGTGAGTCTTAGGTTATCTCTGCTCAGGAGTCATTTTACTCCACTCCACTGCCCGGCTAATAGCACTCTCGAAGTCAGCCTTGGTGTAGGTGTAACCTACCCCAAACCCATCCTGCCTCTTGAACTGCTGGATCATCATGCCGAGCTGTGGCTCTCTGGCACTGATCCAACTCAGGATAGAACGGAGGTAAAAGTTCTCATTCTGAGAATTAGCTAGCTCCTCTCTCAAGGAAGCTAGAACCTCTACCTGAGACAAGTATGTCTCACACTCGCTATCAACCTGGACAGATTTCTCGGCTTTCAGCTTGATCAACTCAAGTCTAAGAGATAGACAGTTCTCACAAACAGTGGGTGGAACTGACAATGTCTCAAGCTCTAGCCTAGTCTGAGCAAGCTCAGCTCTCAACCTCTCCAAATCACCCAAATGCTCATCGCCCTTGGATTTCAGCTCAGCTAAGGCAGCTAGATGAGATGGGCAATCAACACAGGGTGCGACGACAGTGGCTTGAGCATCTTTCAGCTCTAGCTGAGCGCTTTCAAGCTCAGTGGCCAAAGCGTCCCCCTCATCAACCCTTTCTGTGTACCTGGACTTCAGAGTCGACAAGTCACACAGAAGCACCTCACACTTTGGGCACTCACTGCTATCACCCAAGCAAGGGGAAGAAGATAGACCCTCAATTCTGCCGTTGGCCACGGCAAGCTCACTCTCTAACTCATCTATCCTCTTCTTAGCCCCTCTAAGCAGTTTTTCCCGATATTTTAACTCCTGACGATTGCTTTCAAGTAAATCAACGATTTCGCGTTCATAAGATGATACCTTTTCGTTGTCGTTGTCGTCGGAGTCATCGGAGGAGCTCTTCTCTTCCTTATCCCCAAGAGCCATTGAGCAGAAGCTCTTGCGGGATCTTCGGCGCTGATGTGAGCGGCTCTTCGGCCTGTCCCCGAAAGCCATGAAGCAAAGGCCCGCTGGATCGTCCTTGTCCTTCCCCTTCCTGATGATGATCTCCTCATCGCTTGAGCTCGATGAAGAGGAAGAAGATGTGGACCGCTTGGAGTAGCTCTTCTCCATCTCAGTGAAGAAGGCCTTGTCGCGCTTCTTGCTCTCTCGCCGGTAGTCCTTCAGGGCCTTTCTGAAGAATCTGGTCTTTGGCTTGCCCTTGTTGATGGAGGAGCTGTCGTGCTTGCCGGAGTCATGGAAGCCACCACCGGTGCCCTTCTTGTGTCCATTGCGCTTGGGACAGTCGGCGATGAAGTGTCCTCGATCACCACACTCAAAGCACCCGGATTTTGTGCCATGTCTCTTGAACATTCTTTTGTCATAAACACGACGCACCCGGTTGTTAAAAAGACACAAATCATCATCTCCCAAAGACTCAAGCTGGTCCTCAGTGATAGACATCAAAGAGAACCCAACACAGCTCACAGAAGAGGGATCAACAGAAGGTGTAGCAAGGGCCAGAGATTTTGATCCAGAGCCAGTGAGATTTGATCTCAACTGGATATCTACCTCGGTGGCCTTCAGCTTGCTAAAAAACTCAGAAATGGTCAAGGTATCATAAGATGTACTCTCAACGATAGAAGATACCTTGATCTCCCAGATCTTTGGGTCCAAGGTATGGAGAACCTTGAGCGCCTGCTCGTGATCTGAGACTAACTGAGCACCATCAGCCTTGTTGTCCCGAAGCTTGTTTATGATCGATTGAAAATGACCAAACACCGCTTCAACAGATTCACCTGGCTTTTGTGTGAAGTTCTCATACTCACGCCGGTAGGTCTGATAGAGCCGAGCCTTGACCTGGGCTGTTCCCTCATGGTGTGCCTTGAGGGTAGCCCAGATCTCTCTCGTAGTGGAGAGATGGCTCACACGCTCAAACTCAGTGGGACCTAAACCAGAAAACAGAATGTTCACAACTTTACTATTGTTCAGATGCTGGGCAATGATACCAGGAGTACCTTGCTCAGCAACTGGCAATACAACAAACGTGGCGTGAACGCAAATGTCCCAGATGTCCGAGCTTTGGCTCATGAGATAGGCTCGCATGCGAGTCTTCCAATAATTATAGCCATAAGCTTCCAAGGACGGGACCTTGCCAGGAGAAGTCATGATCACTACTTGGGTTTAGAACTGGTTAAGGTATGGAAAAACCCTAACCAGGCTCTGATACCACTTCTAGGACCGAAAGTAGCGACCAGAGGAGGGGTGAATGGGCGCCTTAAAAAATTCTTTCGAATCAATGGCTTGCTCCCAATACCCAACGCACCTCAAAGAACTAAGCAGCAAAGACCGAACAAATTGCCTAAGTCTAAAGGTATCTAGCCTAGAAGCAACTGATGTTTAAAACAGAGAAATACCAATACAGTGTTAATAGACAGATAAACAGTATACACAAGGCAAGGCAAGACAAACTTCTCAGTATAAAAATCTAAGTGCACAAAGAATGAAATTAGAAGTTACCGTTCGAAATCTGTCTCCTGTTCGAAACTTGGCGAAGCCTGTTTCACTGATCGAAGCCTGCTTCGTAGTGTCGAAGCCTGCTTCGGAGATCGAGGCCGTTCGAAATCTGTCTCCTGTTCGAAACTTGGCGAATCCTGCTTCGCTGATCGAAGCCTGCTTCGTAGTGTCGAACCCTGCTTCGGAGATCGAGGCCTGTCGAGGTTGAGCGAAGGTTGAAGTTGACGTGCCGAAGGTTTGTTTGGTCTAGCCTAGCTCGTGTGTGACAGTGTGCGAAGTATGCTTCGTATCGAAGTGTGTGTGTATCGAAGCTTGCTTCGAACAGTATACTTCGAAGCCAAGACTTCGAACAGAAAGGCAAAATATCGGCAAAGCCAAACACATGGCAACAGGAAGTCGAACCCTACACTCTACCTTCGAAGCTAGGTTGGTCAAGATATATCAACCGAATCTGATACCTTCGCTTCGAGGATTAACTCTGAAGGACTAGCTCCGAATCTACACACTGTAACCTTCGAACATGACAGCAAGAAGGAACACGTAGAACGAAGTATACCAGAGAGACGTACTTTGGAGCTAAGTTCGAAGCCTGTCAAAGTAAGCTTCGCAAGAATAACCGAAGTATCCAATCAACGAAGTGTACCCTTGCAAAGACGATCGATTAAGTTGACAGACAGCAAAAAACGTACTTCGAAGCCCTCGAAGATGTCAGCTCGAAGCCTACCTTACGGGGCTGAGGGGCTTCGAATAGAGAGGGAGCCTTCGCCAGAAAACAGCCAGAAAAGGCTTTCAGCCCTGTCAACTTCGATCAAAAAGCTGCGCAGAAAAGCAAGCTAGAGTACTAGTGTACTCTTGCTATAGAAAGTAGTACTACTTGCTACAGTGCGCAAGAACTAGTACTCACGGGAAGAACAGAATGAAGCAACCGAAGCTTCTCCTTAAGAATAAACCAGTCGCATGCGCAAGGAAAACTGTAGAGCTATAAATGAAATGGTGCACACAAAAATAGCAGGAATAAACTCTTCCAGACCAGAGCAAAACGAGATGAACTTGCAAAAAACAAACAGCACAAAATCTCTGGCGGCGCACGCATGAACAGGAGAGGAGAGAGAAAGAGCAAGAGACAAAATGACCCAAAGGAGTAAGAATTGATTTCAGCCAAAAGGGTGTCGTCCAACCCTAGGGATTGGGGCCCTATTTATAGGCTGCCCAATGGCCTAGAATATTCCACCAGCCCCTTAGGGTTTTTACAGACGCTAAATAAAGGAAATGACTCAACTGCCCTTAGGTATTTTTATAGACACAACTGACTGACTGTGGGCCTAGAGATACAGATGACTTATCCGGAAGCTAAACTTTCGTAGCGACTACGGCTTCTCTTCTAGACAGTCCGATACAGAATCAACGGTTGTTAGTTTTGCGCCGAAACTGACAAAGCCTCCACCGACTTTGCACCAGGTACCCGGATTGGGCCGGCTTGATTCCGTAGCTCTCTTAGCCCGGCAATCACTCACTGCCCGTGTACCTGAGTCAATCCTGGTCAACAACCTAGTGGGTCTTCTACTGCTTCTTCCCCATGTACCCCGATTGGACCAGCCCAACTTCGCAGCTCTCTCAGCCCGACAGTCGCTAGCTGCCCGTGTACCTGAGTCACTCGCGACCCATGAAACATCAGATCTTCATTCTTCTCAGTCCTCTTTGACTATCGTTGACAATGACTCATCACATCTGGAGCCATGAGGCCCACGCTATTTAGCATGGCTCCTCACAAGGCCGAAGTACCTCAAGTCAGCCTCACTCCGGAGCCAGCTTCGCTCCGGAGCGAGCTTCGCTCTGAATCCAGCCTCACTCCGAAGTCAGCCTAGTCAGCTTCACTCCGAAGCCTGCTTCACTCCGAAGCCTGCTTCACTCCAAAGCTAGCCTCACTCCAAAGCCTGCCTCACTCCAAAGCCTGCTTCACTCCGAAGCCCCACCTTCGGAGTACCACCCTTCGAAGTCCCTCCTTCGTCCAAGGCCTCCGCATGAAGCATTCCATGAGCACTTCATCGCAGTGTCTCTCCCCGAGCACACTCCTCGACGATCATCACCCGGATCATGCCTTCGATGCACCTTGACTTCTGAGACCTTCGTCGGGTATACCTTCGAGTGTCTCCCTCCGGAGCACACTTCGAACACCTTGCCTCATTGCTGAGGACTTAGTCCACCATACTTCGAAGTCACTCCATTCGGAGTACCCTTCAAAGTGCCTCGCCTCCAAGGACTTCGTCTCGGGGTACCTTCACCCGGAGTCACACTCCACACTTACTGCCTTCTCCTGGTGCACCTCGACCCAAGGTCTGACCTTGACCCCTTCGCAGCCTTCGTGACAGAGCTCCCTGCTCCCCTGGCATCAAGCCTCCCGCTTGACCTAGGTTCACTTGCTACGAATCGTCCGTCGCCTCCAAAGTCACCTGTGCACCACAGACAAACAGACAAGTGTATCCAGTATCCCGGAGACCTCTCCGGGTAAGCAACCTCCGATACACACTCCGGTGTACCGCCCAAAATACCGAACCCTTCGGTACAACCCAGTCATCGTGTACTATCGGACCCCTCCGACAGGCACACTCCGCTGCAACAGCTGCAGCAACCAGACCCACCAAACCCTTCGGTGAAACAACCTCCGAACCCCTTCGAAGGGACCCCTTCGAATCAGAGGGTAAATCTGTCAATCACTCATCACAGACTCCGAAACCAACCCTTGGTTTCTCAATATTACTTAGATTAACAGATACTTCACAAGCGAAGTAACAAGGATTACCACTGTTCCGAAGTGGTCGTCGGAGGGCTTCCAGGCAAACCCACGAATAATACAGGAAAGTAAAGGTAAAGTAAAGTACGGTTCAAAGCTAGGGCTTTGTGGTTGATTTGTGTTGGGGTGTTTCTGAACCGGCCTCACCCCTATATGTATAAGGGCTAGACTTCTAATATCTAAGCCTAATCTGATTAGATTTGGCTTAATCACGCGTGAAAAGACTTAGTCAAAATTAGACTCAATCTCCAACTCTGCCCGAAGTGGTCCTTCGGCCAGGCCCGCCGAAGCTTGCTCCTTGGGCCGAAGCTTCAGCAGATTGGGCCTCCGGAGGCCTTCGGGCCGAAGGCTGCAGGACTTGCCGGAAGCTTCCGAAGCTCATAGTTTTGTGGGCCTTCGGCCTTGTAGGGCTTCAGCCCAACCCAAGACATGTGTATTTTCGGCCAAAATTACCAAAATTGATATTTTGACAATCTTAATTGTTAATACCATTTTTTGCTATGAACACATGCCCCCCTGCCTTTTAGTGAGCTGAGTGAACTAAAAGCATAACGGGCTAAAGAGGATACTTTTCATATCGGCTTTTCGACACCTTCAAGCTATTTGCCACACACTTGGAAAGTACCCTTTCACGTATCTACCGTTCAAAGCTATTTGAAACCGCTCTCCTTGTAGAGACTCTAACACATAAGCATTGCCGGGAGCGATTTCGGCTATCCTGAGAGGACCATTCAACTAGGTGACCATTTACCAAATTTTGGACTCTTAGTGCCTAATGGCAAAATCATCTTCCAAACCAAGTCACCTACTTGAAACAATTTTGGTTTAACCTTCTTATTGTAGGCTTTAGCTACTCTCCTCTTGTCTACTTCTATGGCTTCTAAAGCCCTCAACCTCTTATCGATCACTTCTTCTAGACTATCTTTTAAAAGAGTTTCATATTTGTCGACCGATAAACCATCTTGCTTTAGAACTCTTAAAGAGCCAAGATCTACTTCTACGGGTAGAACGACTTCTTGTCCATATACCAACTCATATGGACTAACTTTGGTAGCACCGTGATTTGCAATTCTACAAGCCCATAGTGCCTCGGAAAGCACTTCATGCCACCTCTTAGGGAGTTCTTCAATCTTGTTCTTAATGAGCTTAATCACAGTTTTATTACTAGACTCGGCCTGACCATTGGCCTCAGCATAGTAAGGTGAAGATTTTATCAATTTAATACCATAATATTCAGCAAAGTCTCTCACTTCTTTAGAAACAAACGAACTACCTTGATTTGTGGTGAGAGTTTGAGGAATACCGAATCTATGTATGATATGCGTCAAGATAAAGTCAAGTACCTCGTTGTGAGTCATATTCTTGAGAGGCATGACCTCGGTCCACTTGGTGAAGTAGTTTGTCGCCATCAACACGAACTGATGCCCCTTTGAGGAAGGGGGTGAATTTGGCCGATGAAGTCTAAAGCCCAACCTCGGAACGACCATGGCTTGACAATAGGATTAAGTAATGAAGCAGGAGCTAATTGAATATTTCCAAACTTCTGACACTCTTCACATCCTCTATAATACTTGAAACAATCCTCAGTCATAGTCGGCTAGTAGAAATCCGCTGTTTTGAGCATCCAACTCATTTTCTAAGCCGACTGATAAGTGCCACAAAGTCCTTCATGGACTTCTCCCGTAGCCACCTAGGATTGTTCATGGTCTAGGCACTTTAACAGTACTCCATCAACAGTTCGGCGATACAATGTATCGTCTAGTAACACAAATTTAAACGCTTGTAGCCGAACTTTCCGATCAACCCTTTGACTAGGGTCTCTCAGATAATGGACAATTGGAGTTCTCCAATCGTCCTTATGGGATTCTGAGGGTTTTGCTAACTCGCTCCCTCGAATAACGTCAAAACTAGTGACTTCGAAGTGCCCCCCGAGCCCCTTTTTCTTTTGCCGAAGCCTGGCTGGACTGGCTGCGTGAAGTATTTTGGGCCAAAGCCTCCTGCCGGAGGGTTCGGGTTCCCGGAAACCCTCACTATCCAGGAGACTTCGGCACATGGGCTCCGGCACGCCACACCCTTCCGCAGACGGGGCATTCCGGCCCTAGGGCTCCTGCGCGCAATAGTCTCTGGCGACCGAAGGGGTCCAACCTAGGGGCTCCGGCAGCCCTCGTGCCTGTTCGAATCTACTGGCTTCGGTAGTGAGACTAAGCATCAGCTTTTCCTGTACAAAAAAATTTCCTCTCCTGACTTGGTGTCAGATGCTTGCTGATCCAAATCATTCACAATGGATTTGACCTCTCTTGTCACGTGAGAAATTTTGAAGTCATCAAAAGTTGAAATTATGTCTAGGCATCTATCTAAGTAGCTATTCAGCAAGCCATTAAAACATTGAGCACTCTTAGCCACTTGTTGCACTACTAATAGGGAGTCATCATGCGCATGAACATGCTTAACACCCATGGATTCCAACAATTCAAGTCCTAGCAATAAAGCTTCATACTCAGCTTGGTTGTTAGTAGAGGGAAACTCCAAACGAGCTGAGGTTTCAAAATGCATTCCACTAGGTGATATGAGAACTACTCCAATACCTTGACCACTTTTGCAAGCTGAACCATCAAAATAAAGTCTCCATGGTACTACCTCAATTAGAGCAACATTGTCACTCTAACTTACATCTATGTGTTGATCAACTATAAAGTTAGCGACAATTTGGCCTTTCATAGCTCTTAGAGGTTCATAGGCCAAATCATACTCAATCAAAGCGTAAGCCCACTTTCCGACTATTCCACTTAGAATCGGCTTTTGTAGCATGTGTTTTATAACATCGGTTTGGCAAACGACAACACATGTAGTAGGGAGGAGATAGTGGCGTAATTTGGTACATGCGTAGTAAAGCGATAAACATAGACGTTCCACAAACACGTACCTGGTTTTGGCATCCAACAGGTGGCGTGTCAAGAACGTGATGATGTACTCTTTTCCTCCTACCTCCTGGGTTAGCATGGCCCCGATCACACTATCTTCGGCAGTGATGTACAACCAAAACAGAATCCCGACTTTGGCTGCTCTCACCACGGGAGGTGATGATAAACACTCTATGATCTTTTCAAAGGCACGTTGCTGACTTGCCCCCCAAGTGAACTCGGCTTCATTCTTTAGCCAGAGTATGGGGACAAAGGCATCAATCTTGCTAGACAAGTTAGATATAAAGCGACACAAATAATTCATCTTGCCTTGCAACTTCTGCACATCTTTCTTACATGTCGGCGCTGTAGAGTTTCTAATTTTCTCAAGCCTCTTAGGATCAATCTCTATGTCTCTTTCATGAATCATGAATCCTAAGAACTTGCCTGCCGACACGCCAAAAGCACATTTGAGCGGTTTCATTTTTAAGCCATATTGTCGCATTCTATCAAAGGCAACTTTCAAATCGGCTAGATGGTTCTCCATAGCATCCGATTTGACTACAACATCATCAATGTAAACTTCTAATATAACCCCTAGCAAGTCATGAAAGATCAAGTTCATAGCACATTGATATGTAGCCCCAGTGTTCTTTAAACCAAAAGTCATAACGACCCAATCAAATAAACTGATGAAACCAGGGCATCGAAAGTCTGTCTTGTAGACGTCCTCTTCGGCCATAAAGATCTGATTATAACCAGCATTGCCATCAAGAAAACTTAGTACCTTATGTCCTGAAGCATCGTTGATTAGCATGTCGGCTATTGGCATTGGATACCCGTCCTTTGGAGTGGCCTTGTTCAAATCCCTGAAATCAATACAAACTCGTATTTTGCCGCTCCCTTTCTTCTCTACAGGCACGATGTTAGCAACCCATTCAGCGTACCTGCACAACCTAATAAATTCAGCTTTGAGCAGTCGCTCCACTTCTTCTTTAACCCGATCATAGATGGCCGAATTAAAGCGACGAGGAGGCTATTTGTAAGGCCTAAATCCGGATTTGATGGGTAGCTGATGCTCCACGAGCTCGCGGCTTAATCCTGGCATCTTGCTATACTCCCATGCGAAACAATCGACATACGACCGAAGCAACTTTATTACTTCGGCCTTTTCATCAGGCTGTAAATGTTGGTTTACAAAAGTTGGCCTCGGGATGCTACCATCGCTTATGTCAACTTCTTCTAAGGGATCGGCCGACGCAAAACCTTGTCCTAATTTCTCTACTTCGCTAAAGTCCTCGATGGCTTCATCAATACCGTCTTTAGTAGACCGATACTGCTCTACACGAGACTTTAGCCAATCCAGATTACTCTTGCTAGACATGAATACTAATATAAAAATAGCCGTGCTACACCAGCCGACTTTATAGACACTGGTACAAAACTTCCTCCCGACACGCTAACGAAATCGTAATCCGAAAGATCTCTACCTGATAGACATTCTACTTTGTTGTGAACGGCGTCAACGGACACATCGGCCAATGCCACTTGGGCCGAAGTGTCTGCGGGTATGACCTCTACTTCATCGTCGTCCCACTGAATTAGGCATTGGTGCAAAGTAGAAGGAATGCAGCAATTTGCGTGAATCCAGTCGCGCCCAAGCATCATGATGTAGTTACCTTGCACATCGACGATGAAGAATGCCGTTGGCAATGTCTTGTGCCTACTGTCAACTCCATGGAGAGCACACCTTTGGCCTCGTAACTCTTGCCGTTGAAACCGTTGAGCATCAAGTTGGTCTTCTTTAGGTCATCCTCGTCCCTACCAAGTTTGTTCAATAGCGAGTAAGACATTAGGTTAACAGTGGCGCTACCGTCAACATGCATTCGGGAAATCAGCTTTCTATCAATGTGACCCCAGATGTAAAGAGGCTTTATATGGTGAGCCGAGTCCTCGGGTTTCTCAAAGATAGCATTGTGCGGGCCGAGGTTCAACTGAGCGACCTCGTCCTTGTCCTGTGGTAGGGCAAACTTGGCAGGCAACGTGACGACGTTGATGTCCATTGCCTAGGGTGCGGGCCCCTCGGAGATGGCCGAGTAGTCATCATCGAGCATGTCATCGTCGTCGTCACTCGGACTGGGAGCCGGGTTGGTTATCTCAACCAGCTTAATCCTCCATACTTGTCTCATCGTTGGCCGAGGGAGGATTTCTTCAAAAATGGCATTTCGCGCATCCTCGGCTTTTTTCTCGTGCATCTCCTGTGCTCGTAGGCATTGTAGATGCCTATTTTATGATTTGGACATCCTTGGAGGTGCCCAAGAAGGCTGTGGCTTGGTACCTGGTGCCACTATCTGGTTCCTGCTAATTTTGGCCAAAGTGGTGTTGTTCAGCTCAGCCTCGCACGTTCTGTATTCGGAACGACCTTCACTGTGGACCCCGGCAATCAGACTGGCCTCGTTCGGCCGATCGGACCAGGCTCCAGCGCGGGCTTCGGCCGGAGTAGGTGACATACCTTTGCCAGGCTTCGGCGAAGGGGCCTTCGGGATTGGGACCTACTAAGACCCTATTCTGACTGTGATAGCTTCAAACTCCCTGTCCTTTGCCTCTTCGTGTTCCTCTTCCTCAACTTCGTTTTGCACGAGTCGGTTCGGAGGAACAACGGACAACCTATGGATGATGCCCCCCTCCGCCGCATCCGCCTGTACCTACCAATCATAATACTCCGAAGGAAAACATGGAATAATGTTATATTGCGGAAGGTACTCCGGTTGTGATACGTACGGATCCCACGAAGTTCCTGCCTAGTTGTATGGTGGAGGCATCAGTGGCTCTAGTGGCTTCGCCCACTGTGAGCCGAACCCGTTACCTAGAGGGGGGATCGGAAAAGTCGATGGCATCTTGGACCATATCAACGAGGGGTTCTGCCAGGCCAGAGGCACGTTCGACCAGTGTGGGCCGAAGCCTCCTATCGAAGGGCTCGTCCAGAGTGGTGCATGGTTTGGCCATTGAGGGCCGAACTCACTTTGCGTAGGGCTTGGCCACTAGGGTCCGAAGCCACTGTGCTGGGGGTTCGGCCAGTGAGGACCGAAGCCGCCATAGGGAGTGTTAGGCCACTGTGGCCCGAAGTTATCATGCGGAGGGCTCGGACACTACGGTCCGAAACCACCACGTGGAGGGTTCGACCACTGTGGTCCGAAGCCACCCTCCGAATGCCTCGGTCCCTTCGGCTGGCTTAGTTTTTTGGCTCGGGGGCTTGTTTCCTTGGCTTTTCTTTGGTGCTTGTTTAACAACATCTTATATGTCACCTTTGGCTTCTTGCGAGCACTAGCCAAAGGAGATGTGCTAACATTTTGTTTCCACACTTCCACTTCAGGGTTTTTAGGTATGAGTGTGCGTGCACGTGGTTCTCCAACAATTACTGCCTTCCCTTTAATTGACTCAGCCTGTTCTGGCCGAATCAACATCTTCTTCCCATCAAGGTTGACGGTGTTGATGGGGAATGGATCTTTGTCTAGCTTCATCTTTGGATTGTGGTCTATTTTCAATCGTCCTTCTTGTATGGCAGATTGAACCTGCCGTCGAAAAACATTGTAGTCATTAGTATGATGCAAATGTGAATCATGCCACTTACAGTATGGATGTTTCTTCAACTCGTCGGCAGATGGAATGACTTGACCTTTGGGCAATCTGATAAGCTGGTTCTTCAAGAGAATATCAAATATCTTATCACACTTAGTTATATCGAATGAGTACTTGACCTCACTTGGCCGATTCTTGGTGGGACATGGCCATAACTCGGAGCAAGTGATAGGTTTAATCTTGGCATTCCAAACCCATTCGGCTGTGTACATGTCGGTCGAATCCTCTTCTTCTGATTCCTCCTCGTCAGAGTGTTCCATGACGTGTATTTTAGCTCTAGGCTTGTTAAACATTTTAATAAAATTTTTATCCTTAGCTCGGCCTTCCTGGACCAGAGCCTACTGCAAGACTTGGCTAACCTCTAAAAAGTGCTAGTTGTCTAGTCTTTCCTTAATTTCAGAACGCAGCCCGCTAAAAGCTAGATCCGCCAAATCTCTCTCTAAAATATTAAGGCTAAAACATCAGTTTCTAGTATCCCTAAAACGCTTGACATACTCAGAGACATTCTCCTTAGATTTCTGCCTAAACGATGTCAAGTGTGAAAGCCTAAGTTCTGTCTCACCTGTGTACAAGTAGTCATGAAATTTTTGTTCCAATTCATCCCACGTTTGAACGGAGTTTGGCGGGAGTGCTAAAAACCAAGTGAAAGCAGTGCCAGAAAGCGAGAGAGAAAACAGTCTAAGTTTTAGAGCGTCCGACCCACTAGCTTCTCCACACTGTGCTAAAAATTGGCTAACATGCTCTAGTGTGGTTTTATTACCCTCGCTATCAAACTTAGTGAATTCAGGAACTCTATAGCCGTGAGGGTAGGGCATTGTATCAAAATGATCGGTATATGGCTTCCGGTAAACCCTAGCCCGACCCCTAGGCACAAAGCCGACGCATTCTCTAAACAGTGCGCGAATTCACTCTTCAATGTCATCTTGGCCTGCTGCATGCGCACGCCTCTCATGCGGGGCGGGATACGTGGTGGGATGTCAACGTGTCGGCCATGGGTTCCCTCCTCGCATGCTAGCTGTACGAGGTGCTCCAGCCTAGGCACTTGTGCATGTGGTGCAGGCAGCGTGGGCAAAGCTGGCGCTAGCGCAGGTGGCGGCGGTGCGTGGCACATGGTGCTAGATTGGCCGTAAGTACAATGACTGGTGTCGGCCATGGATGTTGAGACCAGAGACGTAATGGTCTTGCCAGTACTACCGTTAGTTCTGCTGTAAACATGATTTATCGAAGGTATACTAGCAATAGGGGCTGATCGTATGGCCTCAATAAAGCCAAACCTTCTAAGTGTCGCCTCTACTTGGGAGCTAACTGCTGAATCTAAATGGTTAGCTAGTGAAGCGTTAACGGCTTGATCTACCGATGCAGCTATCTTTTGCTTAATCTCTAAAGAAGATAACCGAGGCGATACTGGTGTTACATAGATCTGAGCAAGGTCGGGGACAACGATGTCGCACTTGATGAAGCCCGCGCGTGTCTTGACGTAGCTCCCAAGCATCATGTCTTGGAGTGCCTTCATCTTTGCCTCGATCTCTGCTCGGTCTTCTGCGGGAATATCTTCAAGAGTAGGCATCATGACGTTGCGGTTGTCGATATCCGTGCCTCCCATGGCGTCCATCGGTGGTGTAGACGTAGTACTCATTGTAGATGTACCAGTGGCTGATGTAGATGTACCCGTCATGTTGGCATAACTATCCCCCGCGGAGTTGCTAAAAAGTGTGTTGACATAGAAATGTGCCCCCACACTTGGGTCAGTTCGATGATCCAAAAGTGTGCGGATACTTAGGGACAAGCCTAAGCGTAACACAACACCGACGTCGCGTTCTGACTACCCTTAGCCGTGGTAAGTGGGGTGGAGTCGCCAGGTAATCATATCACACAGAAATAATCCAATTAGCCGAAAAAATGTATTAAACAGAACTAGTCAGAAACTGGATGGAGTCTGACTGATTCGAAGTATGGTGCAAAGGGGCTGCTGAAGTGTACCTTCGGCGTCTGGTGCGAAGTGTTCCACCGAAGAGTGTTTTCAGCATTCAGTCTGGTCTGGCCGAAGATGGACTTCGAACCGATCTAGACATGACAATCACCTCCGAACAGCTGGGTTCGGCGTGAAGCCTCCGATACAGTAAGATACAAAATAATGATTTAGACGCAACGCACGAGCGTGACTTCGTCTAGAGCAGAGTATGAGCGCGGCGAAGCCTATCATGATGAAGTCCATTGGCAAAGCGTGCTGGCATGCGGGACTTGGCCAAACCGACAACAGCGTGACAGTCCGGCACGAGCGGTTGAGGTAGCAGTCTCGCTGAAGGGTGTTCTTGCAACCTCCGAAACCAATTTCTCAGCTCCGGGGACCTCTGGCGAAGGAGCTCCGAATGTGGAAATATGCAACAGAGTAGATTCGAACTACCAATTCAGCCTGAGGACCGAATCATGCTAAGTGTTGCACTAGGGGCGAAGGTAGCAATCTGTTACGCAGATTAGCGGATACTTTACATGCGAAGTAACAAGGCGATAGCAATCTATTATGTAGATTAATGGATACTTCACAAGCGAAGTAACAAGGATTACCACTGTTCCGATGTGGCCGTCGGAGGGCTTCTAGGCAAACCCATGAAGAATACAGGAAAGTAAAGGGAAAGTAAAGTATGGTTCAAAGCTAGGGCTTTGTGGTTGATTTGTGTTGGGGGGTTTCTGAACCGACCTCACCCCTATATTTATAAGGGCTAGACTTCTAATCTCTAAACCTAATCTGATAAGATTTGGCTTAATCACACGTGAAAATACTTAGTCAAAATCAGACTCAATCTCCAACTCTGCCTAAAGTGGGCCTTCGGCCAGGCCCACCGAAGCCTTCTCCTCGGGCCGAAGCTTCGGCAGAGTGGGCCTCCGAAGGCCTTCGGGCCAAAGGCTGCAGGACTTGCAGGAAGCTTCCAAAGCCCATAGTTTTGTGGGCCTTCAACCTTGTAGGGCTTCGGCCCAACCCAGGACATGTGTATTTCTGGCCCAAATTACCAAAATTGATATTTTGACAATCTTAACCATTAATGCCATTTTTCTATCAACAACTATCGCAAGGCTTTTCAGCAAGCTCAAGGTGTTGACACGAAAACACACCCACACACTGGTGTCAGTTCGACAATCCAAAAGCGTGCGACCATTTCAAGGATAAACCCTAAAACGTCGCGAGACGCCGACGTCGCATTCCGATAACCCTTAAACAGTGGTAAGGGAAAACAGAGACACCAAGCAATCAAACAAACATTTAGAAATAAAGTTCAATTATCCAAAGTGTTGGAAAAAATAATTAAACTGAAAATAAATACTTCAATCGGCCTGCTAAAACTAATTAGACAGAAAACGGGATAGTCGGTTGGACCGGCCAAGTAGAGCTGGTCGGACCACACAATATGGATAACATTGCCGAAAAGATAAAAAGTCTAAAGGGCTTTGAGAGGGCGGAGGGCTTCGGCCTACTGGCTGGTCGAACCAAAGAATAGGCCTCGGTCGGACCGACATCGATGCAAAGGGGGGTCGCCGAAGAGGGGCTTCGGCATTCTATGCGAAGGGTGCAATTCAGACTCTGGGCGATCAGTCCGGCGAAGTGTTCCCGGTCAGACCGATGGCAAGGCCTCGATCAGACCGAATGCTCCGACGCTATGGGGTCCGGCCCGAGGTGGCTTGGTGCGAAGTATCTCAATTGTGAAGGGGCCTTCGGTGTGCACTCGACCGGTCGGACCGATCAAGCTCCGTCGGTTGGACCTGGTCCACGCCGTGACGAAGGTGACATGGATCGGTCGGACCTGGTCCACGCCGTCGGTTAGACTGACGACCGTAGATCTAATCACCGGTTTCATCCAGTGATCTCCTTGCTGGAATGGGATGGAACCCAAAATCTTTGGCGATGAATGTAAAGATGTATTCTGTGCAAAACACCAAAAATCAAGTACCAATTCGGCATACAGACCGAATTCTCATGTGTGATCAAGAAAACTGACCAAAGACGATAAAAACGATAAATAGCCATTTCATGGATTACACGGATGATTCACGGGCGAATCAACAAGGGTTACCGTGATTACGACACGACGGACGGAGGGCTTACAATGCACACCCACGAAGATAGACATTACTTGGCTAATCCTAGGGCAAGGAAAGTAGACTAAAAAAAGGTGTGATTCAAAACTAGGGTTTGAGTTGATCTATGGAGATATCCTTTGAATCGGCCTCACCCCTTTATTTATAGGGGCTGGTCTCAAGTTCCCTGACTCCTAAATTGAGTAGGATTCGACCAAAAGTTTTTATGATTTAATTATAGATCAAAATAGCCCGAAACAAACTCTATCTCTAATTTTCAGCCTTGGGCCAGTCGGACCGACCTACCATGGCTGGTTAGACCAACCTTTGCTAGGGAAGACATATTTTCTGCCCAAATTACCAAAAATTTATATTTGATAATTTCGACCATTAATGCCATTTTTTGTTATCAACAAATGCCCCCTGCCTTTTAGGAAACTTAGTGAGATAAAAGCACAATGGGCTAAGGGTGATACAATCCATATCGGCCTTACGATCTATCAAGTGTTTTTGCTAAGTTATTTTAAAAGTACTCACTATTTATTTATCTACCAAACCATCCATTTCATAACCCAGGAAATCTAAATTCTGAGGATTATTTGCATGAATTACTAATATGATGAAGGGACTTAAGCGCCAAATTTTCCACCAACTCGGCCTTCAATGATTTTGCTGGTTTTTGCCCTTCGAGTGCCTTGTAGGGATGACCCTACTCAACGATGCTAGAAGATGGCTTATGAACCAACTTCGTTTTCCACACCTGTCGCGTCTTTGCTAGTGCTTTAGACTCATCGAGCGGGTCATCCTCGAACTCTTCAGCTTTCTTCTCTCTGAGATAATCGGCACAAAGATGTTGTAAGCATCTTTTTTGAGACTTATTCATTCTGGGTGTGCCCATGCAGGTTGTGGCTTAGTTCCGGGCCTCACAAATTTATCCCTAGAATTCATGGCCGAACGGGGAACACCCGGACTGGCCTCGACAATTTCGCGGTTGGCGGAGTGATCTTTCTATTCTCTGTCAGTCAGACCGGCCATATTGGGCTGGTTGGACGGGCTGTTGCCAGGCGCTTGGGATAGACCGGTCAGACCGACCACATAAGGCTGATCAGATCGGGGTGGTGCTGGCGGCCTAGTCCATTGTGGGCTGAACTCGCACCTCTGTGGAAGGTTCGGCCTCCTTGGCGGTCGTGGCCAAGAGTGCATCTTCTCGGTCCTTCTCTTATGCTTTTGGAGCAGCATCCCAAAAGTTATCTTCGGCTTCTTGGGGGACCTAGCTAAAGATAACGCATATACATTCACTTTCCACACTCCTACCTCAAGATTCTTTGGTACGAACGTGCGTAGGCGAGGCTTTCCAATGATGACCGCCTTCCCTTTGGATGACTCTGCCTAGTCGGGCCGAATCAACACCTTCTTCCCAGTGAGGTCAATGTTGTTTATGGTAAAGGGATCCTGGTCTAGATTCATCTTAGGGCTAGAATCTATTTTCAATCGTCCTTCATCTATGGCCGATTGAACCTGCTTACGAAAAACATTGCAATCGTTAGTGGAATGGGAAAGCGAATCTTGCCACTTACAATATGCACGTTTCTTCAATTCGTCGGCGGTTGGAATGACGTGGCCTTTAGGCAACCGGAGGAGCTTTCTCCTCAACAGAAAGTAAAAATTTTATTACATTTGGTCACATCAAAAGAGTACTTAACTTCATTGGGCCGATTCTTAGTGGGAGATGGTCGTAGCTTGGAGCAAGTGACCATTTTGGACCCATTAGGCCAAGTCCATTCCACCGTGTAGACGTCAACCGAGCCATCTTCTTCTTCCGACGACTCGTCATCAGAGTGCTCTACGATGTGTACCTCGGCCTTGGGCTCACTAAAGGTTTTGATAATTTTTTTGCTCTTGGTTCGGCCTTCCTGGTCTAGAGCCTACTGCAAAACCTGACTAACCTCTAGCAAGTTCCAGCCGTCTAGTTTTTCCTTAATTTTGGAGTGTAAACCATTGAAGTCTAAGTCGTCCAAATCCCTGTCAGAGATGTTCAAACTAAAACATCGATTCCTTGTGTCCCGGAAACACCTAATGCAATCAGAGACACTCTCACTAGCCTTTTGTTTAACCAATGTCAAGTGCGAAAGCCTAAGTTTGGTTTCCCAGTATAAAAATAGTCATGAAACTTCTGTTCTAGCTGGGCCCAAGTTTGCACGGAGTTCGGCGGCAACACCGAAAACCAAGTGAAAGCAGTGCCAGAAAGCAACAAAGAGAATAATCTAAGTTTAAACACATGTGACCCTCTTGCTTCGCCACACTGTGCTTAGAATTAACCTATATGTTCTAGGGTACACATGCTACCCACACCATCAAATTTGGTGAACTCGGGGATCCTAAAGCCGCGAGGGTACGCGATAGCGTCGAAGTGGTCCGGGTACGGCTTACGGTAAACTCTAGCCCAATCCCGAGGTGTGTAACTAGTGCATTCCCTAACAAGCGCGCGAATTCGCTCGTCAATATCATCTATGCCTTCTGCCTGTGCGCGTCTCTCGTGCGGGGGTGCGACACGTGGTGGTATGTTGTGTGTCGGTCGTGCGACTCCTCCTCTCGTGCTGCCTCATGATAAATAGCATGTTTAGGCCTACGCGGGTGTGTGGGAGTAGGAGGTGTGGGCAGTGCGGAAAAAAGTAGTGTAGGCGCAGGTGGAGGTGGCGTGTAGTAGACAGGGGCGGTTTGATCAACCATAGAGCCGGTCTGCCCATAGGCATACTGGCCGGTCGGACCGGCCTGGTAGCCGGTCTGGACGTAGGTGTATTGGCCGGTCAGACCGGCCTAGTAGCTGGTCGGACCGACTGTTGTTGGCAGTGGGGCTTGATACGTGTCGGTCTGATCGATCCAAGGGCCGGTCTGAACGATAGTGGTATATGTGGTCTTGGCCCTAGAGGGTGTGGGCGGAGACATGATGGCTTTTCCGGTGCTCCCATATGTTCTACTGTATATGTGGTGTATAGGGGGTAAACTAGCAATTGGAGTGGAAGAAACGGCCTCGGAAAAGTCGAATCTTCTAAACATCACTTCCATCTTAGGCCCTAGATGATTCGCGAATGTAGCACTAACGGCTTGGTCTACCGTGTCGGCTCTCTCCTGCCTAATTTCTAAGGGGGATAGAGACGGGGATGATGGCAGTAGTACCTAGTTTCTAGAGAGGTCGGGAATGTTGAGGTTGCGCTTGACGAAGCCCATGCGGGTTTTGGTGTAGCGCCCAAGCATGAGTGCGTGGAACTCCTTCGTCTTGGCCTCAATCTCGGCCCTCTACTCTCCGCAAGGATAGGGAGGATGATGTTGCGGTCATCGATCTCTGCGCTCATGCCCCTCGTTCCATCGGCGATAGGGGTGCTGTTGCCGTAGTCGTAGTAGTCATGGTTGATGTACCCTCAACCGATGTAGACGTGCTCGCCATGTTGATGTTATCACCAGTGGAGTCGCCAAAAAGTGTGTTGACACGAAAATGCGTCCACACACTGGCGTCAGTTCGACGATCCAAAAGCGCACGACCGTTTTAAGGATAAACCCTAAAACGTCGCGAGATACCGACGTCGCAGTCCGATGACCCTTAAATAATGGTAAGGGAAAACGGAGTTGCTAGGCAATCAAACAAATATTTATAAATAAAGTTCAATTAGCCGAAGTGTTAGAAAAAATAATTAAACCGAAAATAAATAGTTCAATCGGCCAGCTAAAATCGATTAGACGAAAAATAGGAGAGACGCTTAGACCGTCCAAGTAGAGCTGGTCGGACCGCACAGTATGGATAACGTTAGTGAAAAGATGAAAAAGTCCGAAGGGCTCTGGGGGCTTCGGCTTGCTAGCTGGTTGGACCGAGGAATAGTCCTCGGTCGGACCGACACCGATGTGAAGGGGGGTCATCGAAGAGGGGCTCCGTCGTTCTATGCGAAGGGTGCAATTCAGACTCCGGGCGGTCGGACCCACGAAGTGTTCCTAGACGGATCGATGGCAAGGCCTCGATCAGACCGAGGGCTCCAGCGCCGCGGGGTCCGTCCCGAGGTGGCTTTAGTGCGAAGTATGTCAATTACGGAAGGGGCCTTCGGCGTGCACTCGGCCGATTGGACCGATCAAGCTCTATCGGTCGGACCAACTATTGCCGGCAACACCCTGATGACGGCGACACGGACCGGTCGGACCGGGTCCACGTCGTCGGTCAGACTGGCGACCGTAGATCTCATCGCTGGTTTTGTCCGGTGATCTCCTTGCTGGTATGGGACGGAACCCAAAATCTTTGGTGATGAATGTGATGATGTATTCTCTGCAAAACACCAAAAATAAAATACCAATTCGGCCTAGAGACCGAATTCTCATGTGTGATCAAGAAAACTGACCAAAGATGATAAAAACGATAAAAATCTGTTACGTGGATTACACAGATGATTCACGGGCGAATCAACAAGAGTTACCATGATTACGACGCGGCGGATGGAGGGCTTACAACTCAAACCCACAAAGATGGACTTTACTTGGCTAATCCTAGGGCAAGGAAAGTAGATTGAAATAAATATGTGTGTTGGGGGAATAAGTTTTCCCTTGAACAGGGGCGAAATGACGTCAGCCTCCGACAGCCTTCGGCCCGAAGCCCAACACTGTTGAAGCCTGTTCATTCCTGAAGAAGCTGATTCCAAGTCTCAAGGCGCACTTCGAAGCCCTCTGGAGCGAAGCCCCCGAACCCCTTCGGAGCCCTCCGGAGCGAAGCCCTCAAGATCCCTTGAAGATTGCCAGAAGCAAAGTCTCAGGCTAACTTCAAAGTTGGCCTCCGGGCCTTGTTCGAAGTTAGCCTTCGGGCTCTGTTCGGAGTTAACCTTCGAGCTCCCTTCGGAGCTCCTCAGAGCCAGTCTCCGGACCCTTTCCAGCCAATGCGAAGCTAAGTCTCCGAGACCCCAGTTCGGATCCCAGTTCAGAGCCCCAGTTCGGAGCTCGGTTCGGAGTATACTTCGAAGCCCACTTCGGAGTGTACTTCGAAGCCTCCCTTGCGGCCTTCACCTGAAGAGCTCCGGCCCCTACTTCGAACCCAGCAGATATTTGCACCTCGCTACAGTGTAGAAGTCATACCAGGGGCCCCTCTGCCCCCAGTATGTCGTTTAGCTGGTCAAAGAAGTGACGTTGTCTGACATGTCTGTAAAGCTGTAAAGCACTTTTGTACAGTAGCTAGCTCCTTTTGCCTTTTTGCCCCTATGAGCCTAGGACTTATAGAGGGCATTTTGGTCTTTTCCTTTGGCCTACGTGCCTATAAAAGTAGGGCCAAGCCCTTGTAACAGGATAGCTTGGGCAGGGCCATGAAACCCTGGAGTTCACTACACCACACTGATACATATTATGCCAAATCCACCACAAACTGGACGTAAGGCTATTATCCCCTAGGGGAGGTCCGAACCAAGTATAAATCCTTTCTCCCTCTGAGAGAACCCTTCGAGGTTCATTTTACACACCATATACACACATACAAAACCTGTGCTGTAGCTAACACAATTGCTACAACAGTGTGATTCAAAACTAGGGTTTTGAGTTGATCTGTGGAGATATCCTTTGAATCGGCCTCACCCATTTATTTATAGGGGCTGGTCTCAAGTTCCCCGACTCCTAAACTGAGTAGGATTTGGCCAAAAGTGGTTATGATTTAATTATAGATCAAAATAGCCCAAAACAAACTCTATCTCTAATTTTTATCCTTGGGCCGGTCTGACCGGGCCTATATGGTTGGTCAGACCGGCCTACCATGGCCGGTTGGACCGGCCTTTAACAGAGAAGACATATTTTCTACCCAAATTACCAAAAATTGATATTTTGCAATTTCGACCATTAATGCGATTTTTTGCCATCAACACAAGGCCTCAGAGGTTGATATCCAGTTGAGATCAAATCTCAGTAGTTCTGGATTAAAAACCTTGGCCCTTGCAACACCTTCTGTTGATCCTACTTCTCTGAGTTGTGCTTTGTCCTCCCTGATGTCTATCATTGAGGACCAGTTGGATCTGCTAGGAGATGATGACATGTGCTTGTTCAATAGCGGAGTTTGTCGTGTCTATGATAAGAGAATGTTCAAACAACATGGAACAAAACTTGGCTGCTTTGAGTGTGGTGATCCAGGTCATTTCATCGCCGACTGCCCTAAGCGGAACACACACAAAAAGGGCACCGGTAGTGACTCCTATGGCACCAATAAGCACGATAGCTCCACCTTCACTAAGGGCAAGCCCAAAATGAAGTTCTTTCGAAAGACCCTGAAGGATTACCGGTGCGAGAACGAGAAGTGAGACAATGCCTTCTTCGCTGAGATGGAGAGAAGCTACTCCAAGCGGTCATCTTCTTCCTCCTCTTCATCAAGCTCAAGTGATGAGGAGATCATGATTAAGAAGGGGAAGGACAAAGATGATCCAGTGGGCATGTGCTTCATGGGCTTCAGGGACAAGCCAAAGACTCACTCGCACCGCAGCCGAAGATCCTGCAAGAGCGTCTGCTCAATGGCTCTTGGGGATAAAGAAGATAATGGCTCCTTCGACAAATCCGATGATGATGACGATGAGAAGGTATCTTCCTATGAACGTGAAGTCATTGAATTACTTGAAGAGAACCATCAGGAGTTGAAATATCGGGAGAAACTTCTTAGAGGGGCTAAGAAGAGAATAGATAAGCTTGAGAGTGAGCTTGTTATGGCCAATAGCAATATTAAGAGTCTATCTTCTTGTCCTTTCTTGGGTGAGAGTAGTGAGTGCACCAACTACGAGGTGTTGATATGTGACCTGACTACTTTGAAGTCCAACTACACTGAGAGGGTTGATGAGAGAGATGCTTTTGCCACTAAGCTTGAAAGCGCTCAGCTAGAGCTGAAAAATACTTATGCCTCAGTCGTCGTGCCTTCTAGATACTGCCCATCCCACTTATTTGATCTAGCTAAGTTGAGAGCAAAGGGCGATGAGCAGTTGGATGAGTTAGAGAGAGTTAGAGCTGAGCTAGAGTAGACTAAGCTTAAGCTTGAGACATTGTCAGTTCCACCCACTGTCTATGAGAACTTCTTGTCTCTGAGGTTAGAGCTGATCAAGCTGAAAGCTGAGAAGTCTGTTCAAGTTGATGGAGAGTGTGAGATCTGCTTGTCTTAGGTGGAGGTGCTAGCTTCCTTGAGAGAGGAGTTAGCTGATGCTCAAAATGAGAATTGTTACCTCCGTCAGATCCTGAGTTGGGTGAGTGAAAGAGAGCCTTAGCTTGGCATGATGATCTAGTAGTTCAAGAGGCAGGATGGGTTTGGAGTAGGTTACTGTAACGCCCAAAATTTAACAGATCCAGACTTTATTGAATTTCCAATAAAAAACAATAATAATGATATGTTCATCACACAACATCATATATACAAAAATCATTCATGGTTCATATACCACAGTATTACACAAGTGTAAAAACAAAAGGAACTAATAAAAGTAAGCTATGCGATGAACATCTCCGACAGTCTCGTGTCCTTGACTATGTCGCTACTCCAGACCATCCTCATCGTAGTATGCAACCTCCGAAGTGTATTTCCAATGGATATGAGTACAAAAGTACTCAACAAGCCACTGAGAATGCAATAGTAATACAAAGTAATAACAAAGGAGGGATAATGGTTTAAAGTGCGGAAAGGTGCATTTTTAAGTTGCAACATTTAATGTAGTCAAATTTAATTGTACAGAATAATAAACATGAATAAGGCAACATTTTATAACTCGAGGAGTACAGTCATCCCTCCTCGCTCAACAGTCCTTACATGTCATTCCATCATGCAATCATTCCAAAGTGTAAACTAACTGTGGGATGTCACGCAGCCCACCCTTGACCGTGGCTCGGCTTTTCAAAAAGATTTAAACTATGATCAGAGGTGTACTAATGTACCCACAAGGCACACACTCATCCTCACACACCGAAGTGTATCGAGATGACCTATACCACAGGAACTTGCACCACAACCTTTAGCATGAGACGCTCCAACCCAATAACACCCACTCTAGGTTTCGCCGGCGCGCCAGCGCACTGGACCAACGTCACGCCCCTTTTTGTGCCTTGTTAGTACAAGTCACTCGCAGGTGCTACTTGACCCTCTCCACATGGTGCCTCAAGTTGGAACGCCCCATACCTCCAATTAGGACTTACCCATTAAACTTGTGGTTAGTACAGAAGTGTATTGCAACGGATCTTGCAGACCGATCCTTATAGTGCCCCGGGTGTGACTAACCAATGCCCTCTCTTGCACCTGGAACTCACCATGCTAACAAACTAAACCAAAACTCCATAACCAATAGAATTCTAGAGGTGAGAGAAATCACGTGGATCATATAATAGAATCAAAGTATCTACGACTCATTTTTATCTTATAGCGGTTGTGTCGATACATTGGACACTATCTAATAGTACTACTATTATGGTGACAAAGAGTTTAGGCTCAATAGCATGACTTGGGTTTGCACATCAAGGTCGGGGATTGTGGTGGTGTAGGACCGAAAGTAGCGACCAGAGGGGGGGGGTGAATGGGCGCCTAAAAAATTCTTTCGAATCAATGGCCTTCTCTCAACATCCAACGCACCTCAACAGACAATCAGTGGAAGTAAACAGACCAAAAGTGCTAAAAATAATCTAGCCTAAAAACGACCGGTGTCCTAATCAAACAGACACCAACAAAGTGTTTAAAGGCAGGTTAACGGAGCATTCAAAACATAAGCATTTCAAGCACCATAGAAATTAATCATCACAGGCATTTAATTCAAGTGCATGCAAAACGAGATGAAGATTTACTATTCAAAAGTTGTCTCCAATTTGATACTTGTCGAAGCCTGTCAGAAGCCATCCCGCGAAGCCTATACCTTTCCTCCGAAGCTTGCGCTTCCGCGAAGTCAAACTTCACCTCTTGGAGCCCACCAAATACCAAAGCCTGCTTCGACTTGGTGAAGTTTGCGCGTATAATTTGTGAAGTCCCACGCTTGCGGTTGGCGAAGTCCACACGTCGGACAGCGACACACCTTCTGCCGTGCGGGGCCTCACCAAAGCCGCTGCGAAGTATGCCGACTCCTCGAGATGTTCTGCTGCTGATGCTGCGTGCACAAGCACCGAAGACACCGAACATCCAGCCTTGCGCCCACCGAATAGCAAAAACTGGCGCTGCTTCCCATACGCGCTCAGCCGTGCTGTAGATCTCTACACACGCTGCCACACACGTGCCCCGATGAAGCCCTGCCACTAATTTTCCTCAGACAGAGAACCTTGACTCCTCACGCCGAGAGCTCCGCCTCAAACCACCTAACGATGCTCCAGCGAGGCCAAAACACCACCTCGTGCTTTGGACTGGACCACGTGACGTAGAAGATGGCGTGATACTCGAGCACCGGCGTCTAGTGCACACACGCAGGAAAACCAAAGCAATCGAAGAAACTGGACGCGGGTTGTAGAGCACTCAGGAGAAAGATGACGACGACGCATGTGGAGAAGGGGATAAAATTTTAGAACTCAGATTTTGCATTGAATGAGTTAACCCTAACCCTAGAGATTGGGGCCCTATTTATAGGCAGCCCAACAGACTAGGAAAAAAAATACCCTTAGGGTTTAAACAGACGCTGAAATAAAAATGGAAAAGACCATCATGCCCTTAGGATTTGTTTTATAGACTCGACTAACACAGACTGTGGGCCTAAAGGAAAAATAGTAAAATCCTAAATAAAGATAATTTGTCCTGATGCGGAGCTTTCGTAGCACCTAGGGCTTCACCTTAGAACGGTCGGATCCGAGATCAGCGGTCGTTAGTTTTGCGCCGAAACTGACAAAGCGTCCATCGTCTTCGCACCGATTACCCGGATTGGGCCGGCCCGACTCTGCAGCTCCCTCAGCCCGGCAATTGCTTGCCGCCCGTGTACCTGAGTAAATCTCGTTCAACAGCCCAGTGGATCGTGTGCCGCTCCTAGCCCATGTACTAGGATTGGGCCGGCCCGACTCCGCAGCCCCTCTGCCTGGCAGTCGCTCGCCGCCCGTGTACCTGAGTCACATGTGGCCCAGACACGGCATGTATCATCTTCTCTTCATCTCTCTTGACTTCCGTTTACAATCACTCATCACATCTAGAGCCATGAGGCCCATGCTCTTCAACATGGCTCCTCAATCTCCCCCTTGTTGAGTGCATTGTCAACACTCTCTTCATCAGCTCTTCAAAACCTGCAAGCACATGTGGAAACACGAAAAACAAAACACAAGAAGACAGAAAGAAGAAAATGAAAT
Source organism: Zizania palustris (assembly GCA_019279435.1). Classification (NCBI taxonomy): domain Eukaryota; kingdom Viridiplantae; phylum Streptophyta; class Magnoliopsida; order Poales; family Poaceae; genus Zizania; species Zizania palustris. The sequence goes on along the minus strand of JAAALK010000287.1, from coordinate 67,750,989 downwards.
AAAAGTTTAACCCTAATGACCAAAAGTCGAACAAAAACCAAAGGGCGGTCATTGTGGTTAACCAAAAATAAAAACTCAAAACGAGTGCAATCTCAGAATTATCAACACGGATATCCAAAGAGTAAGGGCAAAAGAAACTCCCCCTGAAACAAATCCCAGAGAAAGCCAAAACTCCCGCTAAACTCTTCTAAAAGATCGAGTAACCCAAAATTTCTCCCCCTTGTTGACAATTGGACTCATCAAGTGAGACTAAATGCACTCTAAAGAGACACAGACTCAAAACTCGCCCCGAAATGCAGCTCCCCCTCAAAATATGCAATGAATGCAACTGGGGTGAAGGTGGAGTGTAAAAAGCATCCTTCTCAGATATGATTGACTGCAATTACAACATCTAACAAGTATAGCAAAAAACATACTGTCTAAGACACATTGCATGATTAGTGCAAAAAATGATATCTAAAGAAAGTCATTAGCACACATTTTTAGATTTTTGCAAACAAAAACATCACCACATTTTCTAGTTGACAAGCAAAGTAAAGCATGAGATGCAAGGGCTAGCTGATATCTACCAAGATAAGCATTGTCCATAACAGAGTGCTTCAGCAAACTTGTTATCTTTTAATTTTCAGATTTTTTCTTTTTCCTTTTTCATTTTAGTCAGGGGTTATTTGCATGTTAACCTTATGCTAACCGACCAAGTCAAGCCTAGGCAAAAACTGGACCATTAGGAGCTTAAGACATTGGTCTTGGCATACATTACAATGTCCTAGTTCATACCAAAGTGCTATGGTAAGCAGTCCAGAACAATGCAATGCGACAAAGCAAACCCACCTGGATATTTTCAATAAAGCATAAAAGACATGGATTTTTCATTTTTCTGATTTTTATCATTTTTATAGCACATTTTCCATGTTAAAGCATATAGATGTCCAAGTTGCATATCTGCATCTAAGGATCTAGCTACAAGGCATGTAACAGATAGCAGAAGCATTTAGCCTACACATGCTAGTTACCAGAAGCAATGTTGATCATTTTTAAATTTTAAAGCATAAAAGCCATGCATATGACAAATATCAGACATATCATGTGAACTGAATCAAAGCATGATCATCGACAGGTATTCAAACGCATACAATAGCTAGAGCAAGTAAAGAAGATCAATCATATAATAGAAGCAAGATCAAAGTGTGATATGTGAATATGCATGATATGAACTCACACAAAAAGACTTAAGAAAAGAGTAACGAACAAAGAAAATTGACTCAAAATATCCTAAAAAGGATACACAACTCCCAAATCCCCTCGCAAACGCTCAAAAGTAGACTGATCTAGGGGTTTGGTAAAAATGTCAGCCAACTGATGATGGGTATCAACATGAACAAGGTCAATGACACCTTTCTCATATTGATCCCTCAGAAAGTGAAAGCATACATCAATATGTTTGGTTTTTGAATGAAGACATGGGTTTTTCCCTACACTAATCGCGCTGGTGCTATCACAAAACAAAGGAACTCTGGCAGGGAAGAAAATCCCAAAATATCGCAACATGGAAATCATCCAAACCAATTGTGAGCAGCAGCAACAGCAGCTACATACTCAGCCTCAGTGGTAGAAAGCGCTACTCCAGATTGATTACGCGAAGACCAAGAAACAAGTGAAGAACCAAGAAACTGGCAAGTACCGGAAGTCGACTTACGATCCAGCTGGCACCCACCAAAATCAGCGTCAGAAAATCCAGATAACTCAAGAGATGATGATGATGAATAGTAAAGACCAAGATCAGGCGCATAGGTAAGGTACCTGAAAATGCACTTGACAGCCTGCCGAGGAGACACGCGTGGTGAAGACTGGAAGCGCGCGCACAATCCCCCGGCGAACTGAATGTCCGGTCTGGTAGCCGTCAAGTACAGCAGTGATCCAATCATCCCTCGATACTCTCTTGTTGACCTTGACGCCGCTCTCGTCCTTGTCTAGACCCCCAGATGTACCCATTGGGGTCATTTGAGGCTTCATCTCTCCACCGAAGTCAAACTTCTTCAGCATGTCCCGCGTGTACTTGCTCTGGTGGATCAAGATGTCGTCCTTGGTCTGCTTGATCTGGAGCCCTAGGAAGTACTTGAGCTCACCCATGAGGCTCATCTCAAACTCGATGTGCATCTGCTCAGAAAACTTGGACACAAGCTCATTAGTACAACCACCAAAAATAATGTCGTCCTCGTAAATCTGAGCAATTAAGAAGTTTGAGCCATCTCTGACCAAGAAAAGAGTCTTATCCACAGAACCCATCACAAAGCTACTCCCCAACAAAAACTGCTTTAAACGGTCATACCAAGCCCTAGGGGCTTGCTTCAGACCATATAAAGATTTCTGCAACTTGAAAACATGTCGAGGAAACTTAGGGTTCTCAAAACTGGGGGATTGCCTAACATAGACCTCCTCCTCTATGTACCCATTCAGAAAAGCACTCTTGACATCCATTTGAAAAAGTTTAAAACCTTTAGAAGCAGCAAATGCCAAAAGTATGTGAATGGACTCAAGATGGGAAACATGGGCGAAAGTCTCCTCAAAGTCAATACCCTCTTTCTGGCAAAAACCCTGGGAAACTAATCGAGTTTTGTTGCACACCACAACCCCATTTTCACCTTGCTTGTTCTTAAATACCCACTTGGTGCCTATGGGGTTGCATCAAGGTGGCAGCTCAACCAGTGTTCAAAGCCGATTGCGAACAAAATTCTCAAGATCTTCTTGCATGGCGTTTATCCAATTTGAATCAGAAAGAGTATGAGAAACATCTCTAGGCTCAAAAGAGGCAACAAATGCAGACTCAGCAAAAACAGCGAGTGAGCCAACAAAGGAACGCAAGGACCTCGAAGTAAGATCACTGATGATGAGCTCTGAGGTGTGATCATGATGAACTGCTCGGGATCCTAGGTGATCAAAGGTCACCTCACCGGAGTCAATAGCTGGTACCTCTGGACTCGATTGAGGGGGCTCGATCGAAGTGGAATAAGTGATCAGAGGTCCGCCCTCGTCCTCAGTTGAAGTCTTAGAAGGTGTGGGGTTTGCAGGCTGTACAGAAGGCCCACCCTCATCAACAGCAGGAGCGTCATCATCTTCCTCGAAGATGGACTCTCCAAGCTCATCATCTCCAAAAAACACAAAAGAAGGAGTCAGCGAAGGCATGGACTCATCAAAAGAAACCTCGCAAGTCTCGACAAGCTGCTCGGAGTCGAGGTTCCAAACACGGAAGCCTCGAGAATGCAAAGCATAACCAAGAAAGACTCCATCCCAGCAACGAGACTCAAACTTGTCCAAATGCCCTCCCTTCTTGAGCACAAAGCACTTGCAACGAAACGCTCGCAAGTGACTCACCATGGGATGTCTGCCAAACCGCAACTCATATGATGTCTTACATAAGTAAGCTCTAAGAAAAATGCGGTTGGCCAGATAGCAAGCCGTGTTCATGGCTTCAGCCCAAAAGTGCCTAAGAGTCCTATGCTCATCGAGCATCGTCCTGGCCATCTCGACTAGCATGCGGTTCTTTCGTTCCACAACACCATTCTGTGGGGGAGTATAAGGGGAAGAAAACTGATGCTCAAGACCCTGATCACTGTAGAAACTAACGAATTGAGAGGTCTTGAACTCAGAACCATTGTTAGAGCGAATTGCTTGCACCGGACCATTGTTCTCATTCTTCAGCTTCAAAATCAGATCATGAACAAACTAAAAAGCCTCATCCTTAGACTCCAAAAAGAAAACCCACAAGAATCGAGAAAAGTCGTCAACTATCACAAGCGCGTACCACTTCCCACCGACCGAGCGTACCTGAGCTGGACCAACAGTATCCATGTGTAACAGCTCTCCTGGGTATGAAGTCATCACTTGAGAAGCGGCAACCATTTTCCCATGATGACAGGGATAGAAAACTAGATCCTTCTCCATCTTAAGCATGGGAAATCCTCGGATAAGGTCCATAGAGCTCAATCTGACTAGAAGATCAAAGCTCAAATGACCTGACCTCCTATGCCACTTCTAGAGCTCAGAGGAGGATCCAGCAATCAAACAATGAGAAGGGCCAAAAGAACTAGAGAAATCAATCCGAAAAACCTTACCGAAGGGTAAGATCTGGCAAACCAAAGATCCTCTAGAAGTTGTGAAACAGAGATCAGATTAAAATTCAAGTTTCCAACCAAAGCAATATTCTTCAAAGAGAAATGATCAGAGATGTGAATTGAGCCAATGCCTTGTACCTTCTCTTGACCACTGTTCCCGAAAGTGATGTACTCCTTTGAGCTCGGGGAAGTGAGGCTAGAGAACCATCTGCGATGTCCCATCATGTGGCGAGAGCATCCTGAATCCATGATCCACATGTCCTCCAGTCCTCGATCCTACACGATTAGTGGTCATAAGTGGGAGCAAACGGTCCGACACCTGGTTTAGCAAAGGAGCTAAACCAGTGTCGAGCCATCTGCTCAAAAGAAGGAAAGTAGAAGAGTCATAAGAGTCTAGACCAAGGCGCGGCTCAAAGCGTGGTCCTCTGTTCTGCTTAAAGTCATGGCCATGAGGTCCAAAGCCTTATCCAGAATGACCTGGAGCTTTGCCAGAGCGAAAACCACCCTCTGGAGCACGAGCATGAAAGTCGTCTACTCTACCACCGCCTACACGATGCGGCCTGGCCTCTAGCCTCTCCCTGTGTCAAGGGACTCTCTATCTATCACCCTGCTGGTAGAACTGCTCCTGCCCACCTCGAGCTCTCTCTGCTCTCTCAACCCGCTTCCTCCTGAAGCAAAACTCCTCAAGATGCCCGTCTCTTTGACAATACTTAAAGTGATAGGTAGGCTTCTTGGGATGTGGTTGAGGCTTGGGATTTTTGGGCTTGGTGGTGTTGGTTGTAGACTCTTTAGTGTGAGAGGGTCCAGGTAGAGAGTCAAGAGAAGTGTGGAGATGCTTGGGCTTTGGGACCCAGATGGGATTCTTGGGTGGAGCTTTAGGTTGTTCTTGGAATAATCCATCCTTGGGCTGACTAGCTTGGAAAGACTCAGTGGAGTGATTCTTGGGATATCTCTACTCAGGAGTCATCTTACTCCACTCCACTGCTCGGCTAATGGCACTCTCAAAGTCAGCCTTGGTGTAGGTGTAACCTACCCTGAACCCATCCTGCCTCTTGAACTGCTGCATCATCATGCCGAGTTGTGGCTCTCTGGCACTCACCCAACTCAGGATTTGACGGAGGTAAAAGTTCTCATTCTGAGCATTAGCTAGCTCTTCCCTCAAGGAAGCTAGCACCTCCACCTGAGACAAGCAGATCTCACACTCTCTATCAACTTGAACAGACTTCTCAGCTTTTAGCTTGATCAGCTCCAATCTAAAGGACAAGCAGTTCTCACAAACAGTGGGTGGAACTGACAATGTCTCAAGCTCTAGCTTAGTCTGCTCCAGCTCAGCTCTGACTCTCTCTAACTCGTCTAACTGCTCATTACTCTTGGCTCTCAGCTCAACTAAACTAGCTAGATGGAATGGGTAGTCAACACAGGGCACGACGATAGTGGCATGAGCATCTTTCAGCTCTAGCTGAGCGCTCTCAAGCTTAGTGGCCAAAGCGTCTCTCTCATCTACCCTTTCTATGTACCTGGACTTCAGAGTCATCAGGTCACACAACAACACCTCGCAGTTAGGGCACTCACTGCTACCACCCAAGTAAGGGGAAGAATATAGACTCTCAATCCTGCCATTTGCCACAACAAGCTCACTCTCAAGCTCATCTATCCTCTTCTTAGCCCCTCTAAGCAGTTTCTCCCGATACTTCAACTCCTAACAGTTCTCTTCAAGTAAATCAATGACTTCTTGTTCATAGGAGGATACCTTTTCATCATCGTCATCGTTGGAGTTGTCGGGGGAGTCCTTCTCTTCCTTATCCCCAAGAGCCATTGAGCAGAAGCTCTTGCGGGATCTTCAGCTGTGGTGCGAGCGGCTCTTCGGCTTGTCCCCAACGGCCATGAAGGAGAGACCCGCCGAATCATCCTTGTCCTTTCCTTTCCTAATCACGATCTCCTCATCACTTGAGCTTGATGAAGAGGAAGAAGACGATGACCTCTTGGAGTAGCTTCTCTCCATCTCGGCGAAGAAGGCCTTGTCTCGCTTCTTGTTCTCACGTCGGTAGTCCTTTAGGGCCTTTCGAAAGAACCTCGTCTTAGGCTTGCCCTTTGTGAAGGTGGAGGTGTCGTGCTTGCCAGAGTCGTAGAAGCCACCGCCTGTACCCTTCTTGTGACTGTTCCACTTGGGGTAGTCGACGATGAAGTGACCTAGATCACCACACTCAAAGCATCCGAATTTTGTGCCGTGTCTTTTGAACATCCGCTTATCATAGACACGACGCACCCGGTTGTTAAACAGACACAGATCATCATCTCCTAGTGAATCAAGCTGGTCCTCAGTGATAGACATGAGGGAGAACCCAACACAACTCAAAGAAGAGGAGTCAACTGAAGGTGTCGCAAGGGCTAGGGTTTTTGTAACGCCCAGATTTAATAAATCCGAACTTTTATTGAAATTCCATAGAAAATCAATAAAAACAAGACGTTCATCACACGACCACGTACAATGCATCAAGCATTCATGGTTCCTAGACCATATTAGTACAAAAGTGTTAAAGTAAAGAGAAACTAATAAAATAAGGGTCCTAGATGAACGCCTCCTTCCAGTCTCTCCTTGACTGGGTCGCTACTCCAGACCTTCATCCTCCTCGTAGTAGATGGGCTTTGGTGGTGTAAGTCAATGGGGGTGAGTACAATCGTACTCAGCAAGCTACCGTATGCAAATATAATGCAGAGTAATAACAAGGAAGGTAGTGGCTAACTTTGTGGAAAAGCATGTTTGTAAAGCAGTTAATGTGAACAAGTTATTAGTATAGAAATTTAAACATGTGTAAGCATCATCTTCTAACTCGAGGGGTACAGTCAACCCACCCTCACTCAACAGTCCTTACATGTCATGAATAACACATTCATTCAAACAATAGTAAACTAACTGCGAGAAGTCACACAACCCGCCCTTGACCGTGGGCACGACTTTTCGAAAAGATTTAAACTTTGATCAGAGGTGTACCACTGTACCCACAAGGCACACACTCATCCACGGACACCAAAGTGTACGTGATGACCCATACAACGGGAACTCATGCCAAAACCTTCTGCATGGAATGCACCAATTCGATAACACCCTCTTATAGGTTTCATATGGTGCCCCGACGCGTCGGGCCAACACCATACCCCCCTTGAGACTCATCGGTACAAGTCACCCGCAGGTTGCCCCTTGCCCCCTCCACTATGGTGCTTCAAGTTGGTACGATCCATACCTCCAGTTAGGACTTACCAATTAGACTTGTGGTTAGTACGGTAGTGTTTTGCAACAGACCCCGCAGACCGGTCCTTATAGTGCCCCGGGTGCGACCAACCAATGCCCTAGCTTGCACCCGGAACCCACCATACTTATAACTTAGCCAACTCCAACAGAATCTAGAGACGAGAATAACGAGGAAATTCATATAGTAGAATCCAACTATCTACGACTCGTTCTTTTATCCTATAGTAGTTGTGTCGGTACATTGGACACTAGCTAATATAATATTGTAGAGTGACAAGGAGTTTAGGCTCAATAAGCATGGCTTGGGTTTATACACAAGGACGGGGATCTAATAAATATAATTTAGGGCTTGAGATTAGACTAATGCAATATTATCCTATGAGTTATAGCGATAATTTATTAAAACATGGGCTCAATTATGATCAAAATGGGGGTTGTGACTTGCCTTGATACGCAAATGGTGAAGGTGGAACCTCGGAGTAAAACTCCAAATCTTTGACGGTGTCGTAGTCTTCTGGTATGAAAGATAAACACGACATTCAATAAACAATCCAAAAATCACCAATACAAGCATAAATGTTTTTGTTGGACTAAATAAAGCCCTAAATTCTATGAAATTATCACCTAAATATTTAAGATTATTTTTATGGGATTTCTGAATTTTATATATTGAAATAAGTATTTACCCTAAGGGGCTTTTATTTTTCCCATTTAAAGGTGAATTAAAATGTACAAGACAACCCTACTGTTTTAATGCATTAAAGTAGTGAAATGAAGTGATTATGTCCTCTGAAATTAATATATAAATTTCCAAGGGTTCTTCTGAATTATTTAATGAAATATGAATTTAATCCTAAAGGGGTTTTTACTTGATCATTTAATATGATTACATTGTGCAAAATAAACATAATGTTTTATAGCATAAATGTGTAGAGAATAAAAAGATTGATTTAACAAAATTTGAATGGTGAAATTTGGAGTTAAATTGAGCAAGTTATGAATTTTCAAAGTTTAAACAATTTTTCTGAATTTTATTTAAACAGGAAATGGGTTCTGGTCCACGGTGAACCAGGTTCACCGTGAACCCGTGACTGTGCGCATGGACCCAATCCAATCTAGATTGTTGGATCTAGATCCCACGGCCAGGCATGAGGCGAGATCGTTTAAGTGGCAACGGGCGGTTGTGAGGGCTCCGTACCGGTTTGACCTGATGGATGGCCCAGATTAAACCCATGCGTATTATAATCCTAGCCATCCATCTTGGATCGAACGGCCGAGAGTGCGTCTGACACGACACGCGCTAAGCGGTAACTACCCCTTCTTCTCCAGCGACGGTGGCGCTCAGGCGTGGTGGCGACGGCACCGGCGAGGGTTTTGGGCCCTAGCTCTATGCAGAAACGGAAAGAGGGGAGGGAGGGGACTACGACCATACCAGAGGTGGTGACGGCGTGGTACAAGCGGCGATCGGTGACGAGCTGAGGCGGCGAGGCTCTTTGGGTCCGACGGCGGCGAGGTGATCCGGTGGCATTCTGGCCTAACGGAGGCGATGCCGAGGTAGGGTGTGCGATGGAGATCCTGGAGGTGGTGTCGGCAAGGACAGCGACGGCTTGGGGCATCGGCGGGTGGTGGCCGGAGTTGAAATAGGGGGCGGTGGAGACTTGGCATCGCAGAGCTACCAGAGAGTGTGGCTAGGGCTGAAACGGGGTGGGCGGAATGCGGTGAGGGCGAGGGGTTCTTATAGGGGGTTGCCGACGTGGTTATGGCAAGGGAAAAGGAGGAAATCCGAAAGGGTTCCTAATTTACTCCGGCGAGGTTCCATACTGTAACACCCCAAGAATTAAAAAGAAATAAAATACAAGAAAAATATTATTAAATGAATATCTGATTTTTAATATTAAAGAAAACCCAGAAGAGCCCTATTTAAGCCAAACAAGGAGGAATATTCAAAATATAGACTTGAAAATTTTATGAGATAAACTAGAAGCCAAAACACAATTTCAGGAATTTTTACAAATTTTTATCAACAGTGATACACCCCTTAATCAAATAAACGAATTACTAGAATTATTTTAAATTAGAAAACATTTATAATTCTAAACGGGCCGCCAACCTCCAAAGTGCCCCGAGCCCGGCCCAGTCCACCCGCCAGCCACTGACATGTGGGACCCGCCTGTCGGCGCACTCCCACGTTTCTCTCTCCCGCCCGCGCCCCGCTTAGTCCCACCCGTCAGTCTCGCCAGCCCTTTTCTCCGCCACTGGCAGCCGTGGCCCGCCTGCCGGCCCCTTCCATTTTCGTTTCGGCCGCTGACAGGTGGGGGCCACCTGTCAGATTCATCTTCCCCGATGGAAGGGGATCTCTCCCCTTTCCTTTCGGCGACCCCCTTCCTTTCCTCGCCGCTGGCCGCCCGCGATCGCCTGGATTAGCCTCGGATCACCTTCCCCGACCGCCTCCGACCTCTTTCCATCGAAACTCGACGCGTTTTACTGTATATGGAAGCTTGGCCGTGGGTTAGGAAACCCTCGCCGGAGTTCTTGGAAACCCTCGGTTTCCTTCCCTCCTTACGCCGGCAAGCCCCCTATTTAAACCCCTGTGGACGCCGCCCTCTGCCCACACCTCCTTAGTGCAAGCCATCGCTGTTGGAACGACGGATCGGACCAGCAGGTTTTCTTGGTGGAAATAAAGGTACTATATTCAATGCTCCTTGAGCTTGTTCTGTTACAACTGTAGTTGGGGGGTATTTATAAGGCGCCCCGTCCAGAGGCTAGGTGCCTCTGGAACGCCAACGGCTACCCGGCCAACCGCCCATCGATAGTACAGACAAAACGTACTATGTACAATACAGACAAGAAGATTCGACTCTGACAGCGTATCAGCCATGTCGGATGCTGCCTGCGCCGCCCGACACGGCTCAGAGGATCGCGATCCTGTCCCCTGTACATTTGTCCCGTCCTTCTCCCGCCAACGCTCCCCTCGGGTTCGCTACTGCGGCCCGAGGGTGGGGCCTTCGGCAATTCCCTCCCGGAGGGCGGTCTCCGACGACCTCCTGCCGGTGAGTGGCCTCTGGCATCTTTCTCCCGGAGGGTGGCCTCCGGCATCTTCTCCCGGAGGGCGGCCTCCAGCAGCCTTCTCCCGGAGGGTGGCCTCCGGTATCCTTGGCTTCAGACCCCCTGGCGGTGGGCCCCCTGGCCATCGGGATTATCTCCCCCAACAGTAGCCCCTCGCTTCTTTCCTCTCGGGAGCCCTACGATAAGAGAGGATGGAAGCGCACATGATAATTCCGATAACTTTCATAAGGATGTAACTTACATTGAGGTGTCAGGCCTGGCCGGAGTGTGACCCCCTCCGACGGACGCGGAGGAGCTCTGGAGCGGGCAGGCGTGGCCAGACCGGGGATGGAGGTCCGCTTCAAGTCCCCCTTCCCAAGGGGTTGGGAGAAGTTTGACCGGCTCCCCAAACGTTTACCGCGCCTTGGACCACAGGGCTCCAGCCCCGAGGAGGTCGCTTAATGCCACCCAAGGCAGTTAATGCCGCGGGCGTGCGCTCGGCGTTGGGGAGGCGAACCGTCTACAGACCGCTGCGCCCCGAGGCGCCGGTTAGACATTAAATGTAGGCGCCATGCAACCGCCGCGTTCACACGCGGAACGAGCGGAAGGGGAAACTGTCGGCTTCGTACTTAAATACCGCCTGCTACGTGTCTGGTTCCTTCTTCCTGACTTCATCACACACGCTCCAGCCACACCAACCTGCACCCACTTCGCTTACTGAGCGCTAGCCCTCTCCTTACTCCTTGCGCGATGGCGAGAGGTGACGCCCCGGCAATGGCGATGGATCCGCGCTTTTTGCAGCGCCAGATGGCGGCGGCGGCGGCGGCCACCGGCCCATCAGAGACACGCGGCTCACGCGTGCTTCGTCCTGCCTCGGAGCGGTTCCGGGAGCAGACCTTGGAACTTGGCCCATCTACCTGCACGGGGGCGTCGATCGAGCAGGCGACCAGGGGCCGCCTTGGCCCCGAGACGCAGGCGAGGAGACCAGGTCGGGAGACGGCCGCTCAGCCGCGAGAGGGCGAGGTCGTCGTCTTCGAGGCTTTCTTCGAGGCGGGGCTGGGGTTTCCCGCCTCGGAGCTCCTCGGTGGGGTGCTGGACGCGTTCCACGTGGAGCTCCCGCAGCTGTCTCCCAACGTCGTGGCCCGCCTCGCCATCTTCGAGTGGGCCATGCGCGCCGAGGGCTGTGAAGGAAGGGTGGAGGCCTTCGCAGAGATGCACGAGGCCCTCTGCCAGCCGAAGAAGAAGGGGGGCAGGTACTAGCTTTCGGAAGCATTAATTTCCAACTCCGGAGGAAGTACGTGGACCACTTCCCGGCGAAGGCCATCAACGAGAGGTGGTACTCCAAATGGGTGAGCCGGTGGTTCTACGTACATGTGGGGCTTAGCTCCGGACTCGCCGGGATTCCACGCCACATCTGGTTCCGGAAGGAGGCGCGCGTCGAAGCTGACTCTGGCTCGATCTCCGCGAGGATCAAACTTCTTCAGATCATTGCTCGCCGAATGAGCATGCGCGACTTGGCGGAGGAATTCGTGGCCCTTGAAATCCCTCCGCTAAAGGAAGAATGGCCGACGTCGCTCCGGAGCAGCCGAGATGAATCGATGCCAGCGGAGCTCTCCCGCCAACTCGGTAAGCATTTGCGCTTGTTTACCTTGACTCCGCTTTCTGCTCGGAGGGTATTTTGATTCTGACCTCCGGACTACAGGATCGCTTGTGGCCCGGACCCCCGAAGAGGTGGCCTGCGTGACGGAGGGGATCCTTGGTGCCCCCACCCAAGCCGAACGCACTCGACGGTTGGAACTGGTGGGTTCCTGGGAGCGCTTCAACCGAGTGTGGGGCGCTCTTGAGCTCATGCCTCCGCCTCTTCCAGAGGGAGAGGCCCTTCGGGATGTCTCGAAGAGGAAGGTGGGCGATCCCGACGGTGGCCTCTCGCTCAGGCGCCCCTCGAAGAAGAAGAAGATAGTGAAAGGGCCCAAGCGGCTTTCCCCGGAACCAACTTCCGCCTCCGGCTCCGAAGGAGGAGGATCTAGTGACGGGGCTCAATCGGAGTCGGGGGATCCGCCGGCGGTCCCGGACCTGACTCCGCCCGTCCGCTCGGGCACCGAGAGGACCGAGGGTGCTCTCCCTCGCTCGGGCTTCGAGAACCCTGCGCCGGGGGCTAGGCAAGAGGTCCCTGCCGCCCGGACAACGCCGCCTCCGGAGGCTTCTCCCTTGCGGCAACCAACTTCGGAGGGGGGCTCCGTCGGCTCTCACAGGAGCAGGGCGACAGACAGCCTGGATCGCGACGGGCTGGACGACCCCCTCGGGGCCGTCGAAGGGCACGAGGCCATGGAAGCCGAGCTCGCCGCGGCGGCGGCCGGTTCGCCCGTGAACTCCATCGATGACCTCTTCTTCTGCCCGAGCCCGTCCGGTCCGACTCCGCCTTCGGAGGATCTTGGAGATGGCGCGGATGAAGGTAAGATAGCTTACCCGTCTCTCTTCAGACCCCGGAATTCCTTCGAACTTCAACCCCGTTCATCTGCGCAGGCACATCTGCCCGGGTCGCCGAGCCAGTCGTTTTGCCCCGGGACGATGCCGCAGACGAGAGGTCCGCAGCCCCTGTTGACGCGACGGAGACTTCGGAGCAGCGAGCCGGAGTGGAGGCGGGGGCCTTCGAAGGGGCTTCTCCGGAGGCGGCCGAGGGCGCCAGGAGCTCACCTCGGGCCCCTACTTCCAACCGGGGCGCGCGCGCTACGGTGCCCCTCTTGCGCCCCTTCCTGGCGAACAGCGAGGACTTCGCGTCCAGGGTGGCTCCGGTCCACAACTATTACCTGCGGCTCCGCGAAGCCCCGGTAATAGAGGAGCTGGGGGCGTTTGACGGCCTAGACCTTGGCCGGGCCATCGAGACCGCAGTGGGCCAGGTACGTCCTTGGAATGCCTTCAGTGAGCCTCTAGCCCTTCTCTTGCTAACCTTCTCCGAACGCAGGTGGTTGCCCTGGCGCAGGGCCAGATGATTGCCCTTCTCTCCGAACGCCAACGCCGCGAGGCGGAGACCGCGATGCTCGCAACTCGAGCGGATGCCGCGGAGGCACTGGCTCGGGAGTGGGCGGCAGAAGTAGAAGCCTTCCGTCTTCAAGCGGCGAGGGCCGAAACACTTGAGGCCCAAGTGGCGGAGATGGGCTCCCTCAAGGCTCGTGTTGCGGAAATGGAAGGGCTCCAGGCTCGAGCTGCCCGGGCCGACGAGCTGGAGGCGGAAGTTGCCGCCCTCCGGGCCCGAGCTGCCCAGACCGACGAGCTGGAGGCGGAGGTTTCCTCTCTCCGAGCTCGGGTCTCGGAAGAAAGCAGGCTTCGGGAAGAGGCGGCGACCAGCGTGGAGTCCCTTCGGGTACGAGTGGCTCAGATGGAGCGGACTGAAGCGGACCTCACCACCCGGAATGGGGAGATGACCGAAGCCCTTGCTGAGGCAGGGAAAACGGCGGCCGACACCGCGGTGTCTCTCCGGAAGGTGCTGGCGCGCTACGGCACCGGGTGCGGCGTGTTCGACATCGCCGAGTGAAGTTTATTCAGTCCGTCGTCCGGCAGATACACTTGACCGTAACGCAGTACGGCGAAGTGTCTGCTCGGGTGGCCGCTTACGGAATCCTCCGCCATCTCGAGATGTCCGGCCTTCCGCTTCCTTCGCCTTCGAGCCCGCATCCGGTCGTCTTCGTGGGAGATCACCTTCGAACGCCGAGCGTCGCGCTGAATCGATCTTGGCGAGCGCTCAAGGCGGTCTGGGAGACCGAGGGCCCCGAGGCGATCAAAGCTTGGCTGGAGGAGGCGCTCCGCGGCCGCGGTCCTCCGGATCCTTCGAAGCCTCCGGCCTCGGCTCGCCAGTCAGACCCGGAGGTGTAACATCTTTGCGACCTTCCGCTGCGCTAACTTGTAATAGCTTAGGAACTTAATCGCATATTAATAAAGAGTACCTCTTGGGGTTTATCTAGGGTGTCCATGATTGCGAACGCGATGTCGAAGTGCTTGATTTTGACGACGCTCTTCGACATCAATGGGCCATCTTCGAGGTCCTGAAGGCGAACCGGCCCGCACGCTTCGTCCTCCCCCGTAGCGGCGATGGGCGCATGGATCCTGACATCCTTCGTGGTGTTCTGGGCTTCATTAAGGAAGAAGAGGCGGGATCCCGTTCTTCGTCCTCGTCTCCGGAGCCGGTGGATTGGTCCGACACGGAGGCCAGCTTAGACGAAGCGCCTTCTGGGGGGATAACCTGCGCAGCTGGGCCCAGCTCCAGGAGGACCAGAGGGCCTTTCGCGCCCGGAAGAAGGAAGAGGAGCGGAAGAAAAGGAAGGAGAGGTCCGCGCGAAGCGTGCCTGGGCACATGCCCGAAACGCGCTCCGGCGCTGGTGGCCCCTCCGACCGAGGGGGTCTTCGTTTCTTGCTTGGCTTGGATGAAAATTTCTCTTGACTCCTCTTTTCCGTCTTTGATTTGTAATAAACATTGTACACCCTCCGCGCTTCCGATATGTGCTGTCGAAGCCTTTCGCCTTTCCGTCTTTGATTTGTAATAAACATTGTACACCCTCCGCGCTTCCGATATGTGCTGTCGAAGCCTTTCGCCTTACTCCTTCCCTTCCCCCCTTAGCGGGTAGTCGGTTGGCCAGCTGGGCGCTAACCAGCTAGGAGGAAGGCGCGTTGGATGAATTCACGACCGGGGGCGGCATCCTTCGGACGTGATTTAGGAGTCCTGGTGCGAGGGAGTGTCGAGTCGGAGCCCTAGACCCGATAGCGAGGGTGCGTCGAGGCGGAGCTCGGAACCCGATAGCAAGGGTGCGTCGAGCCGGAGCTCAGAACCCGATAGCGAGGGTGCGTCGAGGCGGAGCTCGGAACCCGATAACGAGGGTGCGTCGAGCCGGAGCTTGGAACCCGCTAGCGAGGGTGCGTTGAGCCGGAGCTCGGAACCCGCTAGCGAGGGTGCGTCGAGCCAGAGCTCGGAACCAGATAGCGAGGGCACGTCGAGCCGGAGCTCGGAACCCGATAGCGAGGGTGCGTCGAGCCGGAGCTCGGAACCCAATAGCGAGGGTGCGTCGAGCCGGAGCTCGGAACCCGATAGCTTCGGTGAAGCGAGATTCTTAGAGTCGTTGCGCATTTCGTGCTGGGCGAGAATATCGGTCTGGTGATTTTATTACACAATTAGGATACAAGATCAGGGGCCATCGGCCGTTAGCGGAATATAGTGACGATTCTACGGAAAGTAGCGCTTCAGGTGCTCCGCGTGCCAAGTATGTTTCAGCTCTTCGCCTTCTAGGGTGGTGAGCCGGTAGGATCCCGGTCGCCCAGACCTTGTGATAATGTAGGGTCCTTCCCATTTGTTGCCCAGCTTGGTGGGAGCGATCACCGTGCGAAGGACGAGGTGCCCGGGTTGGAACTCATTGCGCTTGACCTTGTGATCGTACCAAGCTTTGGTCTCTTTCTGATACTTGGATAGGTTGGCGACTGCCCGGAGCCACGTCTCTTCGGCCAGGTCGAGGGAGATGGTATGCTCGTCATCGTGCTCGGGTGCTGTGACACGCAACGAACCGTCTCGGAGCTCCGTTGGGGTCATTGCTTCATCGCCGAAAAAGAGGCGGAATGGAGTGAAGCCGGTGGCCCGGGAAGTGGTTGTCCGGATGGACCACAAGATCTTCGGCAGCTCTTCGGGCCATAATCCTTTGGCTAAGCCGACGATGCGTTTATTGAGGCCCGAAAGGATGTGCCCATTAGCTTGCTCGACGGCTCCGTTAGACTGGGGATGCCGCACGGCGGTGAAGCAGAGCTGGATTCCCAATTCGTCGCAGAATGCCCAGAAGGGTCCGGCGTCGAACTGCGTTCCATTGTCCAATGTGAGCTGCTTGGGTACTCCGAAACGGCACACAATATTTTGCCCGAAGAATTTCTGGACGCTTCGGGAAGTGATGGAGGTTAATGGCTCCGCTTCGACCCACTTGGAAAAATATTCGACGGCGACAACAGCAAAGCGCAGGTTTCCTCTTGCTCTGGGGAGTGGCCCGATGAGGTCCATGCCCCAGCGGGCCAGAGGCCATACCGGAGGGATGGGTAGCAGGCTGGCTGGAGGTCGGTGACTGCGCCGCCCCATCCACTGACAACCCTGGCAGGTGCGGACGAGTTCTTTGGCGTCGGCTACGACGGTGGGCCAGTATATGCCTTGCCGGAGAGCCTTTCCTGCGAGAGCCCGCGGTGCCAGGTGGCTCCCGCACAGCCCCCCGTGGATTTCTCGGAGCATGGCAGCTCCGTCCGACCGTGAGATGCAACGGAGTAGCGGGGTGCATACGCCGGACTTGTATAGAATGCCATTGATAACCTGAAATGACCTCGCACGGAGCTGCAGGCGAGCTTGGTCTGGGCTAGGATGGTCATCTTTGCTACCTGCGAGCGTGCGTAGGATGGGCTCCCGCCAATCAGCGTCGACCGTGCACAGGACTGGGGCTGGCTGAAGTGGCGGTGGGGGCTCTTCCGAGGAGGTGGAGGCTGATGCCTCGCTGCGAGGGGGCGCCGAAGGTTGGGTGAGCTCCTCGAAAAAAGCCCCTGGCGGCAAGACTTGAGCCCCTGCCCCGGCCTTGGCGAGGGCGTCGGCTTGGCCGTTTTCGCCTCACGGAATGTTTTGAACGGATATACCCTTGAAGGCTGCTTCGAACTTGCGGATGACGTCGAGGTACGAGGAGAGGTCGGGGTGCTTAGCCCGAAAACTCTTGTCGATGTGCCCGGCGACGACTTGAGAATCGGTCTTGACGACGACACGTGCGGCTCCCAGCGCGTGTGCCTTGCGGAGCACCAATAGGACTCCTTCGTACTCGGCGATATTGTTTGTGGCCTTGAAGTTCAGCCGAGCAGAATATAGGGCCTGCTGGCCGGATGGGGAGACAATGACTGCTCCGGCCCCAGCCCCCGAGGCCTGGTAAGCGCCGTCTGAAAAGATGGTCCAAACCCCTTCGCTTGCTTCGGCGCCCTCGGGTTCGCGGGCCATCGTCCACTCTGCGACGAAATCGGCGAGGATTTGGGACTTGATGGTTTACCACCGCCCACTTTCCAATGCGCCCGGTGGCGTCTTTGTTCCGGAACATGTCGCCTAGTGGGTAGGCGGTCGGGATGATGATGCCGTGAGCCAGGAAGTAGTGCCGGAGCTTTCGGGAGGCCATGACGAGGGCGTAGGCCACCTTTTCGAGCTCGGAGTACCTAGCCT
The DNA here is from genome assembly GCA_019279435.1 of Zizania palustris. Taxonomy (NCBI): domain Eukaryota; kingdom Viridiplantae; phylum Streptophyta; class Magnoliopsida; order Poales; family Poaceae; genus Zizania; species Zizania palustris. The sequence goes on along the minus strand of JAAALK010000287.1, from coordinate 67,733,375 downwards.
TTGCTCCGGCGAGGACTTCGGAAACGAAGTAGACGGGGCGTTGGATTAGCTTCCCACCGAGCTCTTCCTCTTGAACTAAAGCCGCACTCGCTGCCGTGCCGGAGGCGGCGAGGTAAACCAACAAAGGGTTGTCGGCGTGGGGTGTAGCGAGGGCCACGAGGCCGGAGAGATATTCCTTGATTTGCTGGAAGCAGTCCTGGCACTCGGGGGTCCATTCGAAATGCTTGGAACTTCGGAGCGCCTTGAAGATGGGAAGGCTGCGCTCTGCTGATTTTGCCAGAAAACGCCCGAGGGCCGCCAACCGTCCGGCCAGCTTTTGTGCTTGCTTCAGATTCTGAGGGGGGGCCATGTTCTGTAGCGCCTGAACTTGCGTTGGACTGGCTTCGATGCCCCGGCTGGAAACGAGGTACCCAAGCAGCTTCCCTGCGCGTGCTCCGAAGACACATTTGTCTGGATTGAGCCGGATTCCACACCGCTGGAGGCTGTCGAAGGTCTCAGCTATGTCTGATCCGTGGTGGATTTTGACGGCACTTTTGATGACAATATCGTCCATGTATGCTTCCACATTGCGTCCTAGCTGATGACCCAGGGCTTTGGATATTAGCCTGGAGAAGGTCGCCCCGGCGTTGCGAAGGCCGAAGGGCATCCGGAGGTAGCAGAATACTCCGGCCGGAGTGACAAAACTTGTTTTCACCTGGTCTTCGGGCCTTAGCCAGATCTGATGGTATCCGGAATAAGCGTCGAGGAAACTGAGGAGCTCTGCTCCGGCCGTGGAGTCAACTAGCTGGTCAATGCGAGGCAGGGGGTAGGGGTCACGGGGGCAAGCTTTATTCAGAGAAGTAAAGTCGATACACATGCGCCACTTGCCAGATGTTTTCTTCTGGACAAACACTGGGTTAGACAACCAATCGGTATGACTCACTTCCCGGATGACCCCGGCTCGAAGCAACTTCTCCGTCTCTGCCTTGGTGAGCTCCGCCCGCTCGGCGGAAAGCCTCCGGAGCCCCTGGCGAACCGGCCGTGCCTTCGGGTCGACGGCCAGCGAGTGCTCGACGATCGAGCGGTCGACTCCGGTAATGTCCTCGTCGGACCACGCGAAGATGTCGAGGTTGCCGCCCCCGGTCGTGGATACATCCAACGCGCCTTCCTCCTAGCTGGTTAGCGCCCAGCCGGCCAACCGACTACCCGCTAAGGGGGGAAGGGAAGGAGCAAGGCGAAAGGCTTCGACAGCACATATCGGAAGCGCGGAGGGTGTACAATGTTTATTACAAATCAAAGACGGAAAGACGAAAGGCTTCGACAGCACATATCGGAAGCGCGGAGGGTGTACAATGTTTATTACAAATCAAAGACGGAAAAGAGGAGTCAAGAGAAATTTTCATCCAAGCCAAGCAAGAAACGAAGACCCCCTCGGTCGGAGGGGCCACCAGCGCCGGAGCGCGTTTCGGGCATGTGCCCAGGCACGCTTCGCGCGGACCTCTCCTTCCTTTTCTTCCGCTCCTCTTCCTTCTTCCGGGCGCGAAAGGCCCTCTGGTCCTACTGGAGCTGGGCCCAGCTGCGCAGGTTATCCCCCACGGACGGCACCAACTGTTGGAACGACGGATCGGACCAGCAGGTTTTCTTGGTGGAAATGAAGGTACTATATTCAATGCTCCTTGAGCTTGTTCTGTTACAACTGTAGTTGGGGAGTATTTATAAGGTGCCCCGTCCAGAGGCTAGGCGCCTCTGGAACGCCAACGGCTACCCAGCCAACCGCCCATCGATAGTACAGACAAAACGGACTATGTACAGTACAGACAAGAAGATTCGACTCTGACAGCATATCAGCCGTGTCGGACGCTGCCTGCGCCGCCCGACACGGCTCAGAGGATCGCGATCCTGTCCCCTGTACGTTTGTCCCGTCCTTCTCCCGCCAACGCTCCCCTCGGGTTTGCTACTGCGGCCCGAGGGTGGGGCCTTCGGCAATTCCCTCCCGGAGGGCGGTCTCCGACGACCTCCTGCCGGTGAGTGGCCTCCGGCATCTTTCTCCCAGAGGGTGGCCTCCGACAACCTTCTCCCGGAGGGTGGCCTTTGGCAGCCTTCTCCCAGAGGGTGGCCTCCGGTATCCTTGGCTTCAGACCCCCTGGCGGTGGGCCCCCTGGCCGTCGGGATTATCTCCCCCAACAATCGCCATCGAGAGCACGGTCGCAAGGTTTTCGGCCTTTAGCTCGGTTCCTCCTCCAGCCACCGCTCGCCGGCAATCGAAGCCACCGCTGCCCTCGCCGTCGCCACCTACGTGACCGCAGAGATCCACCCATCCTCGGCCACGCCTCCGTTGGTCGAAAGGACCACCGGATCACCTTGCCGCCGACGAACCCGAGGAGCTTCATCGCCCCACTTCGACGCCGGCCGCTGATAGCTCACCGTCACCACCACCGTCGGTACGACCATACTCCCTTCGATCCCCACTTTCCATTTTAAGCCTTAGCTTGGCCAGGGAGCCCTCGCTGGCACCGGAATTCCTCGCCGTTGCACCGCCGGAGCCAAGAACGAAGGGGGTACAAGCCCCTTACGACCGTGCCGTGCCGGACCGCATCGCAGCCATCCGATTGCGATCGGAGGGCCACGATTAAAACCCTTCGGGATTTAATTCGGGCCCTCAGATCTGGTCAAACCGGTACCCTACGATCTTGACCGTTGATCGCAACATAAACCCCGGATTCGATCTGGTCCGTCCACGCGTACCGTTTCGGTATGATTTAATCCTGGACGTCCAAGTTCATTAAACCCCTCCACCTCGCGCCTGGCCGTTTGATCTGGATCGGACAATACAGATCAACCCGGTCCACGCGCACAGTACCGAGGTCCACCATGAGCCTGGCTCACCGTGGACCAAAGCCCATTTTTCAGTTTAAATAAAATTCCAGAAATTAGTTTAAACTTTGAAAATTCATAACTTGCTCATTTTAACTCCAAATTTCACCATTCAAATTTTGTTAAAATCAGCATTTTATTCTCTACATATTAATGCTATAAAAACAGTATGTTACTTTAGCATAAAATAATCTTATGAATTAAATAAATAAAAACCCCTTAGGGATAAATTAATAATTCATCAAATAAATTAGGAAAAACCCCAAAACTTTATCCTTTGATATTATTAATATAAATTCAGTACAATAAAGCTCAATTCACATATTTAAATAATAAAACTTGTATGCTTATGTTTTGTGATGCTTTATTGAATGTATTGTTTACTTTTCCGTATCGAGAAGACTACGAGTTCGTCGAGGAGCCGGAGTTCTATCCCGAGGTTCCACCTTCACCCTTTGCTGAGCAAGGCAAGTCATCGAACCCTCCTGTGGAAATAGTTGATCATCACTGAGCCCAAGTTTCAATAAATTATCGCTATAACTCATAGGATAATATTGCATTAGTCAAACATCAAGCCCTACACTTATATTTATTAGATCCCCGTCCTTGTGTGCAAACCCAAGCCATGCTTATTGAGCCTTAACTCCTTGTCACTCCACTATATAAATATTAGCTAGTGCCCAATGTACCGGCACAATTGCTATAGGATAAAAAGAATGAGTCGTAGATAGATGGATTCTGTTATATGAATTTCCCCGTTATTCTTGTCTCTGGACTCTGTTGGAGTTGGCTATGTTATAAGTATGGTGGGTTCCGGGTGCAAGCTCGGGAACTGGTTGGTCGCACCCAGGGCACTATAAGGACCGGTCTGTGGGATCTGTTGCAAAGCACTTCCGTACCAACCACAAGTCTAATAGGTAAGTCCTAACTGGAAGTATGGAACAATCCGACTCGATGCACCATAGTGAAGGGGGCAAGGGGCAACCTGCGGGTGACTTGTACCAACGTGGCTCAAGGGGGGTATGGTGAGGCTCGACGCGTCGAGACATGATACGAAACCCATAAGAGGGTGCTGTCGGGTCGAGGAGGACCATATGGAAGGTTTTGGCACGAGTTCCCGTGGAATGGGTCATCTCGTTACACTTTGGTGTAAGTGGTGAGTGCGTGCCTTGTGGGTACAGTGGTACATCTCTGATCAGAGTATTTAATCTTTTCAAAAAGTTGAGCCCACGGTCAAGGGCGGGTTGTGTGACTACTCGCAGTTAGTTTACTGTTGTTTGAATGGTTGAGTTATTCATGGCATGTAAGGACTGTTGAGCGAGGTGGGGCTGACTATACCCCTCGAGTTAGAAGATGATGATGCATACACATGTTTATATTTCAGTACTAATAAATTGATCACATTTAATGCTTTACAATTATGCTTTTCCGCAAAATTAGCCACTATCTCTCTTGTTATTACCCTGCATTATATTTGCATTCGGTGGCTTGCTGAGTACGTTTGTACTCACCCCCGTTGACTTACACCACCAGAGCCCGTCTACTACGAGGAGGATGAAGGTCTGGAGTAGCGACCCAGTCAAGGCGAGACTGGAAGGAGGCGTTCATCTAGGACCTTTTATTTTATTAGTTTCTCTTCACCTTTATTCACTTTTGTATTAATACGGTCTACGAACCATGAATGATTGCTCGTATTTGTACGTGGTCGCATGATGAACGTCTTGGTTTATTGATTTTCTATGGAATTTCAATAAAGGTCCTGATTTATTAAATCGGGGCGTGACACATACGCACGAGCACTTGCCATTTAAGCCAAAAACGCGTGAGCTAAAGGGGGAAAGTGATCGCCGGGGTCGGAGGAAGGGAGTCCGGGGTGAATCCCAGTGTATAGAGGCGGACGACGACGGAAAAAAGGAAGGGGGTCACCGGTAAATGGAAGGGTTAATTTTTTCTGTGCCATTACGATTTTTACGGTTTGCCAAAATGCCATTGTTGTGTCACTGCCAGATGGTGGCCGCCACAGTCACTGACAGTGGCATGTAAGCAATTTCTGAAAATTATAATGGCATTTGAGTAATTTTCCCTAAATGGAAAGGGGGGATCCCCTTCCATTGGAGACGAAGCATGCAACATGTGGGTCCCACCTGTCATTGGCCGAGTGCAAAGACACAGCGCCGATAGGCGGGCCCAAGTGGTCAGTGGTCGCGGCGCGACATCGGTGGCTGGCGGGTGGGGCTAAGGCAGGTGCGGGCGGAAGAGAGAGGAGGGGGAACGCGCCGACAAGGCGGTCCCACCTGGCAGTGAGTGAGACGCTGGGCTGGGCCGGGCTGAGGCGGTTTGGGGGTTGCGGCCCACTAGGATTTTAAATGCTTTTATTTATTAAAATAATTCTAGTAATTCAATTCTGTGTTTAGGGCTTGAAGCATTGTTGCTAAATTTTGTAAAAATTCTCAAAAATATTTCTTGGCCTCTAGATTCCACCATAAATTTATCAGCTTAAAATTTGATGTATTTCCCCTTGTTTTGCTTTAATTGAGTTCTTTTAGTTTTTTCTTTAATTAAATAATTCCTTTAAATTCCTGAAAATTTATTTTCCTCATTTTATTTATTTTTAATTCTTGGGATGTTACAATCCTATCCCCCTTACAGAGAATCTCATCCTCGAGATTCGGATCAATCCTCAAATAACTCTGGGTGCTACGCTTTTAGTTCCTCTTCTTTTTCCCATGAAGCTTCCTCTACTGGATGATTGCTCCACTGGACCTTGCAAAAGCAGATGACCCGACTCCTAGTTATCCTTTCTTTGACTTCTAGGATTCTAACGGGCTTCTCAACGTAGGTTATATCCTCTTGTATATTCAACTGCTGAAGGTCAACCTGCTTTATCGGAACTCGAAGGAACTTCTTTAGCTACGACACGTGAAACACGTCGTGTACCCCAGCCAATGATAGTGGTAGCTCCAACTGGTAAGTGACCTGTAACACCCCAAATTTTCAATACAATAAAAATATTATTAAAATCAATTTCTTGGAATTTACATTTCTGAAAATACTTTTAATACTCTTTTATACCCTTTTGAACTACAACATAGAGTAGATGGCCAAACCAGGAGCTGGAAATTTTTGTATAAACTCCCAAAGCCAAGAAATATTTTTGAGGATTTTTATAAATTTTTATCAACCTTGGAAGTAGCCCTAATATTTCAATCCAATTCCTGGAATTATTTTTATTCAGAAAAGCTTTAAAACAGTAATGGGCTCCCCTCCCCTCTTCCCTCTCTCCCGGCCGGCCCAGCCCACTCCTCCTCGCGCGCGCCACCTGACAACCGGGTCCCACCCGTCAGTGACCCCCTCTCCTCTCTCGCGCGCACCCGACACCGCGGCCCCGCCTGTCAGTCCCCTCTCTCGCGCGCGCTCGCACCCGCTGGTCAGTGGCCCCCGCCTGTCAGCTTCGCTTTCAACCTCCCGCCTCCGCCCCCAAATCCCGCCAGCCGACGACCCCACCTCGGATCCGCCCCGCTGGCCCCTCCCGCATTCAATTGCCGCCGGTTTAATGCACCCCGAGCCCCCCTGCCCGTTTAATCGCGTTAAAGGGCGCATTTAAGCCCCCGGGAACGCAGCGTCGTGCATGGCCGCGCCCTCGCCGGCGACTTCAACCCCTCCCTCGGTTTTCCTTGCATGCAAGCCCCCTCCGACGCCCTATTTAAACCCCCCAGCCTCCGCCGCGTCCGACCCCCACGCCCACTCGCCTCGAGCACGTTCAGAACGCACCCCACCCGGTTTTTAGCGCAACACCGCCACCTGTCCGCCAGCCGTCGATCGCCGTCGCCGGACTGCCCCTCCGTTCTCGTCGACCGCACCTCCGTGACCGCAAAGACCACCCCTACCTCGGCCACACCTTCGCTGGCCAAGGAGATCGCCGGAACTCCATCGCCGACGAGGAGCCCGAACCACTCCGCTGTCTACCCTCGCCGCCGACCGCGCTCCGTCGACCCCTCGCCTCGCCTAAGGTACCATCGTGACCGCCGTAGTGCCCTCTTTCCATTTCTAGGCTTATCTAGGGCCGCCGTCGCTCGCCGTGGCCGCTGGCCCGCTCGCCGTCGCCGGAGGAGACGACCGGCACGGGTCGAGTACCCGTGCCGTGTCGGATCTGATCCCGACCGTGCGATCGTGATCGGACGACGCGCGTGTGCCCACGTACACGATCTAATCCGCACCGTCGGATCTGGTCAAAGTGTTACGTTTTAATCTCGCGCGTTGATTTTCATTTAAACCCGGCGTGCGATCTCGTGCGTCCACGTGGTACCCCTTCGAACGTTTTAATCCTGGCCGTCCGCGTTAACTTACGCGCCCCGCCTCGCCCTCGCGCGTCGGATCTGGATCCGACGGTCCAGATCGACCCGGCGCACGCGCACAGTGCGCGGGTTCACCGTGAGCCTGGCTCACCGTGGACCCGAGGGATTTAAAATTTGAAAATAAATTCCAGAAAAGGTTTAAAACTTGTAAAATTCATATCTGGCGCATTTGAACTCTAAAAATTGCCATTCCAATTTCAGAAAATCCATAATAATATTCTCCACATGTTTATGCAATAAAAACAGTAGGGTTACTTTCACTATTTCATGTTTAATTAAATGAACATTTAAATACCCTAGGGTTAAAAATGTAAGTTTAATTATTTAAATTCCAGTGAAGTTTATATTCATTAATTTTCTGTTGATAGGAACAAAACACTAAGTTTTCTATGAAGCTTTCATTTTAAATTTATTAGAGAACTTAAAAATGAGGATAACCCCTTTTAAAACCCCTTTCTAAAAAGGACTACTTTTTAAATTCCTTTAAAATTCATTTTTGAGATAAACCACAGAATCTTAACAATGGAAATTATTTTATTTTTAATCAAACCAACTGTAACTTATGTGCTTATAATGTATTGTTATATTATTTGATTGAATGTGTTCTTCTTGTTTTACTTTATTATATTAAAAAGACTACGACGTCGCCGAGGAGCCGGAATACTTCCCGGAAGTCCCTCCTTTGCCTTTCGCTGAACAAGGCAAGTCACCAAACCAATCTTTTGAGCATATTGAACCCATGTTTGATTACACTATCGCTAAAACACATAGGTTATATATGCATTAGTCAAATGAACCCTTACATTATATTTAATTAGGATCCCCCGACCTTGATGTGCAACCCAAGCCATGCTATCTCGCCTAACCTCCTTGTCACCATATGATCCATGATATTAGCTAGTGTCCAATGTATTGACACGATCGCTATAGGATAAAAATGAGTCGTAGCAAAATGGTTCTATTATACGATCCCCGTTACTTCTTACCCTTGGAAATTCTATTGGTGATGAGTTATGGTTGTGAGTGTATGCATGGTGGGTTCCGGGTGCAAGCTAGGGCATTGGTCGGTAGCACCCGGGGCACTATAAGGACCGGTCTGAGGGATCCGTTGCAATACACTTACGTACTAACCACAAGTCTAGTGGGTAAGTCCTAACTAAGGTATGGGTTGTTCCAAACCGAGGCCACCATTTGGAGATGGGTCAAGTTGCACCTGCGGGTGACTTGTACCAATGTGGCGCAAAAGGGGGTGCGACGTTAGCCGGGATGCGGCCCGGCGCGCCGGCGAAACCTAGAGCGGGTGGTTATCGCTTGGAACATCTCATATTGAGGTTTTGGCACGAGTTCCCGTGAAATGGGTCATCTCGTTTGGGATGAGTGCGTGCCTTGTGGGTACAGTAGTACATCTCTGATCAGAGTCTAAAATCTTTTCGAAAAGCCGAGCCCACGGTCAAGGGCGGGTCGCGTGACATCCCCTAGTTAGTTTACTTTGAGTATGAATTTGCATGATGGATTGACATGTAAGGACCGTTGAGCGAGGTGGGGCTGACTGTACCCCTCGAGTTAGTTGAAGTTGATGATGTTCATGTTTACTTTCCGCATGATTAAAATTTGATTACACTAAATGCAATAACTGCAACTGCACTTTTCCGCAATGCTAGCCATTATCCTTCCTTGTTTATTATCCTGCATTATTATTTGCATTTGCGGTGGCTTGTTGAGTACTTTTTGTACTCATACCCGTTGGACCCCACAGAGGATGCTTACTACGAAGACGGTCTGGAGTAGCGACCCAGTCGGGAAGAAAAATCCTGAAGAAGATGTTCGTCATGCCGTTTTCTAATTATTTTACTTTACTGTTTTTATTAAGACAATGATGTAATAAATATGGTCTGCGTACCATGAACACTGTCGTATGTACGATTGTCGCATGATGAACCTCTTGTATTATTGTTTTTCTTATGAAATTCAATAATGTCTCGGTTTGTTAAATCGGGGCGCTACATGACCTCACCTTGACGTCGGATGATTGGGAAGGGTCCAACGTATCGAGGTGCTAATTTACCTCCCATGTTAAACCTTTGGGTGCCACGGATGGGAGTAACTCGGAGGTAGACATGATCTCCTTCTTCAAAGACTAGATCCCGACGGCGATTATCCGCATTGCTCTTCTGTCGAGATTGGGTTGTCTTTATCCTGTCCCTGATAATCCTTACTTTCTCTTTAGCTTCCCTAAGGATGTCCGTACCAAAAACTTGGGACTCACCGGTCGATGATTACCCATATGGAGTCATATCCGGCTTGGGTCTTTGGGAGTCTGGTGATGAAGTCCATACCGATCTCTTCCAATTTCCATTCGGCCACTTTAAGGGGCTGCAACAATCCTGCTGGCCTTTGATGCTCTGCCTTTACTCGCCAGCAGGTGTCACATTCTGCTACGAACTGCGCAATCTCCTTCTTCATACTAACCCACCAATATCGTTCCTTCAAGTCTTGGTACATCTTTGTACTCTCGGGGTGAATGGAGTACAAAGTGTCATGGGCCTCTCTTAGAATAAGGGTCTTTATCTCCGGTTTATCGAGCACACAGATCTTGGTTCCGAACCATACGGTGTCGTTCTCATCTTCTGAGAATCCTGGGGCCTTGACTTGCCTCATGTTCTTCTTGATTGCTGCTATATCCGGGTCTTCTAAGTGAGCTTCATGGATCTGTTCGAACAGGACTGGTCTGGCCTCAAGGGTGGCTAAATAGGAACCCGTGGTGATCCTGAGGTTTAGCTTCTCCATCTCCTTATACATCAAAGGCGTGTGATCTTGAAGCATGATGGCGGTACAATATCCTTTATGACTCAATGCATCAGGCACCACATTTTCTTTGCCGGGATGGTAATGAATGCCTAGGTCGTAGTCCTTTATCAATTCTAGCCATTGCCTTTGCCTAAGGTTGAGATCCGTTTGCGTGAAGATATACTTCAAACTCTTGTGGTCTGTGAAAACTTCGCAACGGTTTCCAACCAAGTAGTGCCTCCATATCTTCAGAGCGTGCACTACTGTAGCTAATTCTAGATCGTGGGTGGGGTATTTCAGCTCATGTGGCCTCAATTGCCGGGAGTTTTAAAAGGAAACCGACAGCTCAAATGAGCCCGTACCGGTTCAGCGAGAACCGAGGGCCTAGATTAAATCCCGTGGGGACTTAATGTGCGTCGTTCAATCCAAAACACACGGCCAGGATGGCGTCCGGCACACACGCGGCACGGGGAAGGCAGACGCCTTCGTCCCCAGCTCCAGCGGCATGGCAGTGAGTGACCACCGATGGCGGCAATGGCCTATGGCCCTTGACAATGACAAAAATGGAGAGAGGGGTGGAAGGGGAGTACAGCCGTACCAGAGACGGCGATGGCGAGGGACTAATGGCTACCGGCGGCGAGGAGAGGTGGCGTGACTCCTCGGGTTGGTGCTGGTGATGTCGATCCGGTGGCGGGGAACCAGAATGGAGGCGAGGCCGAGGATGCCCGGGCGACGACGGTTTCGGGGATGTCGACGATGAGGGCAGCGGAGCCTTGTGGCACCAGCGAGGGGCTGCCAGAGTGGAAAGAGATGGAGGAGGGGTTTTGGCGTCGTGAGGTGTTGGCTGAGCGTAGTTAGGGCAAATGGTCGGGTGGCCGGAGTGTGGGGAGAGAGAGGATACTTATAGGAGGCTTGCCGGCGTCAATTCAGAAGGAAACCGAAGGTTTCCCCTTTTACTCCGGTGGGCTTTCCATACCTCAGCTACTTGCCATCCAGGAGGGAAAACGTGTGGGAAAAGGGGGAAGTGACCGCCGGTGAGAGGGGGAGGGGATCCCAGCCTCGTTATAGTGATTGGCGGCGGCCGGCGGCTAAGATAGAAATGGGGGTCGCCGGATATGGAAGGAGGGATCCCCTTCCATCGAAGAAGACGGATATGATAGGTGGGTCCCACCTGTCATTGACCGAGTGCAAGGGGAAAGGCGCTGACTAGTGGGCTAGGGAAGGCAGTGGCTGAGGCTCTCGCGAGTGAAGCTGACGGGTGGGGCCGGCGGGGCGTGGCGTGCGGGAGAGAGAGGGCGGCGCCGACAGGGTGGCCCCGCTTGTCAGTGAGCGAGGGTTTCGGACTGGGCCGGGCCGAGGGGAAATAAGGGATGTGTCCCAAAGTTATTAAAAATGTATTTTCCATTTAAATTAATTGCAGAAAATCACTTATTTGTTTAAGGCATGAAGCACTGTTGCTAAAATTTTGTAAAAATTCTCAAAAATATTTCTTGGTCTCTAGATTCCACCATAAATTTATCAGCTTAAAATTTGATGTATTTCCCCTTGTTTAGCTTTAATTGGGTTCTTTTAGTTTTTTTATTTAATTAAATAATTCCTGAAAATTTATTTTCCTCATTTTATTTATTTTTAATTCTTGGGATGTTACAGTTTTTAAGCTAGAACCAGTGAGATTTGATCTCAACTGGATATCAACCTTTGTGGCCTTGAGCTTACTGAAAAGCTCTACGATAATCAAGGTATCATAAGAGGTGCTCTCAATGATAGAGGATACCTTGATCTCCCAGATCTTAGGGTCCAAGGTATGAAAAACCTTGAGCGCCTGCTCATGATCTGAGACCAGCTGAATTCCATCGGCCTTGTTGGCCCGAAGCTTGTTGATGATTGATTGAAAATGACCAAACAAGGCTTCAACAGATTCACTCGGCTTATGTGTGAAATTTTCATATTCACGCCGGTAGGTCTGATAGAGCCGAGCCTTGACCTGGGCTGTCTCCTCATGGTGTGCCTGGAGGGTAGCCTAGATCTCTCTAACAGTGCTGAGATGGCTCACACGCTCAAACTCAGTGGGACCTAAACCAGAAAACAAAATGTTCACCGCTTTGTTGTTGTTCTGATGCTGGGCGATTATCTCGAGGGAAGTACGCTCAACAACAGGTAGTATGGTAAAATTAGCGTGAACACAAATGTCCCAAATGTCCGAGCTCTAGCTCATGAGATAGGCTCACATGCGAGTCTTCCAGTAATTGTAGCCAAAAGCTTCAAGGGACGGGACCTTGCCAGAAGAAGTCATGATCACTACCTTGGGTTAGAACCGGTTAAGGTATGGAAAAACCCTAACCAGGCTCTGATACCACTTGTCGGACCGAAAGTAGCGACTAGAGGGGGAGGGGTGAATGGGCACCTAAAAAGTTCTTTCGAATCAATGGCCTTCTCCCAACACCCAACACACCTCAATAGACAATCAGCGGAAGTAAACAGACCAAAAGTGCTAAAAATAATCTAGCCTAAAAACGTCCGGTGTCCTAATCAAAAATACACCAACAAAGTGTTTAAAGGCAGGTTAACGGAGCATTCAAAACATAAGCATTTCAAGCACCATAGAAATTAATCATCACATGCATTTAATTCAAGTGCACGCAAAACAAGATGAAGATTTACTGTTCAAAAGTTGTCACCTGTTTTGTACTTGCCGGATCCTGTCAGAAGCCGTCGCGCGAAGCCTATACATTTCCTCTGAAGCTTGCGCTTCAGTGAAGTCAAACTTCACCTCTCGGAGCCCACCAAATACCAAAGCCTACTTCAACTTGGTGAAGTTTGCGCGTACAATCTGCGAAGTCCCACGCTTACGGTTGGCGAAGTCCACATGTCGGACGGTGACACACCTCCTGCCGTGTGGGGCCTCACCGAAGCCGCTGCGAAGTTTGCCGACTCCTCGAGACGTTCTGCTACTGCTGCGTGCACAAGCACCGAAGCCACCGAACAGCTAGCCTTGCGCCCACCGAATAGCAAAAACTAGCGCTGCTTCCCACACACGCTCAGCCATGATATAGATCTCTACACACGCTGCCACACGCGTGCCCCGATGAAGCCCTATCGTTAATTTTCCTCGGACAGAGCACCTTGACTCCTCACACCGAGAGCTCCGCCTCAAACCGCCTAAGGATGCTCCAGCGAGGCCAAAACACCACCTCGTGCTTTGGACTGGACCACGTGACGAAGACGATGGCGTGATACTTGAGAACCGGCATCTGGTGCACACATGCAGGAAAACTGAAGCAATCAAAGAAATCAGACACGGGCTATAGAGCACTCAGGAGAAAGATGACGACAGTGCATGTGGAGAAGGGGATAAGATTTCATAACTCAGATTTTGCATTGAATGAGTTAACCCTAACCCTAGGGATTGGGGCCCTATTTATAGGCAACCCAATAGACTAGGAAAAACCAAAAATACCCTTAGGGTTTAAACAGACGCTGAAATAAAAATGGAAAAAACCATCATGCCCTTAGGTTTTTTTTACAGACTCGACTAACATAGATTGTGGGCCTAAAGGCAAAATAGTAAAATCCTAAATAAAGATAACTTGTCCTAATGCAGATCTTTCGTAGCAGCTATGGCTTCGCCTCAAAACGATAGGATCCGAGATCAGCGATCATCAGTTTTGCACCGAAACTGACAAAGCGTCCACCGTCTTCACACCGAGTACCAAGATTGGGCCGGCCCGACTCCGCGGCTCTCTTAGCCTGGCAATCGCACGTCGCCCGTGTACCTTAGTCAATCTCGGTCAACAGACCAGTGGATCCTCTGCCGCTCCTAGCCCATGTACTTGGATTGGGCCGGCCCGACTCCACAGCCCCTCTGCCCGGCAGTCGCTCGCCGCCCGTGTACCTGAGTCACAAGCGGCCCAGACATGGCAGGTCTCATCTTGTCTTCATCTCTCTTGACTTCCATTGACAATCACTCATCACATCTGGAGCCATGAGGCCCATGCTCTTCAACATGGCTCCTCAGGTGGTGACTTGCCTTGCTCGGCAAAGGGTGATGGTGGAACCTCGGGGAAGTACTCCGGCTCCTTGGCGGCGGCATAATCTTCACAGCACACAAAATGAGAATAATAAACTATTATAACAATGAAAAATCATAGTATAAACATATAATTTTTATTGGATAAACATGAAGATAATAAAAAGATGAATCTTCTAAAATTTGAATGGTCAAATTTGGAGTTAATTTGAAGAAGATATGAATTTTTAAAGTTTAAAACAATTTCTGGAATTTATTTTAATTTTAAATCGGTCGCCGGTCTACGGTAAACCGAGTCCACCTTGAACCTGCATACTATGTTGTGATCCGGAGCGTGGATCACCGTTGGATTGCGATCAGATGCGCGCAGGCGAGGCGGTGAGTTTAAATGAAATCGGACGACCGAGATCATGCGACACCCCTTTGATCAGATGGACAGCCTAGATTGAACCCAAGCGGGTTTTAATAATGGTCGTCCAGATCCGATCGGATGGCTGTGCACGGATCTGACACGACACGGTTAATTACCCATGTCGATCGTCATCTCCGGCGACGGCAGGGGCTCACGGTGGTCGTGGCGGCAGCGGCGATGGCCGGTGGTCCCAACTAACTGCAAAAACAGAAATAGGATGGTGAGGGGAGCACGATGGTACCGATGTCGGGGCTCGAGGTCGTCAGGTTGTGGCCGGCGATGAGCGGGTACAGTGGAGAAGCTTCGGGTCAATGATAGGGCGGCACTTCGGTGGGCTCCGATGGCGATGGAGGGGTGGCCGGGGTCAGGGGTGGTCCGAGGAACATGGTGAGGTTGACGGCGTAGCGGATGGCGGGCTCCAGCGACGGCAAGCGGCGACTGGAGGCAAGATAGAGGGGCGACGCTAAAAATGCCACGCGGAGCTTTCTATTAGCGCAGGGGGTGCGATTTGGTGAGGGCCAAAAGTGGAGGGGTACGGGGGGTTTTATAGGGGCAATCAGCGGTGTAAATGGTAGGCCGAATACATGGAAAGCCTAGGTGAAGTTTCAATGTTTCCGGCGAGCTCATACCATGAATGGCCACGACGATTGCGCCGTTTAAATGCGTTAAAATCCGAGGGGAAACGGTCTTCGGATTGCGGGGGAGTGATTGGCGGGGCCAATTTCATGGAAGGGGGCCAACAACGGAGTGATTGCAGCGCTTGGGTTTCAGCCGGCATGATTTGGGGGCGACGGTGACACGGGGAAGACAAAGTTGACAAGGTGGAGCCACTGTCAGTGGGCGGGCATGGGCACGGGCGTGACAATGGTCGGCGCAAATAGGTGGGTACGTTCGTCAATGGGTGAGGTAGGCCATGGAGGATGGCACCGACAAGTGGGCCAGGGCTCGGGCGCCTGTGTGGAGATAGGGAGGGGAACTCTGACGAGCGGTACCCACGTGTCAGTGAGGGTGGCATGGGGCTAACGGGCTGGGCCAGCCTATGGAGGGAGAAAGGGATGGTGCGGCCCAAAACTATTCAAAATTCATTTCCGAATAAAAACAATTGCATAAAATGGTTTATAAATTATGAGCCAGTAGCAAAGGTCCTAAAAATTTGAAAAAAAATTCTCAAAAAAAATAAATCTTGGTCTTAAGAACATAATATAATTTTCTTAGATCATGGTTTGGATTATTTCTCTAGATTTTTATTTATTTGGACATTTTCATCTTATAGAAAATCAAAAATAATTCTTTTCCAGAAAAATGTTATTTATTAATTTATTTTTACCTTTGAAAATTAGGGCTGTTACAATTACACCTACACCAAGGATGACTTTGAGAGTGCCTTGAGTCATGCAGTAGAGTGGAGTAAGATGATTCTAGAGTAGAGATAAGCCTACCTATCACTGTGAGTCTTTTCAGGTCAGTCAGCCCAAGCCTACCTATCAGTGTGAGTCTTTTTAGGCTAGTTAGCCCAAGGATGGAGTGTTCCAAGAGTAACCTAAAGCTCCTCCCAAGAAGCCTATCTGGATCCCGAAGCCCAAGCATCTCCACACTTCTCTTGACTCTCTACCTAGACCCTCTCACACCAAAGACCCTACACTCAATACCACCAAGCCTAAGAAACCCAAGCCTCAACTACATCCCAAGAAGCCTACCTATCACTCTGAGTTCTATAAGAGAGAAGGACGTCTTGTGGAGTTCTTCTTTAGGAGGAAGCTGGTTTGGAGAGCAAAGAGAGCTCTAGGTGGGCAGGAGCAGTTCTAACAGTAGGGTGGTAGACTGAGAGTTCCTCGACACGGAGAGAGGCTAGAGGCTAGGGCGCATCTTGTAGGTGGTGATAGAGGAGACAAATTTTGTGCCCGTGCTCCGGAGGGTGGTTTTTGCTCTAGTAGAGCTCCAAGTCATTCTAGAAACAGATTTGGACCCCATGGCTGTGACTTTAGGTAGAACAGAGGACCACACTTTGAGCGTGTTTTGGTCTAGACTCTTACGATTCTTTCTACTTTCCTACCTTTTAGTAGATGACTCAACATTGGTTTAGCTCTTTTGCTAAACCTGGTGTCGAACCATTTTCTCCTCCTTATGACCATTGATTTTGCAAGATCGAGGCCTAGAGGATATTATAGATCATGAATTCGGGATGCTCTCACCACATGACGAGACATCGCATATGGTTCTCCGGCCTCACTGCCCTGAGCTCTAAGGAGTACAACACATTTGGGAACAATGGTCAAGGGAAGGTATGTGATTTTGGTTCAATTCAGATTTTTGAGCATTTCTACTTGAAGAATGTTGCTTTGGTTGCAAATTTGGGTTTTATTTGGGTTTATATTTTGCAACTTCTTGAGGAGGGCTTAGAGGTTCATTTTAAGAAGGGCGTGTCTTCTGTTATTGATTCTAGAGGATCTTTGGTTTTCCAGATCTTACCCTTCGGTAAGGTTTTTCGGATTGATTTCTCTAGTTCTTTTGGCCATTCTCACTATTTGATAGCTGGATCCTCCTCTAAGCTCTGGAGGTGGCATAGGAGGTTAGGTCACTTGAGTTTTGATCTGCTAGTTAGATTAAGCTCTATGGACCTCATCCGAGGATTGCCCAAGCTCAAGATGGAGAAGGATCTAATTTGCCATCCCTGTCATCATGGGAGATGATTGCTGCTTCTCACGCACATGTGACTTAGGTGATGACTTCATACCCGGGAGAGCTGTTACATATGGATACTTTTGGTCTAGCTCGGGTACGTTCAGTCGGCGGGAAGTGGTACGTGCTTGTGGTTGTTGATGATTTTTCTCCATTCTCGTGGGTTTTCTTCTTGGAATCTAAGGATGAGGCTTTTTAGTTTGTGCATGACCTGATCCTAAAGCTGAAGAATGATAACAATGGTCAGATGCGAGCAATTTGCTTCGACAATGGTTCTGAGTTCAAGAATTCTCAGTTCGTCAGCTTCTGTAGTGGTCAGGGTCTTGAGCACCAGTTTTCTACCCCTTACACTCCCCCACAAAATGGTGTTGTGGAACGAAAGAACCACACACTAGTCAAGATGGTCAGGATGATGCCCGATGAGCAAAGGACTCCTAGATATTTTTGGGCTGAAGCTATGAACACAACTTGCTATCTGGCCAACCACATTTTTCTTAGAGCTTAGCTAGGTAAGACTTCATATGTGTTGCGGTTTGGCAAACAACCCAAGGTGAGCCACTTGTGAGCATTTGGCTGCAAGTGCTTTGTGCTCAAGAAGGGAGGACATTTGGACAAGTTTGAGTCTTGTTGTTGGGATGGAGTCTTTCTTGGTTATGCTTTGCATTCTCGAGGCTTCCATGTTTGGAACCTCGACTCCTAGCAGCTTATCGAGACGTGTGAGGTTTCCTTCGATGAGTACATGCCTTCGCTAACTCCTTCTTTTGAGCTTTCTAGTGATGATGAGCTTGGAGAGTCCATCTTCGAGGAAGATGATGACACTCTCGTTGTTGATGAGTGTGGGCCTTCTACACAGCCTACAGACCCCACGCCTTTTGAGACTTCGATGGAGGACGAGGACAGACCTCTGATCACTACTTCCACTTTGATCGAGCCCCTTAGTAGAGTCCAGAGGTGCTAGCTATTGACTCCAGTGAGGTGACATCTGATCACCAAGGATCCCGAGCAGTTCAACGTGATCACCCCTCAGAGCTCATCATCGGCGATCTCACTATGAGATCTTTACATTCTTAGGCTAGTTCTCTCGGTGTGTTTAATGAGTCTGCTTTTGTTGCCACCTTTGAGCCTAGAGATGTTGCTTACGCTTTATCTGATGCAAATTGGATAAATGCCATGCAAGAAGAGCTTGGAAATTTTGTTCGCAATCAGGTTTGGACACTAGTTGAGCTGCCAACAGGATGCTACCCCATAGGCACCAAGTGGGTGTTCAAGAATAAGCAAGGTGAAGATGGGGTTGTGGTGCGCAACAAAGCTCGATTAGTTGCCCGGGGTTTTTGCCAGAAAGAGGGTATTGATTTTGATACTTTCGCCCCTGTTGTCCATCTTGAATCCATTGTCATACTTTTGGCATTCGCTGCTTCTAAAGTTTTTAAGCCGTTTCAAATGGATTTCAAGAGTGCTTTTCTGAACGGGTACATAGAGGAGGAGGTCTATGTTAGGCAGCCCCCTGTTTTGAAAACCCTAAGTTTCCTCGACATGTTTTCAAGTTGCAGAAAGCTTTATATGGTTTGAAGCAATCCCCTAGGGCTTGGTATGGTCGTTTGAAGCAGTTTTTGTTGGGGAATGGCTTTGTGATGGGTTCAGTGGACAAAACTCTTTTCTTGCTCAGAGTTGGCTTTGATTTCTTGATTGCTCAGATTTACATGGATGACATTATTTTTGGTGGTTCTACTAATGAGCGTGTGTCTAAGTTTTCAGAGTAGATGCACTACAAGTTCGAGCTGAACCTAATGGGTGAGCTCAAGTACTTCTCAGGGCTCCAGATCAAGCAAACCAAGGATGACATCTTCATCCACCAGAGCAAGTACACGCGGGACATGCTGAAGAAGTTCTACTTCGATGGAGAGATGATGCCTCAGATGACCCCCATGGGCACATCTAGGGGCCTGGAAAAGGACGAGAGTGGAGTCAAGGTCAACGAGAGAGAGTATCGAGGGATGATCAGATAGCACCTATACTTGACTGCGACAATACCAGACATTCATTTCGCCTTGGGATTATGTGTGTGCTTCCATTCTTCACCACGAGCATCTCATCGGTATGCTGTCAAGCTCATTTTTAGGTATCTTACTTATGTGCCTGATCTCGGTCTTTACTATTCAGCATCATTATCTCTTGAGTTATCTGACTTTTCTAATGCTGATTTTGGTGGGTGCTGGCTGGATCGCAAGTCGACTTCTAGTACTTGCCAGCTTTTCAGTTCTTTGCTTGTCTCTTGGTCTTATCGAAAACAATCTGGAGTTGCGCTTTCCACTACTGAGGCTGAGTACATAGCTGTTGCTAGGTGCTTCTCACAGTTGGTTTGGATGACTTTCACTTTGAAAGATTTTGGGTTATATTTCCTTGCTAGAGTGCCTTTGTTTTGTGACAGCACATGCGCGATTAGTGTAGGGAAAAACCCATGTATTTATTCGAAAACCAAACATATTGATGTGTGCTTTCACTTTATGGGGGATCAATATGAGAAAGGTGTCATTGACCTTGTTCATGTTGATACCCATCATCAGTTGGCTGACATTCTTACCAAACCCCTAGATCAGTCTATGTTTGAGCGTTTGCGAGGGGATTTGGGAGTTGTGTATCCTTTTTAGGATATTTTGAGTATTTTCCTTCTTCTTTACTCTTTTGTTTGAGTCTTTTTGTGTGAGTTCATATCATACACATTCATATATCACACTTTGAGATTGCTTCTATTATATGATTGAACTGCTTTACTCATTGTAGCTTGTATATGCTTTTGAATACCTATCAATGATCATGATTTACTTCAGTTCAAATGATATATCTGATATCTATCACATGCATGGCTTTTACGCTTTAAAATTGAAAAATGATCACCATTGTTTCTGGTAGCTAGCATGTGTAGGCTGAATGTTTTTTCTATCTTTTACATCTGTAGTAGATAGTTCCTTTACTTAGATGCAGATATGCAACTTGGACATATGTATGCTTTAACATGGAAAATATGCTATAAAATGATAAAAATCATTAAAATGAAAATACAGGCCTTTTATGCTTACTTGAAAAGATCCAAGTGAGTTTGCTGTGTCGCATTGCATTGTTCTGGACTGCTTGCCATATCACTTTAGTAAGAACTAGGACATTGTAATGTATGTCAATACCAATGTCTTAAGCTTCTGATGGTCCTTTTCTAGCCTAGGCTTGACTTGGTCGGTTAGCATAAGGTTGACATGCAAATAACCCCTGGCACAAAAGAAAAAGGAAAGGAAAGCCTAAAAATTAAAAAGATAACAAGTTTGCTGAAGCTCTTAGTTTTGGACAATGGTTATCTTGGTAGATATCATCTAGCCTTTGCATTTCATGCTTTACCTTGCTTGTTTGCTAGAAAATGTGGTGATGCTTTTATTTGCAAAAATCTAAAAATATGTGCTAATGACTTTCTTTGGATATCATCTATTGCACTGATCATGCCATGTGTCTTAGACAATATTTTGTGCTATACTTACTAGATGTTGTAATTGTAGTCAATTTTATTTGCAAAAATCTGAAAATAGGTGCTAATGACTTTCTTTGGATATCATCTATTGCACTGATCATGCCATGTGTCTTAAAAAATATTTTGTGCTATACTTACTAGATGTTGTAATTGTAGTCAAGCATATCTGAGGAGCATGCCTTTTACACTCCACTTGCACCCTAGTTACATTCATTGCACATTTTGAGGGGGAGCTGCATTTCAGGGGGAGTTTTGAGTTTGTCTCTTTTGAGTGCATTTAGTATCACTTGATGAATCTAGTTGTCAACAAAGAGGAGAAATCTTGGGTTACTTGATCTTTTAGAAGAGTTTAGGGGGAGTTTTGGTTTTCTTTGGGATTTGTTTCAGGGGGGAGTTTTAGTCTCTTTGCCTTTACTCTTTGGATATTCTTGTTGATATTTCAGAGATTGCACTCATTTGAAATTTTTGTTGATTTCTTTTCTGTTTAACCATAATGACCGTTTTCTGGTTTTTGTTTGGCTTTTGGTCATTATGGTTAAACCTTTTATTTTATTTTCTTCTTTCTATTCTCTTGTATTTGTTTTTCATGTTTCCACCTGTTTTGTAGGATACAAAGCGATGATGAAGAAGGTGTTGACAATGCACTCATCAAGGGGGAGATTGAGGAGCCATGTTGAAGATCATGGGTCTCATGGCTCCAAAAGTGATGAGTGATTGTCAATGGAAGTCAAAGTGAAGAGGAAGAGGAGACGAGACCTATCGTGTCTTGGGTCGCATGTGACTCAGGTACACGGGCATTGAGCGACTGCTGGGAAGAGGGGCCATGGAGTTGGGTCGGCCCAATCCAGGTACATGGGCCAGGAATGGTAGGAGATCCGATAGTATGTTGACTGGGTTTGACCCACGTAAACGGGTGGTGAGTGATAGTCTTGAAGAAAAGTCGTAGCTGCTACGAAAACTCCATGCCAGGACAAGCTACCCGTAGATAAGATTTTACTATTTTGCCCGTTGGGACCGCAGTTTTATTTTTGCGTCTCTGTGTAATTTACCCTAGGGGTAAATGTGTCTTTTCCACTTTTTGAACTGCCTATATAAAGGCCTTGATATCCCCTAGGGTTTTTGAACTCTTTCAATTGAAAAAATCCTGAGTTCACTTTACCAAATCCTCTTAGAAATTTTCTGTTGTTCTTCCGCATTTTCTTGTACTACGCTCTCTAGAAATTTTTACGCGCCTCTAGTTTTCCTTTCGCATTGCCGTCGCAACAGTGTTGTCGAGGGGTCACTTGCACCGGTTTTCTCGAGGCAGCGTATCGCCGACTTTTTTTCTTGGTCGGCTGTTTCTGTCCATTGTTTTGGCTCGACGGCGCATGTGTGTTTGAGCGGTAGCAGTGGAGCGCTCGAAGCACCAAGGTCGACAACGGAGTCAACGCGCGGGAGCTGCGGGCTCGGCACATGAGGCGCTGGGCACAATGCTTGGAAGCTGCCGGTTTTCCAAAGAAAACTGGTACCACCGGAAGGGAAGCAGCGCAAGCAACCACTCGGTATTTTGACACTGTGTCATTTGGCGAGAAGAAAAGCCGGAAGCAGAAGCAGCATTGTTCTTCGTCCAAAAACATTAACTCCAGTTTTCTCGATTTTCATGCTTCGAAATATTTTTGCTGAACATTCACTCTTTGATTAATTTACTGCTAGTCGTTTATTCTCATATTGCACTATGAATAGTTATTAATATATCTTTGTTTCCTTTGTGTATTTTTAATCATCTGTGAGTACGTCGTTCATCTACATTTATTTTATTAGATTAAATGCTTGATTACAAGTGGTGATCATATTTGTGCTAGTTGAATGTCTGTGAGTTGAATGATTTTATAACTTGCCTTTAAGCACTTTTGTGGTGTCTTTTCAATTAGGACATCAGTCATTTTTAGGCTAGATTATTTGTAGTGCTTATGATCTCTCAAACTGTCGCATCACATCATATTTGACAGGAGAGTGATAGCATTATTCTCAGCTGTGTTTTTTAGTCGGAGTTTTGGTTATATTTTGAGGTGTGTTGGGTGTTGGGAGAAGGCCATTGATTCAAAAGAATTTTTGAGGCTCCCATTCGCCCCCTCTGTCCTACAGTTTGTATTGTCTATGCCAATGTTAGGGGATAATTGTTATCTTGTTCCTTGAATAAATGTCGTTTACATTTAATTAATGAGTTGATGACTTGTTCTGTGAAACTATTTGTTTCATAATGATGTTGTTCAAAATGGATCCATAATCTTATGATCATGTGGGACAGTGATGATATATAGATTAGCACATCTAACTGATTGATTATCACATTTCACATATCATAGAAATAGAAATGTCAAATCAGTGATGTGGATACATGTTGGTGAACATGGTGTTGGATAGACCCACTTGAGATACTACTAGGATTGTTATTGTAATGTGCCATCAATTGTCATCTCAAATGGTGTACCTGCAGAGTCCTCAGACCAGAGATCATCATTTGATTCTAAAATGCGTAATGACATACTTAGATGCTTCCTAACGGTATTCCATAACAGGGTAGTAATAAGGTTTGTTTTTAGGTGTGTTGTAAAACATGTCTTAGGATGTGAGCGGCCAAGATGGAATTTCAACCCTCCTAATAACGGGAGAGATATCTCTGGGCCCCTCGAGATAGTCATATTGGTAAAGTGCATGGTCATGCCACTATGATTAAAGAGTTAGTCATGCATGATTTGGATCCACTAATTGTTCAAGTGAAAATGTCGAGCTATCCAACAAGGGTCGGACGAATCTCTCCTTGAGCTTGACTGATGTAGTGTGGTAAAGGGACTGGTGCATGCGTATATCAAGGTTCAGTGAAAATTGATTTTATATGCTTTTGGGGGTCAATATGTGCTGCTAGGTATCACTATTGATCAGTGAGTTGGAAAATGTTTCCTGTAAATAATCGTTAGTGTATGAACCTATCGGGAAAATTGTACTGATCGGAAGTTCCGATAGGTATATCGAAAGTTACGAAGTGGGCAAAACAGATTGGATCTGTTACGTTAATGTGGTGGCTTGAGAGACCGAAAATACCCAGATCGAAAGTTCCAATCCAGGATCGAAAGTTCCGACGTAGGTGAAAACATATTGGATCTATTGGGCCTTATGTTGCTTTGGGGCTAAGTCTATTGGCACTATATAAAGAGGGGTGAAGGAGGTCCTGATAATTAGATCTTTGGAGGTTTAGAATAGTTATAAACCCTAGCCACCAAGAACCTTTCCTCCCTCTTTTTTGATCTCAATAATTGAGATCGAGACCTCTCCCAGATCTCACCACCGGTGCTAGCATGCCAGCGTGAGATTGATCTCATCCCTATATGTGTGGACTCTGTGGATGCATTGCTCCAATAACGACACCCGTGGGCTTTACCGATTAGATTAGCGAGGAACGGTTAGGACGAAGCGAGGATAGGCTAGGACACGCTTCTCAATATCTTCTTCCGCTATAACTAGCGCGTATTGTGATAAAAGGTAACGATCGTTGATCCCTCTCGTGCATGATTCTTAGGTTTAGGGACAAAATTTTTTAAACTTGCTGGCTAGCGTAACTCTCCTATTCCCTAACTCCTCCGGCTCATCTCGGCCTCGTTCTGCACGCCGGGCAATTTTTGGTGATTGGATCGGCATGCACTGTGTTGAAATTAATTGCTCCTCGTTCGTACATCTTTCTACTGCATCACTGTCTGCAATTTCTAGGTCATCAATAACTATGCCCTGAGCCTTTACTTCAACATAGCGTAGGTTCAGTGCCTGAGCACCTGTGTATTTTCATTTCATCCGGTCATTGCTTTGTGTTTGCTTTGGTTTTTGTGCCAAATGAGTTTATCTGAATTTTTGCGTATTTTTGCGTTACTGCTAAGAACTTTTCAACCGTGTCAATTCTCTGTAATCACTGTGTGTGTTCCAGTTCTTGTTATTTGTTTGTCCTAGCACAATGGGCGGATCTACAGGGTATGCCAGTAGGACCCTGGCATACCTTGTTTTCAGAGTAGTAAATACATATATATACTTTGTTTGAACTATGCATGCCGCAGTGGAGAAAGTCTCTGTCTTCCTCCGAGAGGTGCTGTGTTCTATCCTCTAGTTTTACTTATTTCTTTGTTTTCATATTCCGAAACAAATTAATTTTCTGCACGCAGTTTTTTTTTGTCTTTTTGGCTATTTGATTAATTTTTTTCTTTTTGATTTTTGGATGTTTGAGGAGCAAACCTCTGCAAATATAATTTTATATACATCCATAGTGTTTTTCTCTAATCTCTTACTATTTTATTATTTTTATGGACAAACATAGTGTTTTTTATTTGTTCTCTTACTATTTTATTATTTTTATGGACAAATATAATGTTTTTATTTGATCTTACTATTTTATTATTTTTATGGACAAACATAGTGTTTTTCTCTAATCTCTTACTATTTTATTATTTTTAATGGACAAACATAGTGTTTTTATTTGATCTTTACTATTTTATTATTTTTATGGACAAATATAATGTTTTTTCTATAATATCTTACTATTTTATTATTTTTAATGGACAATTATAGTGTTTTTCTTTAATCTTATGTATGCTTTGTCAGTATGATATTTGAACTATTTATATTTTTGAAAGTTTTTAACATAATCATATAATTTAAAACTTAATATAGTACGTAGTATACGTATACTAAATTATGGAGTAAATTTAATAAGTATATACTCCCTCCATCCAAAAATGCTAGACATATTACTTTATTACTTTTTGCATCAAGATCAAGGAAAATTTTTTAATAGTACTACTATTGCATATGAAACTACATGAGTATAAAATTTCTCATATATTCATTCTAATGCATTAAATAGTACTACTATTTCATGTATAAAATCACATGGCTAACACCGTAAATAAAGCTCATTATTTAATATTTAAGTCTAGATAAACTACAAATAAGTATAAGATTTTTAGAAAAAATCAAAAATGTAATAGGTTTAAAATTTTTAGATGGAAGGAGTACTTAATTAAAAAAATATTTTTACTAAATTATATATATAAATTTAGCACAATAGTGGCATACCCATCGATAAAATCCTAGATCCGCCACTGCGGCTAGCATGCTTTCCAAGAAGACACTGTGGTTGTGATCTATGTTTTTCGGATAAGTTGTATACTTGAGTTTGAATGTTTGACGATGTGTTTGTTTGTTTAGTGACTATATTGTGTCTGCATATCTTGTTATACCAATCATCTGTCTCTTTGAGTATTGTGTTAGTGTCTTTTTAATTAGAACGCCGATTGTTTTTTGAAGGCTAGATTATTTTTAGTGCTTGTGATCCCTCAAACTGTCATTTCACATCATATCAAACAGGAGGGTGATAGCACTAATTTCATCTGTGATTTGTGAATCTATCTTGCTTCCACTTGTTGTTTTTAGAGGTGTGTTGGGTTTTAAGAAAAGGACATCTATTCGAAAGAATTTGTTGAGCCACCTATTCACCCCCTGTAGTCGCCTCTTTCGATCCTACAATTCTTTTGTTCAATGGGCGTGATTTAGCTTACTAGAAGGTGCACATGGAGTCTTATCTTCACATCCAAAGAATGCTATTTAGGATATTGTTGATTCCCAATATATGATACCTGATACTCATACCACTCAGACTGAGAACAAGAAGTATGATTACAACATCAAGGCAAGAAACATATTGTTCACTAGTCTGAGTCGGAATGAGTTCGATATGGTTCAGCACCTCAGAACCGCAAGAGATATTTGGACCACTCTAGCTATTTTTCATGTGGGCGCTACCCAGATTAAGGCTAGGTGCCAAAGGGTCTGGTGAATCGGTAGATGCCTTGTTTGTGTGCTTTGACTGCATTATGAGCAACCTGCGCTCCACTGGGACTTTAGCTTATTCTGATCATGATAGAGCGATCAAACATCTTTATGCTCTGGATCATAGCATATGGGAGGTGAATATCTCTAGCATTGAGGAGTCGATAAGTTACGACGCATTGACTTGCGGCGAGCTCTTTACTTAGCTCAAGTCCACTGAGATTGCCAATGTATCTCATCTAGGACATGGGAACTTGAGGAGCCATGCTGAAGAGCATGGGCCTCATGGCTCCAGATGTGATGAGTCATTATCAACGATAGTCAAAGAGGACTGAAAAGAGAAAGAAGACCTGCTGTGTCTGGGCCGCGTAATACTCAGGTACACGGGCAGCAAGCGACTGTCAGGCAAAGGGGCCGCGAAGTCGGGCTGGCCCAATCCGGGTACATGGGCTAGAAGCAACAGAGGATCCACTGGGCTGTTGACCAGGATTGACTCAGGTACACGGGCGGCGAGCGATTGCCAGGCTGAGAGAGCTGCGGAATCGGGCCAGCCCAATTCGGGTACCTGGTGCAAAGTCGGTGGACGCTTTGTCAGTTTCGGCGCAAAACTGACAACCGTTGATCTCGCATTGGACTGTTCAGAGGCGAAGCCGTAGCCGCTACGAAAGCTTAGCTTCCAGATAAGTCTTCTGTAAATATGAGTTTACTATTTTGTCCTTAGGCCCACAGTCAGTCAATCTAGTCTGTAAAAATATCCTAGGGCAGTTTAGTCTTCTCCTTTTATTTCAACGTCTGTAAAAAACCCTAAGGGTCTGGTGGAATATTCCTAGGCTATTAGGCTGCCTATAAATAGGGCCCCAATCCCTAGGGTTAGGTCACCCTTTCTGAAATTACTTTTCTAATCAAAAGATTGGGTCACTTTTTGGTGTCTTCCTGCTCCTGTTCATGCGCGCCGCCACTGCAGTTCATCTGTTCTTCACGAATGTGTGAGAGTTTATTCTCTCTATTCCTGTCATTCGGTGTGCAGTGAGTTCTGTGTTTTTACTGCATCAGTTTGCGTGCGACTAGTTGTTGACTATGTGCATATGTTTCTCTTGGATTGTCTCTGTGCTGCGTTCTAAGAAATCTGGTTCTTCTTGTGTGCTCCTGTAGCAGCAAGTAGTACCTATCTCCTGTAGCTACAGTATGCTAGTTTTCTAGCCCTTGCTTTTTCCTGACATGGCTTTTTGATCGAGAAGATAGTGTCTGGCATGTCTTTTGATGTTTCTGGCAGAGCCCCATACTTTGCTCGAAGTCCTTTTGTTTTGTGAAGCAGGCTTCGATCAGACCTCTACATAGGTTCTGCTGCTTTCAGTACTCAGAACTTAAAGTGTGAACTCACTTCCGAAGTATGCTCTGATTCGAAGGTTTTAGTCTGACATACTTCTGCAGTTTTACGAAGCATACTTCGACAGGTTTCAAAGTTAGCTTCGAAGCGTGTCTCTCTAGTTGGCTTCGCTCGAAGTGTGTTACTGAGAGGTTTTTGCAGTTTTCATTTCTGTTGTTTTGGGTCTCCGTTTGTGCTTTCGGAGACTGTGATTCGAAGTCTATTTCTAGGCTTCGGCCTCCTGTGTGAAGAGCTACAGAGGGCTCTGTTTCGAAGTTGGTCAGTGATTCGAAGGTTACCACTCCGGTAGTTATACTTCGATCTATAAGGCTTCGATTTTTCTCTGTTAAGCTTCGAAGTTGTTTTCTTGTGTTAATCTTTGTAGTCTCGGTGCGCTCTTCGAAGCAGGCTTTGATAGCCTCACACTTCGCCAAACTAGCTTCGATAGCCTCACACTTCGGGGATGTTGCTGTCACGCTTGATGAAGCCCCCGCGGGTCTTGGTGAAGCGGCAAAGAAAAAGAGTGTGAAGCTACCTTGTCCTGGCCTCGAGCTCTGCTCTATCCTCCTTGAAGAGGTCATCGAGGGTGGGGACGATGATGTTGTTGACGTCGATCTCAGAGATTCCCACAGGATTCATCGGCGTCGAGGGTCCCATTGATGTATAGGTAGTGGGCGTACCCATCGCCGATGTAGAAGTGCTTGGCATATCTATCCCCAGTGGAGTCGCCAAAAAGTGTGTTGACACTAAAGTGCGCCAACACACTGACGCCCATCTGACGATTCAAAAGCGTGCAGATATTTAGGAGTAAACCCCTAAACATAACACAACGCCGATGCCGCGTTCCGACGATCCTCAAAAAGTGGTAAGGAAATAACGGAGTCGCCAGTCAATCAAATAATATTATTCTAAAATTATTCAATTAACCGATGTGTGAGAAAGTAACTAAAATAATTAAACCGAAGCGTTAATAATTAAATTTAATTGGCTATCCTAAATCGATTAAATCGAATAGAGACTACGTGGTCGGACCGGCCTAGCATTGCCGGTCAAACCAACAAGGGGACTGTAGTCAGACCAGCCTACAAGCAGCGGTTTGACCGGCAGTACAAAAAAGGGTGCACCGGGGCCTGACTGCACACCGCCGGTCGGACCGACCGTGTGCCACCGGTCATACCGGCGCGTGCCGGCGATAGGATTACGGCATGGTACAACCCAGGCGGACCACCCTGTCAACGCTAGTTAGACCGACAATGACAGATCCGATCGCCCGGGTCCTCCGGCGATCGTCTTGTTGTTGGTGTATTTGTCCGAAACTTCTTGGAGAAGATAAGAGAGATGAAACACTGCAAAAAAACACTAGAAAACCAGAGGTAACTTGGCCAAAAGATCGAATTACCGGTAAAAACCGATAAAAGGATAGAAATCTGTTACGTGGGTGAAACGGACGATTCTCGAGTGAACCGACAAGGACTTACCGTGATTACGACGTGGTAGACAGATGGTTTACAACACAAACCATCAAATATGTACATTACTTGGCTAATCCTAGGGCAAGGAGAGTAAATTGAATGTAAATGTGATTCAAGGTAGATAATAGATTGAATCTATTATGGTTTTGGGGGGCTCCTTGAATCGGCCTTGCCTCTATTTATAGAGGTTGGTCATGAGTGCTTGGGCTCTATTCTGAGTTGGACACAAGTTCCAAGTTGTCAATAATTAATTAGAGATAAAATAGACCCGGAATTAGCTAATCTGAATCGGATATAGATTGGGTCGGTCTGACCGGGCCTACATGGCCGGACTGACCAGGCCTACATGGCCGGTTGGACCAGCCTGTGCCAGGTCTCAACACATTTTCGGTAAAACTACAAAAATGTGATATTTTTATAATTTTGACCATTAATGCCATTTATTTCTATCAACAATTCCTTCAAAGGCAATAAAATACAAAGAGCCTAACCCTCAACTACATCCCAAGAAGCCAACCTATCATTGTGAGTTTTGTCATAGAGATGGGCATCTTGAGGAGTTTTGCTTCAGGAGGAAGTGGGTTGAGTGGGCTAAAAAGGCTAGTGTTAGGAAGGAATTGTTCTACCAACAGGGTGATCGATAGAGGGTTCCTCGGCGTGGTGAGAGGCAAGATGCCAGGGCGCGTCATGTAAGTGGTGGTAGGGGAGACTGCTTTCATGCCCATGCTCCGATGGGTGGATACCGTTTCGTTAGAGCTCCAGGTCATTCTTGATACGACTTTGGACCTCGTGGCCGTGGCTTTGGGTAGTTTGATGGACCACGCTTTGAGAGTGAGTCGCACTTTAGTCCTAATTGTTTCACTTCTTTTGGTTTTCCTACATTTGAGCAAATGGCTCAGCACTAGTTCAATTCGTTTGCTAACCCTAGTGTCGGACCATATGCTTGTCCTTTTTACCCTTGATTTTGAAGGATAGGAGTTTGGAGGACATAAGGATCATGGACTTGCAGATGGTTCTCCAACCTCAACCCCATGAGATTAAACAAGTACATCACTTTTGGGGGTGACGATCAGGGTAAGGACTTTGGGTACTGTTTATCCTTTTGTTTGGGATATCTTGAGATTTTTTTCTCTTGTTTTCTTTTGCATTTTTGTCCGTCCATTTCGTGCTTTATTGCATACACACACTTGCATGAGCTTCTATTATATGATTAACTGCTTTTATTTGCACATGCTTGTATATGCTTTTGGATATTTGTCTATGATCATGTCGTTTTAGCTCTTTTTGAATATATCTGATATCTGTCATGAGTTTGACTTTTATGCTTTAAAATCTAAAACATGGTCACTGCTTAGTCTTGTAACTAGCATGTGTAGGCTGATTTCTTTTGCTATCTTTTACATGCCTGATAGCTGAGTCCTTTTCATTGGATGCAAATATGCAACTTGGACATCTATATGCTTTACTTGGAAAATATGCCCTGAAAAATGATAAAAATCATAAAAATGATATCCATGTATTTTGTGCTAAAAATGAAAAGATTCAAGCATGTTTGCTTTGTCATACTGCTTTTGTTCTAGTCTGCTTATCATTGCACTATGATCTAAAATAGGACATTATAGTGTATGTCAGGACCAATGCTTTAAGCTTCTGATGGTTTTTCTTTGCCCTAGGCTTGGCTTGGTCAGTTAGCATAAGGTTGATATGAAAATAACCCCAGGAACTAAATCAAAATGAAAAAGGAATCAACAAGCTAAAAAATATTATATAACAAGTTTGCTGACGTTACATGTTTTTGGATTTGCTTATTTGGGTAGATATCTGCTAGTTTTTATATTTCATGTCTTACTAGGGGCTTTTACATTTCAGGTCTTACCATGCCTAGTTTGCTAGTCTGAGTGGTAATGTTTTTCTTTGCAAAACCTGAAAATTACTTGCTCATAATTTTATTTGGATATTATTCACCTCAGCTTGTCATGCAGTGTTAATAGATAATATCCCTTGCTATACTCACTACAACAATCCAGGAAGTTTTCGTCGGCCAAGTTAACTTCCGTCGGCTTTTGGGAAAGCCGACGGAAGTTAAATAACTTCCGTCGGCCTCCAGGGGCCGACGGAAGTTAACTTAACTTCCGTCGGCTTCTGACAGTGGCCGACGGAAGTTAGCGGGGGTTTTTCCGCGGCCGATCGGATCCCCCTAACTTCCGTCGGCCAGAATTAAAGCCGACGGAAGTTAGCTAACTTCCGTCGGCTTAATGCTGGCCGATGGAAGTTAGTTGGCCTTTTCCCAACCGCGCGCGCGTACAGGGAGACCTAACTCCCTGTACGCGCCCACGCCGCCGCCGCCTCCCGCGCCCACCAGCCCGCCGCCGCCTCCCGCCCTCGCCACCTCCCACCGCCGCCCGCCCTCGCCGCCTTGGGCCGCCGCCCGCCCGGCCGCCGCACGCCTCGGGAGCCGCCCGCCCGGCCGCCGCACGCCTCGGGAGCCGCCCGCCGCCCGGCCGCCTCCCGCCTCAGGCGCCGCCGCCCGCCCTCGCCGCCGCGCCGCTGCCCGCCCGCCCGCCGCCGCCCGCCTGCCCGCCCGGCCTACTCCCGGCCACCTCGGCTGCCGCCCGCCCGCCCGCCGCCCGCCCGGCCGGCCGCCTCCCGGCCGCCTCGACCGCCGGCCACCGCCCCCTCCCGGTCATCGCCGCCGTCCCCGATTCGACCGCCGCGAGCCGTCGCCGTCCGCCGGCCTACACAAATCACAAAGTAATTATTTTCACCGCTTTACGAATTTTTTCGCTTTTTATTTGTGAATTGTTTCATTGGTAAATTGAATTGGTAGAGACGTATAGATATAGATATGGATTAAATTTTGTCAATTGATGAATTAAATGATTGATATGCTGGATTATTCCGATATTAAATTATGGAGACATATAGATAGCTTTATAGTCCACTAATATCTTTTTTAATTTGTACTATTATAGTTAAGAAAAAACACTTGTACATGCATTCTACAAAAGGACTTAAAACACTCAAATTAAGTGGCTTTGATTATTTGATATTTTAGACCGTCATGATCATACATTAATTTTATGAATTTTGTAATTGGTATGCATGAGCAGATACACTCTAATAGACGTGTATAGGTAGGAAATGTTGAATGATAGTATGAATCTTGTTTTATATGTGATATTCTTTTTTCATATGCAATATATGTTGTGATATTATGTATAAATTATGCATGATTTCATTGGGTGATTAGTATTATATCTATATACTTTATTATATATACTTCTTTTCGTATGCAATTTTTTATTTGACAACAACGTAGATAGTGTAACGAAACCTATGCGTCACCCGTTTCGGACCAACATGTCTCACACGTGTCATGCGTGTGAGATGTGTAGGTCCGGAATTGTCCCTTTTTGGACAGCCTCAGAGTGGGCGACAGAGCGTGGTTTTATGATGAGTCATGAGTCCGAATGAGATTTCAGTAACATAACCTTGTTGTTCTCCATTGCACCACTATCAGGCGTGCAATTGGAGAACAGCGGGGTTATGCTGCTGAAATTTTGTTCGGACTCATGGCTCGTCATAAATACCACGTTTTGTCGGTCACTCTTGGGTGGGTTTAGGACCTATCTTTTCCTATAGACCATGGTTGCCACGGCATCGCCTGCGCCGACTAGGCGTCCAGGCGGTCACCGCCGGACGCCATGGTGAATCGCGTTGCCAGGGTGTGTGTATGTTGCGAGCCCTTTTATAGTGGCCCAGTGCGTGAATCTTCTTGATTGAATGAATGTTTTGCATATAGAATGGCTGAGGACGACCGACGGTGGATGTATAGTGGTTGGATGAAAAGTGGAGCTCACACGAGGGAGTGGGTAATCAACGCTGAGAAATTTGTTGATCGTGCATTCGCTTTGACAACAAACACTGGCGCGAGGTGCCCATGCATGAAGTGCAGAAATTCTCGTTGGCAAGACAAGAGGACGTTGTCATTGCATATTTGCAAATATGGTTTCGTGCCAGGTTATGAAGTTTGGTCTTTTCACGGCGAGACAGGCCGTGAAAAAACGGTATTAGTAGTGGAAGAAGAAGATGATAGCGTTGCTGACGATAGGATGGATGAGATGGTTGATGCTATACGACCGGAGTTTGAATCAAACCCCGAGGATCCTCCAACGCCGGAGGTTCAAAAGTTTTTCGACATCCTTCGAGCTTCAAAAGAGCCATTGCATGAGCACACCACCGTAAGCGTTCTCTCTTTCGTGACTCGTATTATGGCTATTAAGTCAAAGTTTGCATTTTCAAACAATTGTTATAAGGAGCTCTTGAATCTGATCAGCGATATCCTTCCTAAGAACCATAAGGTGCCGAAAGACATGTATCAGTCAAAGAAAATGCTTTCTGCTCTCGGTATGGAGTATGAGAAGATTGATGTGTGCCGAGATAATTGTATGCTGTTCTGGAAAGAACATAGTAATGAGGTGAAATGCTTAAAATGTGGTAAACCAAGATTCGTAGAGGTCATAAATGAAGACGGAGAGAAGGTGACGACAGAGGTTGCTCATAAGCAACTTCGTTACATGCCTCTTACACCTCGGGTGAAACGATTGTTTCTATCAAAGAAAACCGCTAGACATATGCGATGGCATAAAGAAGGTGTACGTGAGAATAATCAAGTAATGGTGCACCCATCTGATGGTGCGGCATGGAAGGCTCTAGATGATTTTGATGCAGACTTTGCTAGTGATGCAAGGAATGTTCGCATCGGGTTGGCAACTGATGGATTCACGCCTTTCAATGTAACGGCATCGTCGTACTCTTGTTGGCCCGTGTTTGCTATTCCATACAACCTTCCACCTTCATTTTGTATGAAATATGAATTTATGTTCCTGTGTCTCATTATACCCGGTCCAGATCATCCTGGAACACGACTAAACGTGATGCTGAAGCCCTTGATTGAAGAGTTGAAACAATTGTGGAAAGGAGTTGAAGCATATGACTATGACCAGAAAAAAAATTCAATCTTCGAGTTGCGTATCTGTGGTCGGTCCACGATTTTCCGGCATACGGTATTTTTTCTGGTTGGAGTTGTCATGGAAGGTTGACATGGCCGATATGTGCGAAGGACACAGATTGTTTCCATCTGAACTTCGGGGGAAAGATTTGTTACTTGATTGCCATAGATGCTTTTTGCCCATGAATCACCCATTTAGGTTACAGAGGAACAATTTCAAGAAGGACAGCATTGTTGTAAAGGGACCACCAAGGCATTTAAATGGTACAGAAATCGCTGATATGCTGAATGAGTTGGTCCTTAATGAAAATGAGGATGGATTTGTAGGATTCGGAACCGAACATAATTGGACCCACATATGTGGTTTATGGGAATTGCCGTACGTCAAATCACTAATTCTGATGCACAACATTGACGTTATGCATCAGGAACGTAATGTTGGTGAAAGCATTATAAGTACATGTATGGATTTTACTGACAGGACAAAAGATAATGTAAAGGCGAGAAGAGATTTAGCTGAGATTTGTAATCGACCAACCCTTGAGTTGACGAATAGTGGTGGCAAGCCACGTGCCCCATTTTGTTTAAAACCTGAAGAAAAAAACAAGTAATGAGGTGGTTGAAAAATTTGAAATTCCCAGATGGTTACGCCGCGGGATTTAGAAGAGCTGTGAACTTGAAGACAGGGAAATTAAATGGATTGAAAAGTCACGATTACCACATAATAATGGAAAGACTCCTTCTTGTAATGTTTCGTGGGTACCTGAATGATGATGTGTGGAAGGCATTAGCTGAGCTGAGCCATTTTTATAGACAACTTTGTGCGAAAGAAATTAAGAAAGATATGATGGAGATGCTAGAGAAAGAGATCCCGGTGCTTTTATGTAAACTGGAAAAAATATTCCCTCCAGGGTTCTTCAATCCAATGCAACATTTACTGGTTCATCTGCCATATGAAGCTAAGGTAGGTGGCCCTGTGCAATATAGGTGGATGTATCATATTGAAAGGTCCCTAAAGAAGCTTAGAGCGATGGTTGGTAATAAGGCCAGAGTTGAAGGTTGCATCGCAGAAGAATTTAAATTGAAAGAGATAGCATACTTCACTAGTGTATACTTCGCTGAGCATCACAATGTCAACACACCTGCTACACGGTACCATATGGATGAAGACCATCCTTGTAGTGATCTCCAAATATTTGGGTGGAAGGGCATAACTGTTGGTGTTTCCACGACATATTATGTAACTCAGGAAGAACGAACAAATGCCTTGCTCTACATGTACTCAAATATGGAAGAGATGGAACAATATTTCGCGTAAGTGATTCGTTTTAGTTTTATATTTTACCTCCAAATTTTATACCCGTTTGTTTACCTATTCGTTACATTGACAGTATGTTTGATTCGAAATACTTGACGTCTGGTCGTCAACCAACGGAGAAGCAATTAGATAAATTGCGTCGAGAAGGAGTAAATGGCGGGCCTAGTTTTCTCACTTGGTTCAGAGAACATGTAAATCCTTACCTTTTCTGACACGTATTATTTTACTCTACTAGGTTAATTATCTTATAATCTCTTATGATTTGCAGTGCGTGCTCGCTGACAATGTACATATAGACTTGCGACAGCTCTCTTACGGGAGTATTAGTGCCAAAAGTTACGGTCGCTATGATGTTAATGGTTTCTGCTTCCGTTCAACTATATTTGAAGCATATCGACCTCTAGCGGCAACAACTAATACTGGTGTTGTTACAAGGGTTGTTGATGGACAAGGACACGAAACTATGTATTATGGAATCATCAAAAATATAATCGAGTACAAATTTGTCGGGAATAAGGAGATTAAAGTAGTCTTCTTCGATTGTGATTGGTTCGACCCTAAACATGGTACTCGTGAAAACCAATTTGGGATGGTTGAAGTCAAACACGCGAAACGATTATCTAGTTGCGACAATTTTGTCCTTGCTCACCAAGTCGAGCAGGTGTATTATATGCCCTACCCATGTGAAAAACTAAGTGCTTGGTGGGTAGTCTACAAAGTGAATCCTCGGGAACGTCTACACACCCCTAGTGATGACGCTTATCAATTGGAGGTTGAAGAGGTCGATGAGGTTTATCAAGATGATGAATTGTCGACTTCGTTTAATGTAGAGTCAGAATCGTCGACAGATTCTTTTCTCGGCGATTCTAATGATGTGGCAGTTCCCGAGAAAAGGAAACACCAACATAAGAAGAAAAAAGTAACATGGCGTGCTTTGGGGAGAAAAGGACAAATTGATCCTGATTTTGATGATAATTGACAAGTAATTGTTTTCATACATGGATATGCAATATACTTCATATTACATGTTTTTTCATATGTACAAACCTTCTTTACTAATAAATGCTTGTTTGTGCTTATTTTGAACAGGATGTCGAAAAAGGTGAGGAGTGTCACGAGGAAGCTCTTCCGCTTGGGGAGTTCATCGGCGAGTACTCCGGCGAGTACACCGACGAGTCAGGAGGACACCCTATTCCAGGGTAGTTCCTCTTCTTCAAACAGACGTCGTCAAGAGCAGCTCCTGAGATGCATAGATCCGACATTAATTGGTCGGCCTATTGCATTTCAACTAGATGAGGAGGTAACTTTCAGATTGTTTTTTATGCCAGTTATAAACTATTACTAATTGTTTCAATACTGTTTTGTAGGAGGAAGAACACTTGGAGAGTGCGGGTCATGAGGATGATCCGGTGGGTGGCGGGCAAGAGGGGGATGTGGGGCAGGGGGATGACCCAGAGGGTGTGGGGCAGGGGGATGACCCAGAGGGTGCGGGGCAGGGGGATGACCCAGAGGGTGCGGGGCAGGGGGATCTCCCGGAGGGTGCGGGTCAGGACGAAGGTGCTGAGGCTGTCGGCGGGTCCTCGGTATCTTTCAGGACGAGCCACTTGGTCGCTCCACCAGTAGTCTCTTCCGGTGGAGCCAAGATCGAGATTACGCCTGTTGGTGACGGGTAAGTGTAATACTCTTCTGTTGTTTTGCTTTTGTTTTCAAAAAATTTCTTTCACTAAACTAATTAACTTTATTTATTATGTATTTCTAGATCTTGGATTGACTCTCGGTTCGACGGCACTTCGAGGGTCAGGCAGGTTAACCAGATATTGGGTAACATGTGTCGTCTGCACTACCCAGGGGTGCTGACAATGCCGACCGGTGAGCGGGTTCTATGCCAGACATGGTACCAGTACCGGTTCGCTCCTGACGGGCGCCACGGAACTGCTCAGGGGGCGGTGTCTCATGACTTCTGGGTATGCAAGTGTTTTTTCAATCTACTTTTAGACTTTTCGAGTTACAACACTGTACTAATCATTACTTTTGCAGTTACGCTTTTGCTTGCCAGAAGTCGGCAATCACCATAACCATGCGCTTCAAGTCTTCAACAACAATGCACATAAGGTGGTGAAGGACGCCATTTCGTATGCCCGCATTCAAGCGAACAATGCTTACTACAAGGAGAAGCTAGGGCAACGAATGAGCAAGGCGACGGGCTCATCGTCAATTTATTTGACTGAAGAAGAATACCGTTCGGTAAACAATTCTAACTTTTTACTCTTCGATTGTTGAGATTTGTTGTCATATAATACAAATAGCATCTCTGTTCAGGTGAGGATTCCGTGGTTTGCAAACCGCGAGGACGCCTATTTTGAATTCTGCAAGATTTGGTCTTCAGCCGCATTTAAGAAGACTTCCGAGCAGAAAAGACAATGCCGCGGGACGGATCCGAAGCACAGATATGGTACCGACGGACATATTCGCCACGCTAAATGCTTGGTAAGACCGATCTGTCACTCTCTAGCTATAGATATATTGTAATGCGACTAACTCATTTCTAATGTACAGGAAGCTAAATCTGGCAACGTGCCAAGTGACATAGAGGTGTATACCTCTGGTCACAAAGGAAGCGATCCGACACAACCAGATGTCTTGTGTAGCTAGACAGCCACGGACCATTTGGTGAGATGTTATTAAGAGTTTACGTAATTTCATTTTTCTGCGTCTAGCTAATCGGACATGTTTTTTGCAGGCGCAGTATGGTGAACACATGGTTCGACTCCATGGAGAGGACTATGATTGGCGGAGAGAACCTGTGGACCAAATGGCCGTGTACTCCAGCGGAGGTGGCAAAAGCCATGGACGGTGAGACAGTGTTTTTATTAATGTTTTGTGTATGGTATTGTGATGGTAACTAACCCCTGTTAATGTTGCAGGTACTCCATGTTCAATGGAGTTATTGACTCGAGAGCGGTGAGAGCTCAGAAGTCAGCTCAGTCATCGCAGAGCTCCGTCAGAGTTGGCTTCAGCCGTCGTCGCTCAGAAGAAACCCCGGAGATGGTTCGGATGAGGGAGGAAATGAGGCGGCGCGACGAGCACTACAGGAAACAACAAGAGTACTATACCGCCTGCTTAGCACAACAGCAGGCGATGATCCAAGTAAGCTTACTTTAGAGTGTTGCAGTTCAAAAGTATTCAGAAATAGGTTTAGAACTAACTGATTACATTACAACATGTGTAGCAACTAGCCAGCAAAACAGTGGATTTGACATGTCCATGTTCCAACCACTACCTCTCCCGCCACCACCACTATCTCCTACATCACCTGAGGTACCTCTTAAATACTTAAGTTAGCGTTTAGAAGGGTAGTTGAGTTCGTTTCTAATTTTGTCTATTTCTTCAGTGTTTCCGTACGCCTGGTCAAGATGGAGCCTCCGGGGCAAATGTGGATGAAGCGGGAGGCAGCGGCGGCGCCCACGACCCAAATGTGGGCGATCAGTGAGTATGGATGTGTATAATGAACCTGGATTGAATCTCGATATGTTATGTGACTTTGTATGTGAATTTGGATGGTATATGTGAATGCGGATGTGTATTGTGACTTTGATTGTGAATTAAGTTGTGTTATGTGATTTTGGATGTGATGTGTGAAGTTTTGGATGTGAGATGTGATTTTGTATGTGAGATGTGAAGTTTGAATGTGATTTTGGATGTGTATTTTGATTTTGGATGTGTATTGTGAATGTATGTGAAATTGTGGTTGGATGTGAGTGTGAGTAGGGGAACCAGGAAAAAATAAAAAAAATATCAGGTAACTTCCGTCGGCTTTGACCATAGCCGACGGAAGTTAGCTGGTTTCGGCCACGTGGGCAGAAAGGCTACCTTCCGCCGGCTATGGCCCTAGCCGACGGAAGTTAGCTGCCCCTAACTTCCATCGGCCAGGCTGGCCGACGGAAGTTAGCGCCCCCTCTGCTGACGTGGCAGTGTTCGGCGCTAACTTCCGTCGGCCACGTGAAGCCGACGGAAGTTAGCGTTTTGCCGACGGAAGTTGGCTTCTTCCGTCGGGAAAGGGCTAACTTCCGTCGGCTTTGGCCGACGGAAGTTGCCTGTTTTGTTGTAGTGACTTTCTTGATCTTGTAATTGTCAACAAGAGGAAGAAATTTGAGGATTAAGGGGAGGGATTGAGAGTTTAAAAGGGAAAATTTTGGTTTTCTCTAGGACTCGTTTCAAGGGGAGTTTATTCTCTTTTGCTTTATTGATGATTCCGAGAAATGCACTCATTTGAGATTTTGTTTGAAATCTTCATTTATTTCTTTTCTGTTTGGCCTAATGAACTTTTTTGGCTTTTATTTGGCTTTTGGTCATTAGGTTGAACTCTTTATTTTATTTTTTTTATTTTCCTTGTTTTGTTTCTTTGTTTCCACATTTGGTTATAGGTGAACAAAGTGAAGAGTAGAGTGTTGACAATGCACTCATTAAGGGGGAGATTGAGGAGCCATGGTGGAGACCGTGGGCCTCATGACTCTCAGATGATGATTGATTGTCAACGAAAGAGATGATAAAGGAAACCCTCCGAGGGGAGGCACCTCGAAGGGGGATTTCGGAGGAAGAGGTGTTGCCACGACGTTAACCAGTGTGACATGTATATGGACGAATGATCGACGAGCTTGAGGAACTGCGGAATCATAGTGGTCCAATCCGGGTACATGACGCAAGGGCGACAAGTTAGTGTCGTTGCGTTGGTCGTGTGACTCAGGTACATGGACATATGATTGCAAGGCTGAGAAAGCTACGAGGTCATGGTAGTCTAATCCATGTACACGGTGCAAGGGTGGCAATCGCTTTGACAGTTTTGACATAAAACTATCAACCACATCAACCGTAGACGTGAAGATCGACGTACCTGATGCGAAGCGATGCCATCCACGGAAGTGAAGCATCGAAAAAAATATCTAGATTATGTGTTTTACATTTTTATTGTTCGGGCCTTAAATCTGTAAAATATAACCAAGCGGTAGTTAAATCTTTTCCTTAAATGTTTTAGGCTGTAAATACCCTTTGGGCTGCCATCTAGGGGCAACACTTTTGAATCAATTTTTTCATTCAAAAAATTGTGTTCATTTTCTCTACAGCCACCGAGCGGTTTTTCTTGCTGCCGGCTAGAAATCAGCACAACCACTGTGAAATCTTCTCTGATTTCTCTGCTGTTTTTTTCTCTACCATCAGTCTATCGTTGGCTGGCTTGGATCTTTGTTCCATCTCGGAGTTACTGCTGTTCGATTTTTTTATATAGCACCTTACTGTGGTTTTGCGTCCAAATGAAACGGGCGTGATGAAATTTTCAGAGTTCTGGATCCATTTCATCTTCCGTCGCCACCGTTTGCTTTGCTGTGGGCGGTACTGTTCTTCCGATTGCTTTTCGGTCACCCTAGTGCATAATAGTCGTTTTAGTGTTTAGGTGATAGTATAAAAATATTAGTCATCCCGTCGACCGAAGCATTTCTCCTCTTCTCCCAAAGCATTTCTGACAATAAAAACACGTGTTTTTCCTGTTCTCCCAAAATGTTTCTGACAATAAAAACACTAAAAAATGGGGTATGTGTGGCCACGAGTTGAACTTAGATAACACCACTAAAATCTTGCTTTGATAACCAGTTGAAATAGTTTGTTTTGCTTTATTTACTATTATTTTGGTATATTTAATCATGTTTAAAACGATTAATATTTATATATCGAAGGAAGTATGCTTGTATCACGTGGAGATAGTGCTGTGTCCGGCAAGCCGGTCTTCGCTCGAAGCGAACGGCGCCACCGTATCTTGGACGAGACAGCGTGATGCATTGATTTGTGAGTTTGTTTTCTCGAACCATCGCCACTGCTTCGTTATCTTTCGCCTACTGCTCCTGTGCTTGAAAGGACACAACCTCCATCTCATCTCGGCCTTGTTCTGCGCGCCAGACAATTTTTGGTGATCGGATCGGCATGCACTATGTTGAAATTAATTGCTCATGGTGCGTACGTCTTTCAATTGCATCACTGTCGGCAATTTCTGGGTCATCAGTAACTGCGCCTTGAACCTTTACTTCAACAAAGCGTAGATTAAATGCTTGAGCACCTGTGTTTTCATTTCATCTAGCCATTGCTTTGTGTTTACTTTAGTTTTTGTGTCCTGAGTTTATCTGAATTTTTGCGTTACTACTGAGAACTTTTCATCCTAGTCAATTCCCTGTAACCACTGTTTGTGTTCCAGTTCCAGTTCTTGTTATTTGTTTGTCCTGTCACGCTTTCCAAGAAGACATTTTGGTGGTGATATGTGTTTTTCGGATAAGTTGTATACTTGAGTTTGAATGATTGATGTCGTGCTTGTCTGATTAGTGACTATATTGTGTCTGCATATCTTGTTATATCAATTATCTGTCTCTCTGGACATTGTGTTAGTGTCTTTTCAATTAGAACACTAGTTGTTTTTTGGAGGCTAGATTATTTTAGTGCTTGTGATTCTTTAGATTGTCATTTCACATCATATCAGATAGGAAGATAATAGCACTAATTTCATCTGTGGCTTATGAATCTATCTTGTTTTCGCTTGTTGTCTTTAGAGGTGCGTTGGATATTAAGAAAAGATCATTTATTTTAAAAAAAATATTGAGGCGTTTATTCACCCCTCTCTAATCGTCTGTTTCCATCCTACATATACTCCTTCTCCCTAAACAAAAATGAGTCAGTATAATATCCACAATTGTTATATGTACAAAAAGGAAGATGGCTAGGAAAACATCACACCCCAGATTTAGACCACATACATGATAGCCTCAATTACACCATTATTGATGTTGAAATGGAAGGCGTACATTGTGCCAACTTCTAACGAGTTATTTTAAAAAAATTGACCATAACCAATAGTTAGATAGCACCGTCCATCCGCAGATTTATGCACCACCATCAGAACTACCTCAGATCCTACTGCTGCCACTTGAATCTCGGTGGTCTATTGGTGTAGGTGAGGTGTAATGTACATCTCATAGTACTGCCTTAAAAAGTATTATAACAATAAAATTTAAACAAAAGCTAGTTACCCAAGACGATCTACATAGATGATATATGTAAACACTAACATGTCCAGATAACTTACCACCAAATTTTTGTTGATAATTGCATTATATATTGTGCATACATATAACAAAATCTTAGAGGATAAAAGTGTCGAGATGTCTTGCAGGAGAGCCTTCCTTACTAGAGTTACATCTATTAGATTGCCAAAATAATAGATGTACTTCTGTTGCTCCATTTTGTCGATGTTAATCTTTCTTGCTATCTTCTTTCCCTTCCTATCCACAATATTGCTAGGGCCCTCCTCTGACATTATAATGAAATCATGTCAAGCACATAAACAAAACATGCATATCTAGTGTTGACACGAAAACGTGCCCCCACAATTGGGTCAGTTTGACGATCCAAAAGCGTGTGGATACTTAGGGACAAGCCTAAGCGTGACACAATACTGGCGTCGCGTTCCGACTACCCTTAACAGTGGCAAGGGGGGTGGAGTCTCAACTTAATCATATCACACAAGAAATAATCCAATTAGCCGAAATATATAGATAAAATAAGCCAATCAGCCGAATGAAGCCTGATTGGTACATGATTTACCATGCGAAGTGATCACCGAAAGGGGGCCTTCGAAGTCTGGTGCGAAGGGTGCGCCGAAGGTAGCCTTCGGCGTTCGGACCGATCTGGCCGAAGATAGGCTCCGAACAGATCGTGGCGCAAAATCAACTCCGAACAACAGGGTTCGTTGTGAAGCCCTTCGATACGACGAAGTATAACGCAGATCGCTTGGCGCAACTATGTCCGGTGTGGTGTGCTAGCGTGATGAAGCCTTGGCGCGATGAAGCCTGGTGCGAAGCATCTCCGGTATGAGGGACATGACTAGACCGACAATAGCGTGATGGATCCGGCACGGGCGGACGAAGCAGGGGTTCGCTGAAGGGTGCTCTGGTAGCCTCCGAAACCAGCTTCCTAGCTTCGGAAACCTTCGGCGAAGGGGCTCTAACCGTGAAACCTGCAGCAGAATATAGATCAAGTGCCACTTCGGCCTGGAGACCAAATTTACTAAGTGTTGCAGTAGGGAAACGAAGGTAGCAATTTGTTACGTAGATTAACGGATGGTTCGCAGGCGAGCCAACAAGGTGATAGCAATCTGTTATATAGATTAACGGGTACTTCACAAGCAAAACAACAAGGCTTACCACTGTTTCGACGTGGTCATCGGAGGGCTTCTAGGCAAACCCATGAAGGTTGTGTAGAAAAGTAAATAAAAGTAAAGGTACGGTTCAAACTAGGGTTTAAAGTTGGCTTGTGTTGTGCGGGGCCTAATGAACCGGCCTCACCCCTATATTTATAGGGGCTAGTCTTCTTGTTTCTAATACTAATGTTATAAGATTCGTTCTTTTCAAGTTTAGAGATAAAAACATCCAGAATCAATATCAATCTCTATCTCCGAAGCTGGCCCGAAGTGGGCCTTCGGCAGGCCTACCGAAGCCTGCTCACTGAAGCTTCGGCGAGGTAGGCCTCCGAAGGGCCTTCGGGCCAGAGCTAGCAGGTCACTAAAAAGCCTCCGAGGCCTCATGTCTAATGGGCCTTCGGCACTATAAGGCTTCGGCCTGTACCAGGACTTGTGTATTTTTGGCCCAAATTACCAAAATTGATATTTTGACAATCTTGACCATTAATGCCATTTTTTGCTATCAACACATGCCCCTCTTCCTTTTAGTGAACTAAGTGAACTAAAAGTATAACGGGCTAAGGACGATACCTTCCATATCGGCCTTTTGACATTGTCAAGTGCTTTGCCACACACTTGGGAAGTACTTTTTCAAATACCTGCCATTTAAAGCTCTTCGAAATCGCTCTCCTTGTAGAGATTCTAACAAGTATGCATTACCTGAAGCGATTTCAAGTACCTTAAAAAGGACCTTCCCAACTAGGGGACAA
Source organism: Zizania palustris (assembly GCA_019279435.1). Lineage (NCBI taxonomy): Eukaryota > Viridiplantae > Streptophyta > Magnoliopsida > Poales > Poaceae > Zizania > Zizania palustris. Next base: position 67,688,749 of record JAAALK010000287.1, on the reverse strand, counting down.
TTTACCAAATTTGGGGCTCTTAGTGCCTAAGGGCAAAATCGTCTTCCAAACCAAGTCGCCAACTTGAAACGACTTCGGTTTAACTCTTTTATTGTAGACTTTAGCTACTCTTATTTTGTCTTTCTCTATATCTTCTAAAGCCCTCAACCTCTTATTGGTCACTTCTTCCAAATTATCTATTAAAAGAGTTTCATATTCATCGACCGATAAGCCGTCTTGTTTAAGAAATCTTAAAGAGCCAAGATCCACCTCTACTGGTAGAACGATTTCTTGCCCATATACTAACTCATATGGACTAACGATTTCTACAAGCCCACAATGCTTTTGAAAGCACTTCATGCCACCTTTTAGGGAACTCTTCAATTTTATTCTTAATGAGCTTAATTACAGTTTTATTACTAGACTCGGCCTGACCATTGGCCTGAGAATAATATGGTGAAGAGTTTATTAATTTAATACCATAAAATTCGGCAAAGTCTCTCACTTGTTTAGCAATAAATGAAGTACCCTGATTTGTAGTGAGAGCTTGGGGAATACCGAATCTATGAATAATGTGCTTCAAGACAAAATCAGTTACCTCATTGTGAGTCATGTTCTTGAGAGGCACGACTTCGGTCCATTTGGTGAAGTAGTCTGTCGCCATCAGTACGAACCGATGCCCTTTTGAAGAGAGAGGATGAATTTGGCCGATAAAGTCTAAACCCCAACCTCGGAATGGCCATGGCTTGATAATAGGATTAAGTAGCGATGCATGACATAACTGAATATTACCAAACTTTTGACATACTTAACACCCTCTATAATATTTAAAACAATCCTCAGTCATAGTCGGCCAGTATAAACCCGCTCTTTTGAGCATCCAACTCATTTTATGGGCTGACTGATGAGTGCCACAAAGCCCTTCATGGACCTCTCCTATAGATACTTTGGACTGATCGACATCTAAGCACTTTAAAAGTACTCCATCAATAGTTCAGCGGTATATTACATCATCTAGTAACATAAATTTAAATGCTTGTCGTCGGACTTTCTGATCAATCTTTTGATTAGGATCTCTTAAATACTAGATGATTGGAATTCTCCAATCATCCTTATGGACATCCGGAGGGTTTGCTAACTCTTTTCCCAGAGTAACATCTAAATTGCTAAGTTCGGAGTGCCCTCGGGTCTTTCCTGTTTCTGTCGAAGGCTGATCGGATCGGCCGTGCGGAGCCGATCACACCGAGGTCCTCCGCCGGAGGGGTCCGCGTGTGAATACCTCTATTTCCTAGAAGGCTTCGGTGTGAGGGCTCCGGCGTGTCGGATCCTTCGGTGGATAAAGGGCTCCGACAAGAGGGCTCCAGCACGCAACACCCTGCGAAGGTTAGAGGGGTCCGATCCGGAGGGTCCGACGGACGTTCTTCGGTAGTGAGACCAAGCATTGGCTTTTCCTATACAGAAAATTTTCCTCTCCTGACTTGATAGTTAGATGCTTGCTGATCTAAATCATTCGCAATTGAATTGGCTTCTGTTGACACATGAGAAATTTTGAAGTCATCAAAAGTAGAAGCTATGTCTAAACATTTATCCAAGTAACTGTTTAGCAAGCCATTAAAACATTGACCACTTTTAGCTACTTGTTGTACTACTAATAGAGAATCACCATATGCATGAACATTTTTAATACCCATGGAATATAGCAATTCGAGTCCTAAAAATAAAGCTTCATATTCGACTTGATTATTAGTAGAAGGAAACTCTAAGCGGGTCGAGGTCTCAAAGCGCATGCCACTAGGTGATATGAGAACTACTCCAATACCTTGGCCATTCTTGCAAGCCAAACCATCAAAATAAAGTTTCCATGGTACTACTTCAATTAGAGCAATATCTTTACCCCAATTGACATCTATGTGGTGATCAACTATGAAATTAGCGATGACTTGGCCTTTCATAGCCCTTAAAGGTTCATAAGCTAAACATATTCTATCAAAGCATAAGCCCACTTTACGATTCTGCCACTTAGAATCGGCTTTTGCAACATGCATTTTACGACATCGATTTGACAAGAAACAATGCATGTGCTAGGGAGAAGATAGTGACCTAATTTGGTACATGCATAATAAAGTGATAAACATAAACGCTCCACAAATATGTACCATGTCTCGGCATCCAGCAAGTGACAACTTAAAAATGTGATGATGTACTCTCTCCCCTCCACCTCCTGGGTTAGCACGGCTCCTATCACGCTATCTTCTGCAGCAATATATAACCGAAATGGAATTCTGGCTTTTGGTGCTCTTACCACGGGCGGTGACGACAAGCACTCTTTAATTTTCTCAAAGGCACTTTGTTGACTTGTGTTGATAGCAAAAAATGGCATTAACGGTTAATATTGTCAAAATATCAATTTTGGCAATATGGGCCGAAAATACACATGTCCTAGGTTGGGCCGAAGCCCTACAAGGCCGAAGGCCCACAAAACTATGGGCTTCAGAAGCTTCCGGCAAGTCTTGCATCCTTCGGCTCGAAGCCCTTCAGAGGCCCACTCAGCAGAAGCTTTAGCCCGAAGAGCAGGCTTCGGTGGGCCTAGCCGAAGGCCCACTTCGGGTAGAGTTAGAGATTGAATCCAATTTTGACTAAGTCTTTTCACGCGTGATTAAGCCAAATCTTATCAGATTAGGCTTAGAGATTAGATGTCTAGCCCTTATAAATATAGGGGTGAGGCCGGTTCAGAACCCCCCAACACAAATCAACCACAAAGCCCTAGCTTTGAACCGTACTTAACTTTACCTTTACTTTTATACATTCTTCGTGGTTCGCTTGGAAGCCCTCCGATGGCCACTTCGGAACAGCGGTAATCCATGTTACTTCGCCTTGTTAATCTAAGTAATAGATTGCTATCACCTTGTTACTTCGCCTGTGAAGTATCCGCTAATCTGTGTAACAGATTGCTACCTTCGCCCCTAGTGCAACACTTAGCAGGATTCGGTTCTCAGGCCGAATTGGTACTTTGAATTTACTCTGTTGCAGGCGAGACTGCTGCTTTGACCGCCTGTGTTGGACCGTCATGCTGTTGTCGGTTTGGCCAAGTCCTGTACACTAGCAAGCTTCATCAACAGGCTTCGTCATGAACAGGCTTTGCCACGCTCGTACTCCACTCCAGACGAAGTCGCGCTCGCGCGTTGCGTCTAAGTCATTATTCTGTATCTTCTTGTACCGGAGGCTTCACGCCGAACCCTGCTGTTCGGAGGAGGTTGTCACGTCTAGATTGGTTTGGAGTCCATCTTCGGCCATATCAGTCCAAATGCCGAAGACACCCTTCGGCGGGACACTTCGCATCAGACACCGAGGGTACACTTCGGTGGCACCCTTCTGTAACACCCCAAATTTTCAATACAATAAAAATATTATTAATTCAATTTCTTGGAATTTATATTTCTGAAAATACTTTTAATACCCTTTTATACCCTTTTAAACTACAACATAGAGTAGATGGCCAAACTAGGAGGTGAAACTTTTTGTATATGATCCTAAGACCAAAATATATTTTTGAGAATTTTTATAAATTTTTACCAACCTTGGAAGTATCCCTAAGATTTTAATCTATTTTCTGGAGTTATTTTTATTCAGAAATGTTTTAAAACAGTAATGGGCCCCTCTCCCTCCTTTCTCTCTCTCCCGGCCGGCCCAGCCCGTTACCTCGCGTGCCTTAGGCTGACAAGCCGACCCCACCTGTCGGCGCCGATTTCCTCCCCTCGCGCGCGCACCCGACACCGCGGCCCCACCCGTCAGTCGCCACCCTGCTCGCTCGCGCCCGCTGGCCAGTGGCCCCCGTCTGTCAGACCCGTCGTCTACCTCGCGCCGTCGCCCCCAAATCGCGCCGGCCGACGACCCCCGCCTCGGATCCGCCTCGCTGGCCCCTCCCGCATTGAATTGACGCCATTAAACGACTCCCCGCGCCTGGCCGACCGTTTCCCCCCGTTAAACCGCGCCTTTACGCCACGGGATCACCGCTACGCGTGCATGGCCGAGCCCTCGCCGGCGAGTTAATCCCCCCCCTCGACTTTCCTTGTATTCGTCGCCCGTTATCCCTCGCCGACGACCCTATTTATACCCCTAGCCTCCACCACGTTCGACCCCCACGCCCAATCGCCGCGAGAACGAACAGAGCGCCCTCCATTTGCCTTTTAGCGCTTTCCCCCTGCTTCGCCTCCGGCCGCCTCTCGCCGTCGCCCCGGACCACCCCGGCCCACGCCTCCGCCACCGTCGTGACCGCAAGGACGTCCCCTACCTCGGCCACGCCTCTGCCGGTCAAGGAGATCGCCGGATCACCGTCGCCGTCGAGTACCCGAGGAACCTTCCGCGTCTACCCCTACCTCGGCCACGCCTCCGCTGGTCAAGGAGATCACCGGAACACCATCGCCGACGAGGAGCCCGAACAGCTTCGTCGTCTACCCTCGCCGCCGACCACTTCCCGTCGACCCCTCGCCTCGCCTAAGGTACCGTCGTGACCGCCGGAGTACCCTCTTTCCATTTCTAGGCTTAGCTAGGGCCGCCGTCGCTCGCCATGGCCCCTGGCCCACTCGCCGTCGTCGGGGAAGATGACCGGCACGGGTCGAGTACCCGTGCCGTGTCGGATTTGATCCCGACCGTGCGATCGCGATCGGACGACGCGTGTGAGCCCACGTACGTGATCTAATCCGCACCGTTAGATCTCGGCGAAGGGGTATGTTTTAATCTCGCGCGTCCATTTCCATTTAAAACCCGCGATCGATCTCGTGCGTCCACGTAGTACCCTTTCGCGCGTTTTAATCCTGTCCGTCCATTCTCACTTAAGCGCCCCGCCTCGCCTGCGCACGTTGGATCTGGATCCAACGGTCCAGATCGAACCGGCGCACGCGCACAGTGCGCGGGTTCACCGTGAGCCTGGCTCACCGTGGACCCGAGAGGGTTTAAATTTGATAATAAATTCCAGAAAAGGTTTAAAACTTGTAAAATTCATATCTGGCGCATTTGAACTCTAAAAATTGCCATTCCAATTTCAAAAAATTCATAATATTATCCTCTACATGTTTATGCAATAAAAACAGTAGGTTTACTTTGGACATTTCATGTTTATTCAAATGAATATTCAAATGCCTTTAGGGTTAAAATATAAATTCAAATATTTAAACTTTAGAAAAATTTATATTTATTTCCTTTCTGTCCATGTACTGAAAACCATTAAATTAACATGAACTTTTCATTTCAAAGTTATTTGAGAGCTTAATATGACAATAATCACATTTAAACACCCCTTTCTAAAAAGGACAACTTTTTAATTCCCTTAAAATTTATTTATGAAATAAATCACAGAACCTTAACAATTGAATTTATTTTATTTTTAATCAAACCAACTTTGACCTATGTGCTTATCATGTAATGTTATATTGTTTGATTGAATATTGTGTTCATTTTATTTTACTTTACTATATCAAAAAGACTACGACGTCACCGAGGAGCCGGAGCAGTTCCCCGAAGTCCCTCCCTCTCCCTTTGCTGAACAAGGCAAGTCACCAAACCAATCTTTTGAGCATATTGAACCCATGTTTGATTAAACTATCGCTAAAATCCATAGGTTATATATGCATTAGTCAAATGAACCCTTACATTATAATTATTTAGGATCCCCCGACCTTGATGTGCAACCCAAGCCATGCTATCTTGCCTAACCTCCTTGTCACCATATGATCAATGATATTAGCTAGTGTCCAATGTATTGACACGATCGCTATAGGATAAAAATGAGTCGTAGCAAAATTGTTCTATTATATGATCCCCGTTACTTCTTATCCTTGGAAATTCTGTTGGTGATGAGTTATGGTTGTGAGTGTATGCATGGTGGGTTCCGGGTGCAAGCTAGGGCATTGGTCGGTAGCACCCGGGGCACTATAAGGACCGGTCTGAGGGATCCGTTGCAATACACTTACGTACTAACCACAAGTCTAGTGGGTAAGTCCTAACTAAAGTATGGGTTGTTCCAAACCGAGGCCACCATTTGGAGATGGGTCAAGTTGCACCTGCGGGTGACTTGTACCAATGTGGCGCAAAAGGGGGTGCGACGTTAGCCGGGATGCGGCCCGGCGCGCCGGCGAAACCTAGAGCGGGTGGTTATCGCTTGGAACCTTTCATGCCGAGGTTTTGGCACGAGTTCCCGTGGTATGGGTCATCTCGTTTGGGATGAGTGCGTGCCTTGTGGGTACAGTAGTACATCTCTGATCAGAGTCTTAAATCTTTTCGAAAAGCCGAGCCCACGGTCAAGGGCGGGTTGCGTGACATCCCCCAGTTAGTTTACTTTGAATATGTATGTGCATGATGGATTGACATGTAAGGACTGTTGTGCGAGGAGGTAAAACGTACTCCTCGAGTTAGTTGGTGTTGTTGATGTTCATATTTACTTTTCCGCATGATTAAAATGTGATTACACTAAATGCAATAACTGAAACTGTACTTTTCCGCAATGTTAGCCATTACCCTTCCTTGTTTATTACCCTGCATTACTACTTGCATTTGCGGTGGCTTGTTGAGTACTTTTTCTACTCATACCCGTTGAACACCTAAGAGGATGCCTACTATGAAGATAGTCTGGAGTAGCGACCCAGTCGAGAAGAAAAATCCTGAAGAAGATGTTCGTCATGCCGTTTTCTAATTGTTTTCATTTACTGTTTTTATTAAAACATTGATGTAATAAATATGGTCTGCGTACCATGGATATTGTCGTATGTACGTTGTCGCATGATGAACCTCTTGTATTATTGTTTTTCTTATGAAATTCAATAATGTCTCGATTTGATAAATTGGGGCGCTACAAGATGGTATCAGAGCCGACTCGACTGTAGGAAGCCAAACAGACCCGCCTAGCCATTAGCCACAGGAAATTATTTCCCGAAAATCTACTTTATAAACTTTGTTCCTCTCCTCACTTTTATTCAACTTGCTGTTTTGTAGATGCCAGTCTACCAAGTGCACAGCTACTGCCGTCACTACGAGGGCTTCGTCCGGGAGCTCCGTATGATGCTCATCTTCCTCGGGTTCCTCTTCGAACCCGAATTCCAAGGAGTGTACCCCGACGAGTTCGCCGGGCCTTGCGACGTCTCCCTCACCGTCCACGGCTCCGGGGAACACCTGCCGCCCTACACCACCGCACTTGGAGGCCCGACTTTCGACGTCGCGTGCCAACGAGTCGCCCTCCAGGCCCTCATGGAGCTGAGGATGATCTACGACGATCGTCTTCAGAACTCGTCCTTCCGGCTTGTGCCGAAGCGTACTCCCGGCGCCCACCGTAGCATCTACCTCAGAGTTCACTCCGTGCATGATCCGGTCATGGCCCGGCAGTCGCGTCTTCTATAGGCTATGGACGATCTCCACACCGAGGCGGTGCTCGACGCCGATGAGCACCATGAGGCGGTTGAGTTCCTTCGTGAAGAAACGAAGAACTTGATCCAACAGAATGGCGAGTTGCAGCGCAAGATCATGCAGCTGCAGAAGGATATTGCGGAGATGGTTCCTCTTCTTCCAAGGAAGAAGAAGCCCATCCGTGAGCCCCTCCCTCGCCCCAAGAGGATCCCGCCACGACCCTCCCCCACCAGACCCTCCACCAGCGCCCCTGCACCACGCCCCGGCCTCGTCTCCGACTCCATCATCGAGAATTTTCTCGAACCCACCATCCCTCTAGAGCCGCGTACTCGTGGTTCCGAGAGCACGGAGACCGCCTCCGGTGGCGAGTAGGCGCTAGAGGTCGCTATTTAAATAAAAATCATAATTTCGTATGTGGTGCCGTCTGCAACGAGTTGTGTTGTAGATGGAATAAGAGCTTGGATGTAATGAACAATTTATACCACTCTATATATTTATGTGCTTGAATCTTATATGATATTTTTTTGGTTGTATTATTGTTTCGTCATCTTTTGCTTTATCACTATGTATATTCAGAAGATGGCCGACCACCAGAACACCAGTTCCAACAACGGAGCAGGAGGAAGCCGTGATGCACCCGAGGGTGTTGTGCCCAACTAGGGTGCAACGGGCCCGCGTCAGTCTGGGTCGCCCTCCGCCAACCACCCCACCTTGGCGGAGATGATGGCGAATCAAAACCATCTAATCACCGCCCTCCTCACCCAAATGCAGAACCAACAGGCTCAGTTGGACCGTCTGCAGAACGGGGAACCTGCCCCTCGCGCACCAGCACCCGCTCCGCAACTCTCGGAGTTTCTGTGCGTACGCCCGCCCATTTTCTCGAGCACCACCAACCCGATGGAGGCCGGAGATTGGCTTTGTACCATCGGAAAGAAGCTCGACCTCCTCCCCTGCACCGACCGGGAGCGGGTGGCCTTCGCCACTCATCAGCTCCAGGGTCCCGCCGCTGAATGGTGGGACAACTATCATGAGTCCTAGCCAGAGGGCCACGTGGTGACTTGGGCGGAGTTCACCATCGCCTTTCGTGCTGCCCACGTCCCCGCCGGTGTCATCGCGGTGAAACAGCAGGAGTTCTACGACCTGCAACAAGGCAACCGGACCGTCATGGAGTACCTCCATGAGTTCAACCGCCTCGCCCGCTACGCACCAGAGGAAGTGCGCACCGACGCCCTCCGCCAAGCCAAGTTCCTCCGGGGACTCAAGGTTGAGCTGTCCATCCAGCTCGTCGCCACCGACTACGCCGACTTCCAACGGCTAGTCAACAAAGCGCTCATCCAAGAGACTGAGCAGAACAAGCTAGACCTCAAGAAGAGGAAGATGATCGCCTTCAAGCATCAGCAGGCGAACTCTCAGAGGCCCCGCTTCGTCCCTCCGCCACCAGCGCCCGCCTAACATCCTCGGCCCGCCTACAGGCCACCTCACGCCGCCGGTGGATCCAACACCGGGCATCCTCGCCCCGCTCCACCAGCTCCGGCCGCTCAGCCGATGCCAGCCGCCAAGGCTCCGATCTTGAAGGATCGCCAAGGGAGGCCGGTCGTCTGCTTCAACTGCCGCAGGGAAGGGCACTATTCGCACCAGTGTCCTCACCCCAAGCAGACCCAAGGCGCAGCACCCAACCAGGCGGTTCGTGCCCGCGTCAACCACATCAGCGCGGAGGAAGCTCAGGAGGCTCCTGAAGTCGTGCTCGGTACGTTCACTGTGAATTCCGTACCAGCCGTAATATTATTTGACTCTGGAGCAACACACTCCTTCGTCTCGGAAGATTTTGTGAAAACAAACAAATCGGACGTGCTCCCTCTACCCATTCCCATGGTGATTGCCACTCCTGGTAACAGGACCTTAGCCCGCTTATACAGCCCTAAGATTCAAATTGACATCCAAGGAGTATTGTTTCGGGTCGAGCCAGTCCTCATCCAATGCACCGGACTCGACCTTATACTAGGGATGGATTGGTTGATGAAGCACAAGGGAGTGATCGACTGTGCCAGCAAGTCCGTCATGGTAACCAACCCTGAAGGCGCAGCTGTCACCTTTCGGATGACCAGTCGCAAGCCGCTCGAAGCATCCCTTCGCTCGATAGCTCTTGAAGAGGTACCTATAGTCAAGGAGTTTGCGGATGTCTTCCCTGAAGACCTACCCGGAATGCCTCCCAAGCGGGACATCGAATTCAGAATCGAACTTGTCCCCGGGACCACTCCAATCTCCAAGCGCCCGTACCGGATGGCCGCTAATGAACTAGCTGAAGTCAAGAGCAACATCGAAGACCTAAAGCAAAAAGGGTATATCCGACCGAGTACCTCACCTTGGGGTGCACCGGTTATATTTGCCATGAAGAAGGACAAGACCAAGAGGATGTGCGTGGACTATAGAGCCTTGAACGACGTCACCATCAAGAACAAGTACCCATTGCCTCGGATCGACGACCTATTCGATCAGCTGAAAGGATCCTCCATGTTTTCCAAGATTGACCTCAGGTCAGGTTATCACCAATTGAGGATTAGGGAAGAAGACATACCCAAGACTGCCTTCACCTCCCGCTATGGACTTTATGAGTACACCGTAATGTCGTTCGGACTCACGAATGCCCCGGCCTTTTTCATGAACATGATGAACAATGTATTCATGGAGTTCTTGGACAAGTTCATCGTGGTATTCATCGACGATATCCTCGTTTACTCCAAGACCAAGGAAGAACACGAGACTCACCTCCAGCTGACCCTCGGAAAGCTAAGGGAGCAGCAACTGTACGCCAAATACAGCAAATGCGAATTTTGGTCATCTGAGGTGAAGTTCCTCGGCCATGTTATATCTGCCGGAGGAATAGCAGTGGACCCGACCACCGTTGAAGCGGTAACCAACTGGCTGCAGCCCACAACGGTAACCGAGATCCGTAGTTTTCTCGGATTGGCCGGATACTACCGCCGGTTCATCGAGAATTTTTCCAAGATCGCCAAGCCTATGACCAGACTTCTGCAAAAGGAAGTGAAGTTTGAATGGACCCCCGACTGCGAAGAAAGCTTCCAGACCCTCAAGAAGAAGCTAGTGTCAGCTCCTATTCTGACTCTGCCAGACATCCGGAAAGACTTCCACGTCTACTGCGATGCCTCTCGTCAAGGATTGGGATGCGTCTTAATGTAGGAAGGGAAAGTAATATCTTACACCTCCCGACAACTGAGACCGCATGAGCTGAACTACCCAACCCACGACCTGGAACTAGCAGCCATGGTTCATGCCTTGAAGATATGGAGACATTACCTTGTGGGGAACCGGTGTGAGGTCTTCACCGACCACAAGAGCCTCAAGTACATATTCACCCAACCAGATCTGAACCTCAGGCAAAGGAGATGGTTGGAACTGATAAAGGATTACGACTTGGGCATCCATTATCATCCGGGCAAAGCAAATGTGGTGGCAGACGCCCTTAGTCGAAAAGGGTACTGCAATGCCATCATGATTCAGGACCAAGCTCCTTTACTCTACAAGGAGATGGAAAGGCTAAACCTAGGGATCACCACCCGAGCGTACCTCGCTGCCTTGGAATCTCGGCCTGTCTTAATAGACCAGATCCGAGAAAAGCAGAAGGAAGACCCGGACATCCTGGAGATCCAGCAGAACATGAGGAAGGGTAAAGCCCCCGGATTTTCCGAGGACGAGCATGGTACCATCTGGTTCGGAAACCGGATCTGCGTACCCGACAAACCTGAATTGAAGACCCTCATCCTTCAGGAAGCCCATGATACTCTATACTCCATCCATCCCGGAAGTATGAAGATGTATCAAGACCTAAAGGAAAAATATTGGTGGGTCAGCATGAAGAGGGAAATAGCTGAGTATGTGGCCAAGTGCGACACATGCCGGCGAGTCAAGGCAGAGCATCAGAGACCTGCCGGACTTCTTCAACCTCTCAAGGTCCCTGAATGGAAGTGGGAAGAGATAGGAATGGACTTCATCACGGGACTGCCCAGGACCCAAGCTGGTCACGACTCTATCTGGGTGATCGTCGACCAACTCACCAAGGTAGCTCACTTCGTTCCGGTCAATACAACTTACACCGTCGCCAAGTTGGCTGAGTTGTATATGACCCGGATCGTGTGCCTTCACAGAGTTCCTAAAAAGATTGTATCTGACCGTGGGAGTCAGTTTACCTCCAAGTTTTGGAAGAACCTTCAAGAGGAACTCGGCACCCGGCTGAACTTTAGCACCGCCTATCATCCACAGACTGACGGTCAAACCGAAAGGGTCAACCAGATATTGGAGGATATGCTTAGAGCTTGTGCTCTAGACTTTGGCGGAATGTGGGACAAGAACATACCTTATGCGGAGTTCTCCTACAACAACAGCTATCAAGCCAGTCTGCAAATGTCCCCGTTCGAAGCACTCTACGGACGTAAGTGCAGAACGCCGTTGCTCTGGGATCAAACCGGAGAGTCGCAACTGTTTGGGACCGATCTATTAAGAGAAGCTGAAGAAAAGGTTAAGATCATAAGAGACCGATTGAAGGCAGCCCAATCCCGTCAGAAGAGCTATGCCGACAACCGTCGAAGAGACCTAGCCTTTGAGGAGGGCGATTATGTCTATCTCCGAGTCACTCCCCTCCGTGGCACTCAAAGGTTCAACATGAAAGGCAAACTAGGACCCCGCTACGTCGGACCTTTCCAGATCCTCCGACGACAAGGAAAAGTGGCATATCAACTTGAACTGCCTCCATCCTTGGCAAGAGTTCATGATGTGTTCCATGTCTCTCAGCTGAAGAAGTGCCTCCGTGTACCCACCGAGCAAGCCGACCTTCAGCAGCTTAATGTCCAAGAAGACTTGACCTACATAGAAAGACCCATCAAGATCTTGGAAACCAAGGAGAGAGTAACCAGAAGTCGCGTTGTTCGCTTCTGCAAAGTCCAATGGAACAACCATCCCGCCGAAGAAGCCACTTGGGAAAAGGAAGACGAGCTAAAAGCCCAATACCCCGAGTTATTCGAGTAACGTTCCAATCTCGAGGACGAGATTCTTGTAAGGGGGATAGGTTTGTAACACCTCAAATTTTCAATACAATAAAAATATTATTAATTCAATTTCTTGGAATTTATATTTCTGAAAATACTTTTAATACCCTTTTATACCCTTTTGAACTACAACATAGAGTAGATGGCCAAACTAGGAGGTGAAACTTTTTGTATATGATCCTAAGACCAAAATATATTTTTGAGAATTTTTATAAATTTTTACCAACCTTGGAAGTATCCCTAAGATTTTAATCTATTTTCTGGAATTATTTTTATTCAAAAATGTTTTAAAACAGAAATGGGCCCCTCTCCCTCCTTTCTCTATCTCTCGGCCGGCCCAGCCCGTTACCTCACGCACCTTAGGCTGACAAGCCGACCCCACCTGTCGGCGCCGATTTCCTCCCCTCGCGCGCGCACCCGACACCGCGGCCCCACCCGTCAGTCGCCACCCCGCTCGCTCGCGCCCGCTGGCCAGTGGCCCCCGTCTGTCAGACCCGTCGTCTACCTCGCGCCGTCGCCCCCAAATCGCGCCGGCCGATGACCCCCGCCTCGGATTCGCCTCGCTGGCCCCTCCCGCATTGAATTGATGCCATTAAATGACTCCCCGCGCCTGGCCGACCGTTTTCCCCCGTTAAACTGCGCCTTTACGCCACGGGATCACCGCTACGCGTGCATGGCCGAGCCCTCGCCGGTGAGTTAATCCCCCCCCCTCGGCTTTCCTTGTATTCGTCGCCCGTTATCCCTCGCCGACGACCCTATTTATACCCCTAGCCTCCACCGCGTTCGACCCCCACGCCCAATCGCCGCGAGAACGAATAGAGCGCCCTCCATTCGCCTTTTAGCGCTTTCCCCCTGCTTCGCCTCCGGCCGCCTCTCACCGTCGCCCCGGACCACCCCGGCCCACGCCTCCACCACCATCGTGACCGCAAGGACGTCCCCTACCTCGGCCACGCCTCCGCCAGTCAAGGAGATCGCCGGATCACCGTCGCCCTCGAGTACCCGAGGAACCTTCCGCGTCTACCCCTACCTCGGCCACGCCTCCGCTGGTCAAGGAGATCGCCGGAACACCATCGCTGACGAGGAGCCCGAACAGCTTCATCGTCTACCCTCACCGCCGACCACTTCCCGTCGACCCCTCGCCTAGCCTAAGGTACCGTCATGACCGCCGGAGTACCCTCTTTCCATTTCTAGGGTTAGCTAGGGCCGCCGTCGCTCGCCGTGGCCCCTGGCCCACTCGCCGTCGTCGGGGAAGATGACCGGCACGGGTCGAGTACCCGTGCCGTGTCGGATTTGATCCCGACCGTGCGATCGCGATCGGACGACGCGTGTGAGCCCACGTACGTGATCTAATCCGCACCGTTAGATCTCGGCGAAGGGGTATGTTTTAATCTCGCGCGTCCATTTCCATTTAAAACCTGCGATCGATCTCGTGCGTCCACGTAGTACCCTTTCGCGCGTTTTAATCCTGGCCGTCCATTCTCACTTAAGTGCCCCGCCTCGCCTGCGCACGTTGGATCTAGATCCAATGGTCCAAATCGAACCGGCGCACGCGCACAGTGCGCGGGTTCACCGTGAGCCTGGCTCACCGTGGACCCGAGAGGGTTTAAATTTGATAATAAATTCCAGAAAAGGTTTAAAACTTGTAAAATTCATATCTGGCGCATTTGAACTGAAAAAATTGCCATTCCAATTTCAGAAAATTCATAATATTATCCTCTACATGTTTATGCAATAAAAACAGTAGGTTTACTTTGGACATTTCATGTTTATTCAAATGAATATTCAAATGCCTTTAGGGTTAAAATATAAATTCAAATATTTAAACTTTAGAAAAATTTATATTTATTTCCTTTCTGTCCATGTACTGAAAACCATTAAATTAACATGAACTTTTCATTTCAAAGTTATTTGAGAGCTTAATATGACAATAATCACATTTAAACACCCCTTTCTAAAAAGGACAACTTTTTAATTCCCTTAAAATTTATTTATGAAATAAATCACAGAACCTTAACAATTGAATTTATTTTATTTTTAATCAAACCAACTTTGACCTATGTGCTTATCATGTAATGTTATATTGTTTGATTGAATATTGTGTTCATTTTATTTTACTTTACTATATCAAAAAGACTACGACGTCGCCGAGGAGCCGGAGCACTTCCCCGAAGTCCCTCCCTCTCCCTTTGCTGAACAAGGCAAGTCACCAAACCAATCTTTTGAGCATATTGAACCCATGTTTGATTAAACTATCGCTAAAATCCATAGGTTATATATGCATTAGTCAAATGAACCCTTACATTATAATTATTTAGGATCCCCCGACCTTGATGTGCAACCCAAGACATGCTATCTCGCCTAACCTCCTTGTCACCATATGATCAATGATATTAGCTAGTGTCCAATGTATTGACACGATCGCTATAGGATAAAAATGAGTCGTAGCAAAATTGTTCTATTATATGATCCCCGTTACTTCTTATCCTTGGAAATTCTGTTGGTGATGAGTTATGGTTGTGAGTGTATGCATGGTGGGTTCCGGGTGCAAGCTAGGGCATTGGTCGGTAGCACCCGGGGCACTATAAGGACCAGTCTGAGGGATCCGTTGCAATACACTTACGTACTAACCACAAGTCTAGTGGGTAAGTCCTAACTAAAGTATGGGTTGTTCCAAACCGAGGCCACCATTTGGAGATGGGTCAAGTTGCACCTGCGGGTGACTTGTACCAATGTGGCGCAAAAGGGGATGCGACGTTAGCCGGGATGCGGCCCGGCGCGCCGGCGAAACCTAGAGCGGGTGGTTATCGCTTGGAACCTTTCATGCCGAGGTTTTGGCACGAGTTCCCGTGGTATGGGTCATCTCGTTTGGGATGAGTGCGTGCCTTGTGGGTACAGTAGTACATCTCTGATCAGAGTCTTAAATCTTTTCGAAAAGCCGAGCCCACGGTCAAGGGTGGGTTGCGTGACATCCCCCAGTTAGTTTACTTTGAATATGTATGTGCATGATGGATTGACATGTAAGGACTGTTGTGCGAGGAGGTAAAACGTACTCCTCGAGTTAGTTGGTGTTGTTGATGTTCATATTTACTTTTCCGCATGATTAAAATGTGATTACACTAAATGCAATAACTGAAACTGTACTTTTCCGCAATGTTAGCCATTACCCTTCCTTGTTTATTACCCTGCATTACTACATGCATTTGCGGTGGCTTGTTGA
Source organism: Zizania palustris (assembly GCA_019279435.1). NCBI lineage: Eukaryota > Viridiplantae > Streptophyta > Magnoliopsida > Poales > Poaceae > Zizania > Zizania palustris. The sequence goes on along the minus strand of JAAALK010000287.1, from coordinate 67,673,098 downwards.
GTACTTTTTGTACTCATACCCGTTGAACACCTCAGAGGATGCCTACTATGAAGACGGTCTGGAGTAGCGACCCAGTCGAGAAGAAAAATCCTGAAGAAGATGTTCGTCATGCCGTTTTCTAATTGTTTTCATTTACTGTTTTTATTAAAACATTGATGTAATAAATATGGTCTGCGTACCATGGATATTGCCGTATGTACGTTGTCGCATGATGAACCTCTTGTATTATTGTTTTTCTTATGAAATTCAATAATGTCTCGATTTGATAAATCGGGGCGCTACACCTTCGCACCATACTTCAAATCAGTCAGGCTCCGTTCAGTTTCTAACTGGATTATTTCTATGTGATCTGATTACCTGGCGACTCCACCCCCTTACCACGCTAAGGGTAGTCGGAACGTGATGTCGGTGTTGTGTTACGCTTAGGCTTGTCCCTAAGTATCCGCACACTTTTTGGATCGTCGAACTGACCCAAGTGCGGGGGCACTTTTCTGTGTCAACACACTTTTTGTCAACTCCACTAGGGAAAGCTACGCCAACATGACGGGTACATCTACATCGGCCGCCGGTACATCAATAATGACTACTACGTCTACATCGTCGATGGACACCATGGGAGGCGCGGATATCGACAACCGCAACATCATAACACCTACTCTTGAAGATATTCCCGTAGAAGACCGAGCAGAGATCGAGACAAAGATGAAGGCGCTCCAAGACATGATGGTTGGGAGCTACGTCAAGATGCGCGCAGGCTTCATCAAGCGCGACATCGTCATCCTCGACCTTGCTCGGATCCAGGAAACACCCATATCACCTCGTTTATCTTCTTTAGAGGTTGAGCAAAAGATAGCCACATCGGTAGATCAAGCCGTTAATGCTTCGCTAGCTAACTGTTTGGATTTGGTAGTTAGCTCCCAAGTAGAGGTGACGCTTAGAAGGTTCGGCTTTACTGAGGCCATACCATCAGACCTTATCGCTAGTATACCTCCGATAAATCATGTTTACAGCAGAACTGACGGTAGAACTGGCAAGACCATTACGTCTCCGGTCTCAACATTCGTGGCCAAGAATAGTCATTATGCTTATGGCCAAGCTAGCACCACGTACCACGCACCGATGCCACCTACGCCGGTGCCAAGTTTTCCCACGCTGCCCGCACGACATGCACAAATGCCTAGGCTAGACCACATCATACAGCTAGCGCACGAGGAGGGAACCCATGGCCGACACGCTGACATCCCACCGCGTATTGCGCCCCCCCGCATGAGAGACGTGCGCAAGGAGCGGGCCAAGATGAACTTGAGGAGTGAATCTGCACACTATTTAGGGAATGCACCGGCTTCGTACCTAGGGGTCAGGCTAGGGTTTACCAGAAGCCATATCCTGATCATTTTTATACAATACGCTACCCTCGCGGGTATAGAGTTCCCGAATTCACTAGGGCATGTTAGTCAATTTTTAGCACAGCGTGGAGAGGCTAGTGGGTTGGGCGCTCTAAAACTTCGACTATTTTCTCTCTCGCTATCCGGCACCGCTTTCACTTGGTTTTCGTCGCTCCCGCTGAACTTCGTTCAAATGTTGGATGAATTAGAACAAAAATTCCATGACTACTTTTACACAGGTGAAACAGAACTTAGGGTGCGTTTGGTTCTGCTTTTTAAATCTGCTTCTGCTGTGAAAAAGCAGAAGCTGAACCAAACGGGTTTACCAAAACTGCTTCTGCTGTGAAAAAGCAGCTTTTTTCTAGTACAAATTTGGAAGCAGCCTGGGGCCTGCTTTTCTGCTTTTGCTTTTCTGCTTTTCTGATTTTTAGTTCAGATTAAAAAGTATGAATTCAAGGTGTCTTAATTAATTTAACATTATTATGGTTTGTATTGATTTGCACAATTTCATGAGATAATATGTGGTTGTCGGTTACTTTATAAAATAAACTATGCACTTTTTTATTTATCTAATATATTTTTTAGTTATTCAGTTGCATCAATGTTGAGTGTTTCCTATTTATATATATGTATAGAATATTATAATGATGAAAATTACGTAAGTTATAAAAAACAGTCAGCTCTCAGTAGTTTTTTCACAGCAGCTTCAACCAAACGACTTTTAGCTTTTTCACAGCAGGCAGCTCACAACAGCTTTTTCACAGCAGGCAACTCACAACAGTTTTTTCACAGCTCACAGCAGAACCAAACGCACCCTTAGGCTTTCACACTTGACATCGGTTAGGCAGAAATCTAATGAGAGCATCTCTGAGTATATCAAGCGTTTTAGGGATACTAGAAACTGATGTTTCACCCTTAATATTTTAGAAAGGGATTTGGCGGATCTTGCTTTTAGTGGGTTGTGTTCCGAGATTAAAGAGAGACTAGACAACCAGAACTTTTTAGAGGTTAGCCAAGTCTTGCAGCAGGCTCTAGTCCAGGAAGACCGAGCTAAAGATAAAAGGTTTATTAAGACGTTTAACAAGCCTAGAGCTCAAATCCACGTCATGGAACACTCCGACGAGGAGGATTCAGAAGAAGAGGATTTGGCCGACATGTACCTAGCCGAATGGGTTTGGAACGCCAAGAGTAAACCTATCACTTGCTCCGAGTTACGGCCGTCTCCCACCAAGAATCGGCCTAGTGAGGTCAAGTACTCATTCGATATAACTAAGTGTGATAAGATATTTGATTTTCTCTTGAAGAACTAGCTTCTTAGATATCCCAAAGGTCAAGTCATTCCATCTGCCGACGAGTTGAAGAAACATCCATACATTATGTGGCATGATTCACATTCGCATAATACTAATGACTGCAATGTTTTTTGATGGTAGGTTCAATCGGCCATAGAAGAAGGACGATTGAAAATAGACCGCAATCCAAAGATGAAGCTTGACAAAGATCCATTCCCCGTCAACACCGTCGACCTCGATGGGAAGAAGATGTTGATTTGGCCAGAACTGACTGAGTCAATTAAACGGAAGGCAGTAATTGTTGGAGAACCGCGCGCACGCACACTCATACCTAAAAACCCTGAAGTGGGAGTGTGGAAGCAAAATGTTAGCACATCTCCTTCGGCTAGGGCTCGCAAGAAGCCGAAGGTGACATATAAGATGTTGTTAAACAAGCACAAAAGAAAATCCAAGGAAAGATGCCTCCGAGCCAAAAAAACTAAGCCAGCCGAAGGGCCCAAGGCAATCTGAGGATGGCTTCAGACCACAGTGGTCGAGCCCTCCGCATGGTGGCTTCGGACCACAGTGGCCGAGCCCTCCACATGATAACTTCGGGCCATAGTGGCCTAACACTCCCTATGGCGGCTTCGGAACTCAATGGCCGAACTGCCAGTACAGTGGCTTCGGACCCCAATGGCCAAGCCCCACGCAAAGCGAGTTCGGCCCTCAATGGCCAAACCCTGCACCACTCTGGACGAGCCCTTCGACATGAGGCTTCGGCCCACACTGGCCGAACGTACCTCTGGCCTGGTAGGACCCCTCGTTGATATGGTCCGAGACACCATTGACTTTGCCGAACCCCCCTTCGGGTAATGGGTTCGGCTCACAGTGGGCAAAGCCACTAGAGCTGCCGATGCCTCTGCCATACAACTTGTAGGAACTCCGTGGGCTCTGTACGTATCACAACCAGAGTACCCTCCGCAACATAATGCTATTCCATGTTTTCCGTCAGAGTATTATGACTGGCATGGATAGGCATATGTGGCGGAGGTGGGCATCGTTCACAGGTTGTCCGTGGTGCCTCCGAATCAACTCATGCAAAATGAAGTTGAGGGAGATGAACGTGAAAAGGCAAAGACAGGGAGTCTGAAGCTATGACAGTCAGAATAGGGTCTCAGGAAGTCCCAATCCTAAAGGCCCCTTTGCTGAAGCCTAGCAAAGGTATGTCGCCTACTCCGGCCAAAGCCCGCGCTAGAGCCTGGTCCGATCGGCCGAACGAGGCCGGTCTGATTGCCGTGGTCCACAGCGAAGGTCCCTCCGAATACAAAACGTGTGAGGCTGAGCTAGACAGCACCACTTCGTCCAAAATTAGAAGGAACCAGACAGTGGCACCAGGTACCAAGCCACAACCATCTTGGGTGCCTCCAGGAGTGTCCAAATCACAGACGAGGCATCTACAATGCCTACGGGCATAGGAGATGCGCAAGAAAAAAGTCGAGGATGAGCGAGACGCCATTTTTGAAGAAATCCACCCTCGGCCGATGAAGAGACAGGTATGGAGGATTAAGCCAGTTGAGATAACCAACCAAGCTTCTAGTCCGAGCGACGACGATGATGACATGCCCGACGATGACTACTCGCCCATCTCCGAGGGGCCCGCACCCCAAGCGATGGACATCAACGTCGTCATGCTGCTTGCCGAGTTTCCCCTATCGTAGGACGAGGCCGAGGTCGCTCAGTTGAACCTCGGCCCGCGCAATGATATCTTTGAGAAACCCGAGGACTCGGCTCGCCATCTAAAGCCTCTTTACATCAAGGGTCACATTGATGGAAAGCCGATTTCCCGAATGCTTGTTGATGGTGGCACCACTGTTAACCTAATGCCTTACTCGCTATTGAAGAAACTTGGTAGGGACGAGGATGACCTGAAGAAGACCAACTTGATGCTCAACGGTTTCAACGGCGAGAGTTCCAAGGCCAAAGGCGTGCTCTCCATGGATTTGACGGTAGGCAACAAGACATTGCCAACAACATTCTTCATCGTCGATGTGCAAGGTAACTACAACGTGCTGCTTGGGCACAACTGGATTCACGCAAATTGCTGCATTCCTTCTACTTTGCACTAGTGCCGAATTCAGTGGGACGGTGATGAAGTAGAGGTCATACCCACAGACACTTCGGCCCAAGTGGCATTGGCCGATGTGTCTGTTGACGCCGTTCACAACAAGGTAGAATGTCTATCAGGTAGAGATCTTTTGGATTACGATTTCGTTAGCGTGTCCGGAGGATGTTTTGTACTAGTGTTTGTAAAGCCGGCTGGTGTAGCACGGCTGTTTTTATATTAGTAGTCATGTCTAGTAAGAGTAATCTAGATTAGCTAAAGTCTCATGTAGAGCAGTATCGGTCTACTAAAGACGGTATTGCTGAAGCCATCGAGGATTTTAGCGAAGTAGAGAAATTAGGACAAGGTTTTGCATCGGTGATCCCTTAGAAGAAATTGACATAGGCGATGGTAGCATCTCGAGGCCGAATTTTGTAAACCAACATTTATAGCCTGATGAAAAGGCTGAAGTAATAATGTTGCTTCAGTTGTATGTCGATTGTTTCGCATGGGAGTATAGCGAGATGCCGGGGTTAAGCCGCGATCTCGTGGAGCATCGACTACCTATCAAATCTGGATTTAGACCTTATAAACAGCCTCCTCGTCGCTTTAATTCGGCCGTCTATGACCAGGTTAAAGAAGAAGTGGAGTGACTCCTCAAAGCTGTATTTATTAGGCCGTACAGGTACACTGAATGGGTCGCTAATATTGTGCCTGTAGAAAAGAAAGGGAGCGGCAAAATACGGGTTTGTGTTGATTTCAGAGATTTGAACAAGGCCACTCCGAAGGACGAGTATCCAATGCCGATAGCTGACATTCTACTTAACGATGCTTCAAGACACAAGGTACTAAGTTTTCTTGATGGAAATGCTGGTTATAATCAAATATTTATGTCTGAAGAGGACGTCTACAAGACAACCTTTGGATGCCCTGGTTTCGTCAGTTTATTCGAGTGGGTCGTTATGACTTTTGCTTTAAAGAACGCTGGCGCTACATATCAACGTTCTATGAACTTGATCTTTCATGACTTTCTAGGGGTTATGTTAGAAGTTTACATTGATGATGTTGTAGTCAAATCAGATGCTATGGAGAACCATCTAGCCGATTTGAAAGTCGCTTTTGATGGGATGCGACAGTATGGTTTAAAAATGAACCCTCTCAAGTGCGCTTTTGGTGTATCAGCGGGCAAGTTCTTAGGTTTCATGATTCATGAAAGAGGCATAGAAATCGATCCCAAGAGGCTTGAGAAAATTAGAAACTCTGCAGTGCCGACATGCAAGAAAGATGTGTAGAAATTGCTAGGCAAGATGAATTATTTGCGTCGCTTTATATCTAACTTGTCTGGCAAGATTGACGCTTTTGTTCCCATACTCTGGCTAAAGAATGAAGCCGAGTTCACTTTGGGGGCAAGTCAGCAGCACACCTTTAAAAAGATCAAAGAGTGTTATCATCACCGCCCGTGGTGAGAGCACCCAAAGCCGAGATTCCGTTTTGGCTGTACATCGCTGCCGAAGATAGTGTGATCAGGGCCGTGCTAACCCAGGAGGTGGGAGGAAAAGAGGACATCATCACGTTCTTGAGCCGCCGCCTGTTGGACGCCGAAACTAGGTACGCGTTTGTGGAACGTCTATGTTTATCGCTTTACTACGCATGTACCAAATTGCGCCACTATCTCCTCCCTACTATATCTGTTGTCGTTTGCAAAGCCGATGTTATAAAATACATGCTACAAAAGCTTATTCTAAGTGGAAGAATTGGAAAGTGGGCTTACGCTATGATTAAGTATGATTTGGCCTATGAACCTCTAAGAGCTATGAAAGGTCAAATTGTCGCTAACTTTATAGTTGATCACCACATAGATGTCAGTTGGACTGACAACGTTGCTCTAATTGAGGTAGTGCCATGGAGACTTTATTTTGATGGTTCAACTTGCAAAAGTGGCCAAGGTATTGGAGTGGTTCTTATATCGCCTAGTGGAATGCATTTTGAAACCTCGGCTCGTTTAGAATTTCCCTCTACTAATAACCAAGCTGAATATGAGGCTTTGTTACTATTACATGAATTGTTGGAATCCATGGGTGTTAAGCATGATCATGCGCATGGTGACTCCCTGTTAGTAGTCCAACAAGTGGCTAAGAGTGCTCAATGTTTTAATGGCTTGCTGAATAGCTACTTATATAGATGCCTAGACATAATTGCTAGTTTTGATGACCTCAAAATTTCTCACGTGTCAAGAGAGGGCAATTCCATTGCAAATGATTTGGATCAACAAGCATCTGGCTACCAAGTCAGGAGAGGAAAATTTTCTGTACAGGAAAAGCTGATGCTTGGTCTCACTACCGAAGCTAGTAGCTTTGAACAGGCGCGAGGGCTACCAGAGCGCCTGGGTCGGACCCCTTCAGACGCTAGAGACTACTGCGCACTGAAGCCCTAGGGCCTGAGTGCCACGTCCGCCGAAGGGTCTGGAGTGCTGGAGCCCATGCACCGAAGTCTCCTAGACAGTGAGGGCTTCTGGGAACCCGAACCCTTCGGCAGGAGGCTTCGGCCCAACCTACTTCGCGCAGCCAGTCCAGCCAGGCTTCAATAGAAGCAAAAAGGGCTCGGGGGGCACTTTGAAGTCGGTAGTTTAGACATTATTCCAGGGAGCGAGTTAGCAAAACCCTCAGAAGCACATAAGGGCGATTGTAGAACTCTAATCATCCAGTATCTAAGAGACCCTAGTCAAAGGGTTGATCGAAAAGTTCGGCGACAAGCGTTTAAATTTGTGTTACTAGATGATACACTGTATCGCCGAACTATTGATGGAGTACTGTTAAAGTGCCTAGACCATGAACGATCCCAGGTGGCTACGGGAGAAGTACATGAAGGACTTTGTGGCACTCATCACTTGACCTAGAAAATGAGTTGGATGCTCAAAAGAGTGGATTCCTACTGGCCAACTATGACTAAGGATTGTTTCAAGTATTATAGAGGATGTGAGGCAAGTCAGAAGTTTGGCAATATTCAGTTAGCTCCTGCTTCATTACTTAACCCTATTGTCAAGCCATGGCCATTCCGAGGATGGGGTTTAGACTTAATCGACCAAATTCACCCTCCTTCTTCAAAAGGGCATTGGTTCGTGTTGATGGCGATAGACTACTTCACCAAGTGGAACGAGGCCGTGCCTCTCAAGAACATGACTCACAACGAGATACTTGACTTTATCTTGAAGCATATCATACATAGATTCGACATTCCTCAAACTCTCACTACAGATCAAGGTAGTTCATTTGTTTCTAAAGAAGTGAGAGACTTTGCCAAATATTATGGTATTAAGTTGATAAACTCTTCACCATACTATGCTCAGGCCAATGGTCAGGCCGAGTTTAGTAATAAGATTGTGATTAAGCTCATTACGAAGAAAATTGAAGAGTTCCCTAAAAGGTGGCATGAAGTGCTTTCCGAGGCGCTATGGGCTTGTAGAAGTGCAAAGCACGGTGCTACCAAAGTTAGTCCATATGAGTTGGTATATGGACAAGAAGCCATTCTACCCGTAGAAGTAGATCTTGGCTCTTTAAGAGTTCTAAAGCAAGATGGCTTATCGGTCGACGAATATGAAACTCTTCTATAAGATAGTCTAGAAGAAGTGACCGATAAGAGGTTGAGGGCTTTAGAAGCCATAGAAGTAGACAAGAGGAGAGTAGCTAAAGCCTACAATAAGAAGGTTAAACCAAAATCATTTCAAGTAGGTGACTTGGTTTGGAAGACGATTTTGCCCTTAGGCACTAAGAGCCCTAAATATGGTAAATGGTCACCTAGTTGGGAAGGTCCTTTCAAAATAGTCGAAATCGCTCCTGGCAATGCTTATGTGTTAGAGTCTCTGCAAGGAGAGCGGTTTTAGAGAGCTTTGAACGGTAGATACTTGAAAGGGTACTTTCCAAGTGTGTGGCAAATAGATTGAAGGTGTCAAAAAGCCGATATGAAATGTATCGTGTTTAGCCCGCTATGCTTTTAGTTCACTTAGCTCACTAAAAGGTAGGGGATGTGTTGATAGCAAAAAATGGCATTAACAGTTAAGATTGTCAAAATATCAATTTTGGTAATATGGGCCGAAAATACACATGTCTTGGGTTGGGCTGAAGCCCTACAAGGCCAAAGGCCCACAAAACTATGGGCTTCGGAAGCTTCCAGCAAGTCCTGCAGCCTTCAGCCCGAAGGCCTTCGGAGGCCCACTCTGCCAAAGCTTCGGCCCGAGGAGCAGGCTTCCACAGGTCTGGCCGAAGGCCCAGTTTGGGCAGAGTTAGAGATTGAATCCAATTTTGACTAAGTCTTTTCAAGCGTGATTAAGACAAATCTTATCATATTAGGCTTAGAGATTAGAAGTCTAGCCCTTATAAATATAGGGGTGAGGCCGGTTTAGAACCCCCAACACAAATAAACCACAAAGCCCTAGCTTTGAACCATACTTTACTTTACCTTTACTTTTCTGCATTCTTCGTTGGTTTGCCTGGAAGCCCTCCGACGGTCACTTCGGAATAGTGGTAATCCTTGTTACTTCACTTGTGAAGTATCCGTTAATCTATGTAATAGATTGCTATCACCTTGTTACTTCGCCTGTGAAGTATCCGCTAATCTGCGTAACATATTGCTACCTTCGCCCCTAGTGCGACACTTATTAGGATTCGGTCCTCAGGCCGAATTGGTACTTTGAATCTACTTTGTTGCAGGTTTTCCACGTTCGAAGCTACGTCACCGGAGGAGTCCGGAACTGAGAGATCGGTTTCGGAGGCTGCCAGAGCACCCTTCGACGAGACTGCTACTTCGACCGCCCGTGCTGGACTGTCACGCTGTTGTCGGTTTGACAAAGTCTGCACGCCGATACACTTCGCCAATGGGCTTCATCACGACAAGCTTCACCACGCTCGTACTCTGCTCCAGACGAATCTCGCGCTCGCGCATTGCGTCTAAGTAATTATTCTATATCTCAATATATCGAAGACTTCACACCGAACCCCGCTGTTTCGAGGTGATTGTCACGACTGGATCGGTTCGGAGTCCATCTTCGGCCAGATCAGTCCGAACGCTGAAGGCACCCTTCGGCGGAATACTTCGCACGAGACGCTGAAGGTACACTTCGGCGACACCCTTCGCACCATACTTCAAATCAGTCAGGCTCCATCCAGTTTCTGACTTGTTCTATTTCATACATTTCTTTTGGCTAATTGGGTTATTTCTGTGTGATCTAATTACCTAGCTTCTCCACCCCCTTACCATGGCTAAGGGTAGTCGGAACGCGATGTCGGTGTTGGGTTACGCTTAGGCTTGTCCCTAAGTATCCGCACACTTTTGGATCATCGAACTGACCCAAGTGTGGGGGCACATTTCTGTGTCAACACACTTTTTGGCAACTCTGCTAGGGAGAAGCTACGCCAACATGACTAGTACATCTTCATCGGCCACCGGTACATCTACAATGACTACTACATCTACACCACCGATGGACACCATGGGAGGCACGAATATCGACAACCGCAACATCACGACGCCTACTCTTGAGATATTCCCGCAGAAGACCGAGCAGAGATCAAGGCAAAGATGAAGGCGCTCGAAGACATGATGCTTGGAAGCAACGTCAAGACGCGCGCAGGCTTCATCAAGCGCGACATTGTCGTCCTCGACCTTGCTCGGATCCAGGAAACACCCATATCGCCTCGTTTATCTTCTTTAGAGATTGAGCAAAAGATAGCCGCATCGGTAGATCAAGCCGTTAGCGCTTCGCTAGACAACCGTTTAGATTCGGTAGTTAGCTCCCAAGTAGAGGCGACGCTTAGAAGGTTCGACTTTACTGAGGCCGTACCATCAACCCCTATTGCTAGTATACCTCCGATAAATCATGTTTACAACTGAACTAATGGTAGTATTGGCAAGACCATTACATCTTCGGTCTCAACGTCTGTGGCCGAGACCAGTCATTATGCTCACGACCAAGCTAGCACCACATACCATGCACCGCCGCCACCTACGCCGGCGCCTGCTTTGCCCGTGCTGCCCACACCACTTGAACAAATGCCTAGGCTAGAGCACGTTGTACAGCTAGCGCATGAGGAGGGAACCCATGGCCGACACGTTGACATCCCACCGCGTGTCGTGCCACCGCATGAGAGACGTGCGCAGGCAGCAGGCCGAGATGACCTTGAAGAGCGAATCTGCACACTATTTAGGGAATGTGCCAGCTTTGTACCTAGGGGTCGGGCTAAGGTTTACCGGAAGCCATATCCCGATCATTTTGATACAATACCCTACCCTCGTGGCTATAGAGTTCCCGAATTCACTAAGTTTGACGGCGAGGGTAACAAAACCACACTAGAGCATGTTAGTCAATTTTTAGCACAGTGTGGAGAGGCTAGTGGGTCGGATGCTCTAAAACTTAGACTATTTTCTCTCTCATTATCCGGCATCGCTTTCTCTTGGTTTTCGGCACTCCCGCTGAACTACGTTCAAATGTGGGATGAATTAGAACAAAAATAACATGACTACTTTTACACATGTGAGATAGAACTTAGGCTTTCACAATTGACATCGGTTAGACAGAAATCTAATGAAAGCGTCTCTTAGTATATCAAGCGTTTTAGGGATACTAGAAACCGATGTTTCAGCCTTAATATTTTAGAAAGGGATTTGGTGGATCTAGCTTTTAGTGGGTTGCATTCCAAGATTAAAGAGAGACTAGACAACCAGAACTTTTTAGAGGTTAGCCAAGTCTTGCAGCAGGCTCTAGTCCAGGAAGGCCGAGCTAAAGATAAGAGGTTTATTAAGACGTTTAACAAACCTAGAGCTGAAATCCACGTCATCGAACACTCCGACAAGGAGGAATCAGAAGAAGAGGATTCGGCCGACATGTACGCAGTCGAATAGGTTTGGAACGCCAAGAGTAAACCTATCACTTGCTCTGAGTTACAGCCGTCTCCCACCAAGAATCGGCCTAGTGAGGTCAAGTACTCATTCGATATAACTAATTGTGATAAGATATTTGATTTTCTCTTGAAGAACCAGCTTCTCGGATTGCCCAAAGGTCAAGTCATTCCATCTGCCGATGAGTTGAAGAAACATCCATACTATAAGTGGCATGATTCGCATTCGCATAATACTAATGGCTGCAATGTTTTTCGACGGCAGGTTCAATCGGCAATAGAAGAAGGATGATTGAAAATAGACCACGATCCAAAGATGAAGCTAGACAAAGATCCATTCCCCATCAACACCGTCGTCCTCAACGGGAATAAGATGTTGATTCGGCAAGAACAAGCCGAGTCAATTAAAGGGAAGGCAGTGATTGTTGGAGAACCGCGCACACGCACACTCATACCTAAAAACCCTGAAGTGGGAGTGTGGAAGCAAAATGTTAGCACATCCCCTTCGGCTAGGGCTCGCAAGAAGCCAAAGGTGACATATAAGATGTTGTTAAACAAACACCAAAGAAAAGACAAGGAAACAGGCCCCCGAGCCAAAAACTAAGCCAGCCAAAGGGCCCAAGGCGTTAGGAGGGTGGCTTCGGACCATAGTGGCTGAGCCCTCCCCATGGTGGGTTCGGACCATAGTGGTCGAGCCCTCCGCATGATAACTTCAGGCCACAGTGGCCTAACACTCCCTATGGTGGCTTTGGACCTCAATGTGAGAACCCCCAGTACAGTGGCTTCAGGCCCTAGTGGTTAAGCACCGCGCGAAGTGAGTTCGGCCCTCAATGGATGAACCCTGCACCACTCTGGATGAGCCCTTTCACAGGAGGCTTTGGCCCACACTGGCCGAACGTACCTTCGGCCTGGCAGGACCCCTCACTGATATGGTCCGAGACACCGTCGACTCTGCCGAACCCCTCTCTGAGTAACGGGTTCGGCTCACAGTGGGCGAAGCCACTGGAGCCACCGATGCCTTCGTCGTACAACTAGGCAGGAACTCCGTGGGCTCCATACGTATCACAACTGGAGTACCCTCCGCAACCTAACACTATGCCTTGTTTTCCTTCGGAGTATTATGAATGGCAGGGACAAGAAGATGCAGCGGAGGGAGGCATTGTCCATAGGCTGTCCGTTGTACCTCCGTATCGACTCGTGCAGAACAAAGTCGAAGAATATGGGCATGAAGAGGCAAAGTACATGGAGTCTAAAGCTATCATAGACAGAGTAGGGTATCAGGAAGTCCCAATCCCAAAGGCCCCTTTGCTGAAGTCTGACGGAGGTAGGTCCCCTACTCCGGCCGAAGCCTGTGCTGGAGCCTGGTTCGATCGGCCGAACGAGGCCGGTCCGACTACCGGGGTCCACAGCAAGGGCTCCTCCTAATACAGAGTGCGCAAGGTCGAGATGGACAGTACCACTTCAGTCAGAGTTAATAGGAACCGGGCAGTGGCACCCGGCACCAAGCCACAACCATCTTGGGCACCTCTAGGTATGTCCAAATCACAAAAGAGGCATCTACAATGACTACGGGCATAGCAGATGTGCGAGAAGAGGCCGAGGACAAGCAAGACACTATTTTTGAAGAAATCCGCCCTCGACCAACTATAAGACATATATGGAAAGTTAAGCCGATTGAGATGACCAATCCGGCTCCTAGTCCGAGTGACGATGAAGACGACATACTCGACGACGACTACTCGCCCGTCTCCGAGGGGCCTACACCCTGGGCGATGGACATCAACGTCGTCATGTTGCCCACCGAATTCTCCCTACCACAGGACGAGGCCGAGGTCGCTTAGTTGAACCTCGGTCCACGCAATGCTATATTTGAGAAACCAGGGGACTCGGCTCGCCATCTAAAGCCTCTCTATGTTAGGGGTCACATTGATGGGAAGCCGATCTCACGAATGCTTGTTGACGGTGGCGCCACTGTTAACCTAATGCCTTACGCCCTATTGAAGAAACTTGGCAGGGATGAGGATGATCTGAAGAAGACCAACTTGATGCTCAACGGCTTCAACGGTGAGAGTTCCGAGGCCAAAGGCATGCTCTCCATGGAGTTGATAGTGGGCAACAGGACATTGCCAACAACATTCTTCGTCGTCGATGTGCAAGGTAACTACAGTGTGCTGCTTGGGCGTGACTGGATTCACGCAAATTGCTGCATTCCTTCTACTCTGCACTAGTGCCTAATTCAGTGGCACGGTGATGAAGTAGAGGTCATACTCGCAGACACTTCGGCCCAAGTGGCATTAGCCGATGTGTTAGTTGATGCCGTTCACAACAAGGTAGAATGTCTATCAGGTAGAGATCTTTCATATTACGATTTCGTTAGTGTGTCTGGAGGATGTTTTGTACCAGTGTCTGTAAAGCCATCTGGTGTAGCACGACTATTTTTATATTAATAGTCATGTCTAGCAAGAGTAATCTGGATTGGCTAAAGTCTCGTGTAGAGCAGTATCGGTCTACCAAAGACGGTATTGCCGAAGCCATCGAGGACTTTAGCAAAGTAGAGAAATTAGGACAAGGTTTTGCGTCGACCGATCCCTTAGAAGAAGTTGACATAGGCGATAGTAGCATCCCGAGGCCGACTTTTGTAAACCAACATTTACAACTTGATGAAAAGGCTGAAATAATAAAGTTGCTTCAGTCGTATGTCAATTGTTTCGCATGGGAGTATAGCGAGATGCCGGGAGTAAGCCGCGACCTCGTTGAGCATCGACTACTTATCAAGTCCGCATTTGGACCTTATAAACAGCCTCCTCGTCGCTTTAATTCGGTCGTCTATGACCGAGTTAAATAAGAAGTGGAGCGACTGCTCAAAGCTGAATTTATTAGGCCATGCAGGTATGGAGAATGGGTCGCTAACATTGTGCCTATAGAAAAGAAAGGGAGTGGCAAAATATTAGTTTGTATTGATTTTAGGGATCTAAACAAGGCCACTCCGAAGGATGAGTATCTGATGTCGATAGCCGACATGCTAATCAACGATGCTTCAAGACACAAGGTACTAAGTTTTCTTGATGGCAATGCTGTTTATAATCAAATCTTTATGGCCGAAGAGGACGTCTACAAGATAGCCTTTCGATGCCCTAGTTTTGTTGGTTTATTCGAGTGGGCCGTTATGACTTTTGGTTTAAAGAATGCTGGCGCTACATATCAACGTGCTATGAACTTGATCTTTCATGACTTACTAGGAGTTATGTTAGAAGTTTACATTGATGATGTTGTAGTGAAATATGAGTTTGTATTGATTTCAGGGATCTAAACAAGGCACTCCGAAGGATGAGTATCCGATGTCGATAACCGACATGCTAATCAACGATGCTTCAGGACACAAGGTACTAAGTTTTCTTGATGGCAATGCTGGTTATAATCAAATCTTTATGACCGAAGAGGACTTCTACAAGATAGCCTTTCGATGCCCTGGTTTTGTCGGTTTATTTGAGTGGGTCGTTATGACTTTTGGTTTAAAGAATGCTGGCGCTACATATCAACGTGCTATGAACTTGATCTTTCATGACTTACTAGGAGTTATGTTAGAAGTTTACATTGATGATGTTGTTGTCAAATTGGACGCCATGGGAAACCATTTAGCCGATTTGAAAGTTGCTTTTGATAGGATGCGACAGTATGGCTTAAAAATGAACCTGTTGGCGTAAAAGATTACGCTAACAGGTTTCTGTAGAAAAGAAACTAACAAACGAAGTGTTTGCGAAGCAAACTGTTCTAAGCCTCCGAAAGGATAATAGCTTAGAATAGTTCGAAAGTGTGTATTGATTCACTTGTAATCGGTCCCTATTACAGGGTGAAATGGGGGGTATTTATAGACCCAAACATTAAGGAAAAGACCTATTTACCCCTCTATTACAACCGACATTAAGGAAACTATTTGGTTTCCTTAATAGGGCTAAAATGGTAAAAGACTAATCTAATAGGATAGAAGATAAGTCTTCCATCTTAGCTGGCAGAAAAGATCCTGGAAGGCTTTGGTTCGAAGATATACTTCGAACCAATGCCAGTCTTCGGACTCCGAACGAAGTTCCAAGCCACCTTCGAAGATGACCTTCGGACTATCTTCGAACTGGTTGGCTGTCTTCATGTTGCTTTGGCAATAACTCCGAAGATGGGATATTTTCCCCCAACAGTAGCCCCTCGAATACGCTTCTCCGTTCGACCTGTAACGTTAGGAGAGCAGTATACGGAAAGAAAAGATAACCAATCATAGGGGTTATTGATTTTTGTTTTATCTCCGAAATACATGAAGATATGAACTTCGAATCAGTCATAAAATAATTACTTTTCGAACTATCTTAGAACTGACTCAGGAAGTTCGAAAGTCTTTTTAGACTTAGAAAATATAACCGTTAGTTTCTGTTTCTAACGGAGTTATACGAGGCGTTATTTTCGGAGGAAAATAACAGGCGGGAATGCGAAAGGGCAGAGCCCAAACGGTAACAAACGGAAAGTTTTGGGTTATAAATAAAGAACTCTGGAACTTACTCGATTACCTTTTCACCGTTCGCTCCCAGTCAAAAGCCTTTTGAGTTCTTGAGTTCTTGAGCCCTAACTTTCAAGTTCTTGAGCCCTAGTTCCCATTCTCTCAAGTTGATCCGGCAATCGCGATGGTGAAGACCAAAGGATCTGCGCCGCCTTCGACCTTGGCTCGGCAGCAGGCAGCCGCAGCAGCAGCGGCGGCAACATTGGCGGCGGCACCCTCGATGCAGGCGGCAATGTCCATGGCGGCAGGGGGGAGAAATCCCCAAATCCCCGATGACCAAGGTCTGTGCCCTCCATCGACTAAATATTTGGATCAGTCCTTTGAATTGGGACCTTCGACCTGCAAGAGAGAGTCCTTGGCAATCACAGCAGGGGGTAAGATTAGCAATGGGGTAATGGTTCGGAAACCAGGCAAAGAAGCAATCCCATCACCAAGACCCGGAGAAGTTGTAGTATTCGAAGCTTTTTTCGAAGCAGGCTTGGGCCTCCCTGCTGTAGATTTCTTGGCCGAAGTCCTTGAGTTGTTTCATGTAACCCTCCCCCAGCTATCTCCGAATGCTGTAGCCAGACTGGCCATCTTCGAGTGGGCACTGAGAGCCGAAGGTTGTGAGGGGAGGGCTGAAATCTTCGCTGCGTTGCATAGAGCGACTTGTCAGCCAAAGACCTTCGTAGGCTCCGGAGGTGAGAAGGTGGTAGTTTCCTTTGGAAGCATCAACTTTAGGCTTCGTGATGAATATGCATTGCAATTCCCTGCCAAGGCCATCAATGCTAGATGGTACACCGATTGGGTTCTGAGGTGGTTTTATGCTGAAGTTGGAGTGGGTAGTCCTCTGGCGGGTCCCCTCAAGGAAATCCAGTTCCGAAAGGAAGCCTTAGTGCAACCTGACGAAGGTCAATTCGAAGCTCGCCTCAACTTGCTTCAGAAAATCAGCAAAAGGTTGAGCATGCGAGACTTAGCCGAAGAGTTCATCGGACTTCAAATTCCTCCATTGATGGCCAACTGGCCTATCGTCTTCGAAGATGACTCGGAAGGCGGTCTTCGCAAAATAAGCTATACTTCGAGCCCTGCAGGTAACTTCGAAACCAACATGCATAATACATATTTACTTCGAAGAAAGATTAACTTGAGTTATTTTTTAGCTTCTTCAGCCCCTATTACTTCAGAGCAAATTATAAGGGCTTCGGAGAAGATCTTGGGTGCTCCAACTCCGTCAGAAAAGGAATGGCGAATCAAATTAATCGGAAGTTGGGAGCGATCTAACAGAGTATGGGGAATGTTGGAGTTAACTCCGCCCCCTCTGATGGACTGGGTGCCTCAAGAGAAAGGACCCAAGAAGAGAGTAGCTGAAGCTGGACCCTCCAGCTCCGCAAGGACTCCGACGAAGAAGGTGGCTCGGAAGCCGAAAAACCTCGCACCTTCGAGCTCAAGAGCTTCGGCTTCTAGCTCTAAAGAAGACGAAGGTACTTTACTAGTAAGATTAATTGACGAAGATGCCTCTCAACAAAGTATTCATATTGAAGACAATGCAGGTATTCCGGAGCCTCAAGCCAACATCGAAGAAGTAAGAGCTCCGGATACCCAGGGAGAACAAAACGAAGCCCCTATGGGTGTGAATGAGGCCGAAGTGCCTGCGAACATACCGGAGTCTGGAGACAATGTTGATCAACCAATGGCTTCGGTAGTTCAGGAAGACACAACTCAGGCCGGAGATCCAATGGATGAAGGGGGAGTCGAAGTCACTATGGCTTCGATTCTCGAAGAAGTAACGAGGGATCTTCAGGACGATGCTCCTGTAGCCCAAGATTTAACGGCTGATTCGGATGAGGACTACACTTATGATCCTCCGATCAGCCCGCTGATCGATATTCCAGAGAATATCGAAGGTAAATTTTGCTTAATTCTTATCAATTTTTGCAAAATTATACAATGTGTAATATTTTTGGTTTTTCAGAGCCTCCTGTTGTCGAAGTATCCCTCGAAGATACAACTCTAAGACCTTCGACAACTTCGGGGCCGCAACCGGGAGTTGCTCTACCGGGGCCTGGAAGAGGAAAAAGACACATCGAGCCCCTCCCAGCTCAAGGATCGACTTCATCTGAGTCAATGGACGAAAGTGAATCGACTGAGGGGGGGCCATCTTCTGAAGTTCCAAGGGCCTCGGAAGAGACCTCCGGACCTTCGCTAAGCAGGGCTGACCAGAAAGCTTCGAAACTGATTCCTCTCATAACTCCTTTTTTGGAGGAGAAAACTGGACTTGGGACTTTGGTTAAACCTTTGGGTGAAGCCAGTCGCCAAGTCGGGGAAACAGAACTGGTAGCCCGCTTAAGTAGAGTGAAGGGTTCGGAGCTTAGCCTTGCTGTGGAAAGAGCAGCTTATCAGGTATAAAGCATCTTCGAACCAAATAATGAATTATATATGAATAATTTCTTATTGTCGTTTTTCTTTTTCTCAGCAAGCAGTCTTAGCCCGCGCTGCAGCTTTGTCGAATGAAAACGAAATTGCTCAACTTCGGGAAGAGAACGAAACTCTTCAAAGAAATCTTAACTTCTCCGAAGGTCGAGTATCTCAAATGGACAATGTGATAATAGCAGAGCGAAGGGCTAGACAAAGTTTGGAAGCTGCAAGGAAAGAGCTCGAAGCAGAAAGGGTTGTGCTTCGAGCGGAGATTGAAAGACTGCGGACGGAGGATGCTGCGAAGGACTCCGCACTTGTAAGGCTACAAGAAGAGGCTGGCCAACTCCGAACTCAAAAGAATGCTTTGACTACGGAGAACGCTCGGATCTCCGGAGTTTTAGCTGAAACAACTTCGGCCAAGGATATGCTTATTGAAGAAAAGGTTAAGTCGGAGAAGGTGGCTTCGGAGGTCATCGAGCAAATGTTAGGTGTCTTGGAGTACTTCGGTACTACTGGATCACTACCTTCGGATGACAACGTAACTCTGCTGCGCCGGCTAAAGAGGATCCAAGGAGCAGCGAAGCAAATGAAGACGGCAGGCATACGTTACGGAGAACTCTCCGGACAAGTGTCTGCCCTTGGAGTACTTCGCTACTACGAGGATTTGGGCCGATCAATCACTCCGAGCGCACAGGGCTCCATCACCTTCGACGACGACCGACTTTTAAAACCTTCCGAAGGTGTAGCTGTTGCTTGGCGAGCCTTCCAGACTTCATGGAGAGCCGAAGGTCGATCTGCGATCAAGGCTTGGATTGACGAAGGCCAACGCCAAAAGCAAGTTCGGAGTCAAGCTTCGAGCAGTCAGCCTCCTCCGGACCCGCAGGTTTAGGATCATTTAGGATTTTTTTGATTATGTAAAGCTGATGTTTGTAAATATTTATCAATGAAAATCTTGTTTGTCATATTTTTAGGCTTTGCCTCTTATGGAAGATATCGAAGTGTTAGAGCTTAACAGCGAACTTCGCTCACTGTGGAACACCTTCGAACTTCTAAAGAGTTATAAGCGTCCTCGATTTCTTATCCCTCGAGATGACTCCGGCGTTATTGCGCCCGAAGTAATCAAAGACATATTGTCTTATATTAAAGAGGAAGATAAAGAGAGCGACGCAAACACCTCGTCTTCTGAAGACACTAATTGGTCCGAAGACGAAAGTGAAGCCCAAAATAAAAGATCTGAAGATCTTAGAAGCTGGGAGAGAAGCCCCGAGCGGCTTCGAACATGGGCCGAGCTTCAACAAGAACAGAAGGATTTTAGAGCTTCGAAGGGGAGGAAGAGAGTTAAACGTAAAGCTCTTAGAACTTCCGATGCTGGAACTAGTCGTTCCACCCCTAGCTCTCGGGACCGAAGAGGTCTCCGATTCCTTCTTGGTATAGATACCAATTTTTCATGATGTAATTTGTAAATACATTTGTTTTGATAATGAATGCCGATTTAAAATTGTCTCCATATTTACTAGCCCCTCTTTGGGTATAAGCAACTTCGAACTTTATTCGAAGATGGTTATGCGCAAAGAAAAAACTTCGGAGTACAATTTTTTTTTTTGGGGGTTCGGAGCCCCTCTGCCATTTAAAGATCTTTTGAAATCTTATGAAATGTCTTCGACTATCTGTAGTCAGAAGAATGGTAACTTGGTACCTTTGTTTATTTCTTGAAAGAGATCAATTGAGATAACTTCCAGGACACTTTAATGTCTTAAAAAATTTTGTCGCTTTGGACTTATATGAACAGTCATTCGAAGCTCATGGCTTAAATGCTGTTTTGCTTTAGCCACCTTCGGCTGTTTTTTGCGGAAATCTACCAGCCGGAGCCTGGATTTCGCAGAAACTGTAGCCACCTTCGGCTATTTTTGCAGAAGTCTACCAGCCGGAGCTTGGACTTCGCAGAATTTGGCCACTTGGGCTCTTTTTTGCAGAAGTCTACCAGCCGGAGCTTGGACTTCGCAGAATTTGGCCACTTGGGCTCTTTTTTGCAGAAGTCTACCAGCCGGAGCTTGGACTTCGCAGCATTTGGCCACCTACGGCTCTTTTTACGGAAGTCTGACAAGCTGCAGCTTGGACTCCGCAGATTTTGGCCACCTTCGGCTCTTTTTACGGAAGTCTACCAGCCGAAGCTTGGACTCCGTAGAATGTGGTATTGGCTCTTTTACGGATGCCTACAAGGTATCAGCTTGGGCTCCGGATGGATTTCAGCCACCACACCGGAGGCTTCGACTTTATGGGTACGAAGTCCGGAAATACAGCCCAGCTTAATGACACTTCCCTCTCGATCGACTTCCGTCCCAGTGCGTCCACTCGGGAAACTAGGAGTGTCAAGGGGAAGGCAACTATCAGGGTGTACGCTTTATTAATTTAGAGGTGATTACAAACGAATTACAAGGAGCCCTTATGCGAAGTATCGCTTTAGGTGCTCCGCATGCCAAGTGTGTGCTAACTCTTCACCTTCTAAATTAGCTAATTTAAATGAACCAGGGCGCCCCGAGCGGACGATTAGATATGGACCTTCCCATTTATTGCCTAACTTCCCTGGTGCTATAATGCTTCGTAGAACAAGATGACCCGGTCTTAACTCACTGAGCTTAACCTTCGGGTCATACCAAGTCTTCGTCTGCTGATGATACTTTGACAAGTTAGCTACAGCTCGAAGCCTTGTCTCTTCTGACAAATCTAACGAAGCTTGTCTTTCTTCTTCGATGTCTGGTTCGGTGCTGCGAAGTGAGCCCCCTTTGAGCTCCGTTGGAGTCATAGCTTCATCTCCGAATAGTAGTCTGAACGGAGTAAAACCTGTGGACCTTGTTTGCGTAGTCCGAATGGACCACAGAATCTTCGGAAGCTCTTCGGTCCACAGTCCCTTTGATAATCCTACTATTCTTCGATTTAGTCCTGATAAGATATTTCCATTGGCTCGCTCAACTGCTCCATTTGACTGAGGATGTCTTACTGCAGCAAAACATAGTTGAATGCCTAGGTCTTCGCAAAACTTCCTGAAGGGTTCTGCGTCGAACTGTGTTCCATTATCAACTGTGAGATATCTAGGCACTCCGAACCGACAAATAATGTTTTTCCAGAAGAATTTTTGTACATTATTCGAAGTGATAGCTGTTAAGGGCTCTGCTTCGACCCACTTAGAAAAATATTCGATAGCTACCACTGCGAATTTCAGATTTCCCTTTGCTAACGGAAAGGGACCAATTAGATCCATACCCCATCTGGCCATAGGCCATACCGGAGCAATGACTTGAAGAGCTGTTGGTGGGCGATGACTCCGTCGACCCATCCACTGGCATCCTTGACAAGTGCGGACCAAGCTCTCCGCATCAGCTGTTATTGTGGGCCAATAAAGCCCCTGGCGAAGTGTTTTTCCTGCCAAAGCTCTAGGGGCTAGATGACTTCCACAAAGGCCTTCGTGAATTTCTCGAAGAATTTCTTGGCCTTCGGCTTGAGATATACATCGGAGTAGAGGGGAACATACTCCGGCCTTGTATAATATACCGTTGATTAGCTGATAGTTTCTTGCTCTGAGCTTTAGTCTTGACAATTGGGGCTCTTCGGGCAAATTTGTTCCTCCTTGCAAGAGTTCTATGATTGAATCCTTCCAATCTGCACTAGGAATGCAGAGAATCTCTGCAGAAGCAACTTGTGGCACCGAAGGTATATTGAGCTCCTCGTAGAAAGCTTCGTCAGGCACATCCACAGCTCCGGCAGCAGCCTTCGCTAAAATGTCCGCTTGCACGTTTTCAGCTCTTGGTATACTCCGAATGGAAATACCCTTGAAATGTGCTTCGATCTTGCGAATTTCTTCCAAGTACTTTGCAAGCTGTGGATGTCGGACTTGAAAACTTTTGTCTACGTGCCCTGCTACTATCTGAGAATCTGTTTTTATAACTATTCTTGTAGCCCCTAGAGCACGTGCTTTTCGGAGTCCCAATAATATTCCTTCGTACTCCGCTATATTATTGGTAGACTTAAAGTTGAGTCTTGCGGAGTACATTGCCCTTTGACCTGACGGAGAGATTAATACTGCCCCAATGTCTGCTCCGGATGCTTGGAAAGCCCCGTCGGAGTAAATAGTCCAGACTCCGTCATCTGATTTCTCCGGAGCTAACTTCGCAGGTGGAGTCCACTCTGCTACGAAGTCTGCTAGGACTTGGGATTTGATAGCTGTCCTTGCCAGGAAAGATATGCCGAAGGGTGCTAGTTCTACTGCCCACTTTCCAATTCTTCCAGTGGAATCTTTGCTTCGGAGCATATCTCCTAACGGATACGAAGTTGGTACAATTACATTGTGAGCCAAAAAATAATGTCTTAGCTTCCTCGAAGCCATTATCAGAGCATAAACGAACTTCTCAAGTTCGGAGTATCTTGTCTTCGCTCCTGACAATGCTTCGGATACAAAATAGACAGGATTTTGGACCAACTTCCCATTGATATCAGCTTCTCTGACAAGGACTGCGCTGACTGCTGAGCCTGTGGCTGCAAGATACAGAAGTAGGGTTTCGTCCGCAATAGGCACCGTAAGTGTGGCAAGATTGCTGAGATAATCTTTAATATCGTCGAAGCTTTTCTGACACTCCGGTGTCCATGCAAAATCTTCGGACCCTTTCAAAGCTTTAAAGATCGGCAAGCTCCTCTCCGCAGACTTTGATAAAAACCTGCTAAGTGCGGCCAGACGTCCGGTCAGCTTTTGCACTTGCTTTATATTCTCCGGAGGAGCCATCTTCTGCAGCGCAGTTATTTGAGTAGGGCTAGCTTCAATTCCCCTGCTTGAAACTAAGTACCCTAACAACTTTCCAGCCTTAGCTCCGAATATACATTTTTCGGGGTTAAGGCGGATCCCACATGCCCGAAGGCTATTGAATGTTTCTGCTAAGTCTAGGCTATGTTGGTGCTTTAAAGCACTCTTTATTACAATATCATCCATATAGGCCTCCACATTGCGACCTAGTTGATGACCTAGAGCCTTAGCAACTAATCTTGAAAAAGTAGCCCCGGCATTTCTTAGGCCGAAGGGCATTCTTACATAGCAGAAGACTCCCGAAGGAGTTACAAAGCTCGTCTTGATTTCATCTTCGCGCTTTAACCATATTTGATGATAGCCGGAATACGCGTCGAGGAAGCTTAGTAACTCCGAACCTGCAGTGGAGTCAACTAGTTGATCAATTCGGGGCATGGGGTAGGGGTCACGTGGGCACGCTTTATTCAAAGATGTGAAATCGATGCACATGCGCCACTTTCCGGAGGATTTCTTCCTGACGAAGACTGGGTTGGCTAACCACTCTGTATGGGCCACTTCTCTGATAATCCCAGCCTTCAACAGTTTCTCAACTTCGTCCTTAGCTAGAGCAGCTCTCTCTGCGGACATCTTCCGGAGCCCTTGTCGAACAGGCCGGGCCTTCGGGTTTACAAGCAAGCTGTGCTCAATAATATCCCGATCGACTCCGGTGATATCTTCGTCAGACCAAGCGAAGACATCCAAATTTTCTCCTACAACCTTTTCCAAGGAAGTTGCAACTTCGGGAGGTAAATCTTTACCAAACTGAAAAGTGTATTCTTTACCATCTTTGACAATGACCTTCGTTGCAATCTCTCCTTCGGGACTTGGTCTTGGAAATGATTTCTTCGAAGCTTCGGAGGAGGCTGAAAAAATTTCTCCATTTTCTTGGACACTGTTTACTTGCCTCGGATCAAGAGGAGGACCATGACCATATTCTGCTCTCCGAGCTATGGCTTGATCTCCGAAGACTGTCAGAACTCCTGACTGTGTGGGCATCTTCATGCACAAGTAGTTGTGATGCGCCACAGCTCCGAACTGATTCAACATGCCTCGGCCAAAGATAACATTATAAGCATACGGGGCATCTACCACATCAAAGATAACTTCCTCAGTTCGGGCTAGTAAACCTTCTCCGAAGGTTACTTCCAGGCCTATCTGGCCAAGTGCATCTAGCGGAGGTCCTGCGAAGCCTTGCAGAGGACGAGCCGCTGGGAGGAGATGCTTCCGGGAAATGCATAACTGATCGAAGGCTTGCACAAATATAATATCTGCCGAGCTACCTCCGTCGATTAGCACCCTTCGGACTTCAGTTCCGGCAATATCAGCAGTGATAACCAATGGATCTGCATGCGGGAACTTGATACCAGCTGCATCCTCCGCAGAGAAAGATATTGGAACATGAGACCACTCCGGCATTGCAGCTGCAGATGACGAAGTCCCAATGTGGCCTACTTCTCGGACGTACTCTCTTCGCTGTCTCTTGGACATGCTTCCGAGGGTACCTCCTCCGGAGATAGGGAGAACTACTCTCTTCCCTCTATCTTGCCCTTCTTCTTGCTTCGGAGGTGGCATAACATTGGCCACCGGAGGATGCCTTGCAGCATCAAGATTTTCTATCCGCGCCACAGCCTGGACCGGCTCCGAGCGCACTGCTGCTGCTGGACTTCGGTCGGTACTACCTCGACCCGAAGTTCTCTCCAAGTATTCTCCCCGAAGGGTAAGAATAGCCTTGCAGGTATCAGTTGCATGGCTCCGGTTTTCTCCATGGATACAGCAAAAAAGGGTCTGGCCTTTGCCAGCCGTTTTCCCTGGCGGCCTCCAGCCGCTGGACTTGTTCCCCGCAGGCTGTGGAGCTCTTGGTGCAAACTTCTGCGGGGGTGCAATGTTTAAGACCTCAGAACGAGGGTGCTTTTGCCCTCTTCTTCTATCATGTTGCACTTCGGGGACTGGCTCTTGCGGCGGAGCCGAAGTCTTCACTTCTGCTTTAACTTCTGTCAACACTGTCGAAGTGGCAGTAGTTCTCCGAAGCCAACCTTCTTCCGACTTCGAGTACTCCTCGAAGTACGACATCAACTGTGATACTGTGGTGATGCTTTTCCGATGCAATTTATCCAGAAGGCCTTTATGACTGACGCCTTCCCGAGCCGCATCAACCACCGAGGATGTGGACAGCCCCCGAATTTGCGACTTCGTGTGAGCGAAGCGCTTGAAGTACTGCCTCAATGTTTCTCCGGGGAGCTGTTTCACTTGGAAAAGGCTTCCTGTCGACATGGGGGGCACGAAGGTACCCTGGAAGTTACTTATGAACTTCTTCTTTAACTGTACCCATGACGTGATTGATCCTGGTTTTAAAGACCAGAACCATCTCAACGCCACTCCTTCGAGGGCTAACGGGAAGCACTTTGCCATAGTTTCTCTGTCTCCGCCACTAGCCTCGATTGCTAGGGCATAAGAACGTGCAAACTCACTGGGATCTTCGTCTCCGGCATACTTGCAAAGCTTCGAAGCTTTGAACCTCGGATCGAAGCGAACCTTCTGGAGCTCGGGGTGCAACGGAGATTCGTTGTCGTAAGAGGCGTTCTCCGGGGCTTCGGGATAGTCAAGATCGTCGTCTTCGTGCACTTCGGGGATAGCTGGGGTGGCTTGAGGGCGAAGCCTGTTCGCAGCCTCCTGTCGCCACCTCGCTACCTCGGCTTGAAGATTGGCCATTTGAGTGGCCATGTCTCCAAGGCTATCTTCGTCTCCTCCGGAAGGATCTTCCGGGTCTTGAGAACTGGTATGATCAGTTCCGATCGGAATGGAGGGTGGCAGAGTGGCTCCGGGCGGTCGGAGTGTAGAAGGGGTTGGTGGAGAGGTTTCGTATCCTCGAGGGATAGAAGCCCCTTGCGGAGTTTGAGGTGGAGGGATAGTCGAAGACCCTCCGACTTCAACTGTGTCGAAGGGTATCTCTCCGGAGATCCGAGAGGACCTCCGAGTGGGATTGCGAGGTGCACTCCGCTTAGGAGGCATGATGCAAGAGGTTGGTAGAGAACGAAGTTTTTTGGACTAAGTTCCCCACGGACGGCGCCAACTGTTGGCGTAAAAGATTACGCTAACAGGTTTCTGTAGAAAAGAAACTAACAAACGAAGTGTTTGCGAAGCAAACTGTTCTAAGCCTCCGAAAGGATAATAGCTTAGAATAGTTCGAAAGTGTGTATTGATTCACTTGTAATCGGTCCCTATTACAGGGTGAAATGGGGGGTATTTATAGACCCAAACATTAAGGAAAAGACCTATTTACCCCTCTATTACAACCGACATTAAGGAAACTATTTGGTTTCCTTAATAGGGCTAAAATGGTAAAAGACTAATCTAATAGGATAGAAGATAAGTCTTCCATCTTAGCTGGCAGAAAAGATCCTGGAAGGCTTTGGTTCGAAGATATACTTCGAACCAATGCCAGTCTTCGGACTCCGAACGAAGTTCCAAGCCACCTTCGAAGATGACCTTCGGACTATCTTCGAACTGGTTGGCTGTCTTCATGTTGCTTTGGCAATAACTCCGAAGATGGGATATTTTCCCCCAACAGAACCCACTCAAATGTTCTTTTGGCGTGTCGGCGAGCAAATTCTTAGGTTTTATGATTCATGAAAGAGGCATAGAGATTGATCCTAAGAGGCTTGAGAAAATTAGAAATGTTGCGGCGCCAACATGCAAGAAAGATGTGCAGAAGTTGCTAGGCAAGATGAATTATTTGCGTCGCTTTATATCTAACTTGTCTAGCAAGATTGATGCCTTTGTCCCCATACTCCCGCTAAAGAATGAGGCCGAGTTCACTTGGGGGGCAAGTCAGCAAAACACCTTTGAGAAAATCAAGGAGTGCTTGTCATCGCCGACCATGGTGAGAGCACCCAAAGCCGGGATTCCATTTCGGCTGTACATCGCTGCTGAAGATAGCGTGATCGGGGACGTGCTAACCTAGGAGGTAGAAGGAAAAGATTACATCATCACGTTCTTGAGCCGCTACCTACTGGACGCCGAGACCAGGTACGCGTTTGTAGAACATTTATGTTTATCACTTTACTATGCATGTACCAAATTACGCCACTATCTTCTCCCTACTACATGTGTTGTTTTTTGCCAAACCGACGTTATAAAGCACATGTTACAAAAGCCGATTCTAAGTGAAAGAATCGAAAAGTGGTTTTACGCTTTGATTGAGTATGATTTGGCCTATGAACCCCTAAGAGCTATGAAAGGCCAAATTGTAGCCAACTTTATAGTTGATCATCACATAGATGTCAGTTGGAGTGACAATGTTGCTTTAATTGAGGTAGTACCATGGAAACTTTACTTCGATGGTTCAGCTTGCAAAAATGGCCAAGGTATTGTAGTGGTTCTCATATCACCTAGTGGAGCGCACTTTGAAACTTCGGCTCATTTAGAATTTCCCTCTACTAATAACCAAGCTGAATATGAGGCTTTACTGCTAGGGCTTGAATTATTGGAATCCATGGGTATTAAACATGTTCATGCGCATGGTGATTCCCTGTTAGTGGTGCAACAAGTGGCTAAGAGTGCTCAATGTTTTAATGGCTTGCTAAACAACTACATGGATAAGTGCCTAGACATAGTTGCTACTTTTGATGACTTCAAAATTTCTTATGTGTCAAGAGAGACCAATTCAGTTGCAAATGATTTGGATCAACAAGCATTTGGCTACCAAGTTAGGAGAGGAAAATTTTCTGTACGAGAAAAGGCGATGTTTGGTCTTACTACCGAAGCCAGTGACTTCGGACAGGCGCACCCTCCGGGTCGAACCCATCCAGCCGCCAGAGACTACCGTGCGCTAAGGCCCCGGGGCCGGAGTACTCCGCCCACCAAAAGGTCTGGCACGCTGGAGCCCGTGAGCTGAAGTCCCCAGGATAGTGAGGATTTTCGGGAGCCTGGACCCTCCGGCAGAAGGCTTCGTCCAGAATAGCTTCGCACAGTCAGTCCAAGCAGGCTTCGGCAGAAGCAAGAAGGGCTTGGGCGGCACTCCAAAATCAGTAGCTTAGACATTATTCCAGGGAGTGAGCTAGCAAAACCATCATAAGTCCATAAGGGCGATTGAAGAACTCCAATCGTGCAGTATTTGAGAGACCCTAGCGAAAGGGTTGATCGGAAAGTTCTACGGGAAGCAGTTAAATTTTTGTTGCTAGATGATACACTATATCGCCGAACTATTGATGGAGTATTGTTGAAGTGTTTAGACAATGAACGATACCAAGTGGCTACGGGAGAAGTCCACGAAGGGCTTTGTAGCACGCATCAGTCGGCCCAGAAAATGAGTTGGATGCTCAAGAGAGCGGGTTTCTACTGGCCGACTATGACTGATGATTGTTTTAAGTATTATAGAGGATGTGAAGCATGTCAGAAGTTTGGCAATATTCAATTAGCTCCTTCTTCATTACATAACCCTATTGTCAAGCCATGGCCATTCCGAGGTTGGGGTTTAGACTTCATCAGCCAAATTCACCCTCCTTCCTCAAAAGGGCATCAGTTCATGTTGATGGCGATGAACTACTTCACCAAATGGACTTAAGCCGTGCCTCTCAAGAACATGACTCACAATGAGGTACTTGATTTTATCTTAAAGCACATTATACATAAATTTGGTGTTCCTCAAACCCTCACTACAGATCAAGACGGCTCGTTTATTTCTAAGGAAGTGAGAGACTTTGCCGAATTTTATGGTATTAAGCTAATAAACTCTTCACCATAGTATGATCAGGCCAGTGGCCAGGCCGAGTCTAGTAATAAAATTGTGATTAAGCTCATTAAGAAGAAAATTGAAGAGTTCCCTAAGAGGTGGCATGAAGTGCTTTCCAAGGCACTATGGGCTGGTAGAATTGCAAAGCACGGTGCTACCAAAGTTAGTCCATATGAGTTGGTATATGGACAAGAAGCCTTTCTACCCGTAGAAGTATATCTTGACTCTTTAAGAGTTCTAAAGCAAGATGGATTATCGGTCGACGAATATGAAACTCTTTTAAAAGATAGTCTAGAAGAAGTGACCGATAAGAGGTTGAGGGCTTTAGAAGCCATAGAAGTAGACAAGAAGAGAGTTGCTAAAGCCTACAAGAAGAAGGTTAAACCAAAATCGTTTCAAGTAGGTGACTTTGTTTGGAAGACGATTTTACCCTTAGGCACTAAGAGTCCCAAATTTTGTAAATGGTCGCCTAGTTGTGAAGGTCTTTCAAAATAGCTGAAATCGCTCATGGCAATGCATATGTGTTAGAATCTCTGCAAGGAGAGCGGTTTCGAAGAGCTTTGAATGGTAGATACTTGAAAAGATATTTCCCAAGTGTGTGGAAAACAACTTGAATGATGTAGAAAGACCGATATGGAAGGTATCGTCTTTAACCCGTTATGCTTTTACTTCAGTTAGTTCACTAAAAGGCAGGGGGCATGTGTTGATAGCAAAAAATGGCATTAATGGTTAAGATTGTCAAAATATCAATTTTGGTAATTTGGGCCGAAAATACACATGTCCCAGGTTGGCCCGAAGGTCCACCCGGCTAAGGACTTCGGAAGCTTCCAGCTAGCCCCACAGCCTTCTGCCTAAAGGCCTTCGGAGGCCCACTCCGCCGAAGCTTTGGCCCGAGGAGCAGGCTTCGGCGGGCCTAGACGAAGGCCCACTTCGGGTAGAGTTAGAGATTGAGTACGATTTTGACTAAGTCTTTTCACGCGTGATTATGCCAAATCTTATCAAGATTAGGCTTAGAGATTAGAAGTCTAGCCCTTATAAATATATGGGTGAGGCCGGTTCATTAACCCCCCAACACAAATCAACACAAAGCCCTAGCTTTGAACCGTACCTTTATTTTACTATTACTTTCGGTACTCTTCATGGGTTTGCCTAGAAGCACTCCGCTGGCCACTTCGGAACAGTGGTAATCCTTGTTACTTCGCTTGTGAAGTATCCATTAATCTACGTAATAGATTGCTATCACCTTGTTACTTTGCCTGTGAAGTATCCGTTAATCTACGTAATAGATTGCTATCGCCTTATTACTTCGCCTGTGAAGTATCCGCTAATCTATGTTACAGATTGCTACCTTTGCCCCTAGTGCAACACTTAGCAGTATTCGGTCCTCATGCTGAATTGGTACTTCGAATCTACTCTGTTGTAGGTTTTCCACGTTCGAAGCTACTTCACCAGAGGAGTCCGGAACTGAGAGATCGGTTTCGGAGGCTGCCAGAACACCCTTCGGTGAGAGTACTACTTCGACCGCCCGTGCCAGACTATCACGCTATTGTCGGTTTGACAAAGTTTGCACGCCGACATGCTTCACCAACGGGCTTCATCACGACAGGCTTCACCACGCTCGTACTCCGCTCCAGACGAAAATGCGCTCGTCCGTTGCATCTAAGTCATTATTCTGTATCTCACTGTATCGGAGACTTCACGCCGAACCCCGCTATTCGGAGGTGATTGTCACGACTAGATCAGTTCAAAGTCCATCTTCGGCCAGATCAGTCCGAACGCCGAAGGCACCCTTCAGCGGAATACTTCGCACTAGACGCCGAAGGTACACTTCGGCGACACCCTTCACACCATACTTCGAATTAGTCAGGCTCCATCAAGTTTTTGACTTGTTTTGTTTAATACATTTCTTTCAGCTAATTGGGTTATTTCTGTGTGATCTGATTACCTTGCGACTCCACCCCCTTACCACGACTAAGGGTAGTCGTAACGCGATGTCGGTGTTGTGTTACGCTTAGGCTTGTCCCTAAGTATCCGCACAATTTTGGATCATCGAACTGACCCAAGTGCTGGGCCCCATTTCTGTGTCAACAAATACTCCGAAGGAAAATAGGGGGCAACGTTATATTACGGAGGGTACTCTGGCAACGAGGTGTAGTTCGGGGCCCACGGTGATCCCGTCCAGTTATATGGTGGAGGAATTGGTGGCTCTAGCGGCTTCACCCACTATGAGCTGAACCCATTGCCCGGAGGGGGGTTCAGCCATGTCAAAGGTATTTCGGACCATATCAGTGAAGGGTCCTGCCATGTTGGATGAATGTTTGGCCATTGTGGGCCGAAGCCTCCCATCGAGGGTTTTGCCCAGAGCGGAGTTGGGTTCGGCCATTGGGATCTGAACCTGCTGTGGCGAGGGTTCGACCACTGGGGTCCGAATCTATTGTGCGAAGGGTTCGTCCACTAGGGTCTGAACTCACTTGGTGAAGGGTTCAGCCACTGGGGTCCGAACTCACCCTTCAGGGGGTTCGACTGCCGAGGTTCGAACTCACCCTTCGGCTGCCTTGGCCCCTTTAGCTATCTTATCATTTTTTGTTGGGGGCATGTTTCCTTGGCTTTCTTCTGGTGTTTGCCCAATAGCATCTAATATGTTACCTTTTCCACACTCCTACTTCAGGGTTCTTTGGTATGAGTGTGCATGTGCGTGATTCTCCAATAATGATCGCTTTCCCCTTAGCTGACTCAGCCTGATCTGGCCGATTCAGCACCTTCTTCTTGTAGAGGTCGATGGTGTTCACGGGAAAGGGGTCTTTGTACAGCTTCATCTTTGGACTGGAATCTATTTTCAATCGTCCTTCTTCTATGGCCGATTGAACCTACCGACAAAAAATATTGCAGTCGTTAGTATGGTGAGAATGTGAATCATGCCACTTATAGTAGGGACGCTTCTTTAGCTCGTCGGTAGTTGGAATGACATGGCCCTTGGTAAACCTGAGAAGCTGGCTCTTCAAGAGGAAATTAAATATTTTTATCGCACTTAGTTATATCAAATGAATATTTGACTTCGCTGGGCCGACTCTTAGTGGGAGACGACCGTAGCTCAGAATAAGTGATGGGCGTTCTCTTGGCGTTCCAAACCCATTCGTCCACGTACATGTCAGCCGAATCTTCCTCTTCCTTCGACTCCTCTTCATTGGAGTGTTCCATGATGTGGACTTCAGACCTAGGCTTGTTGAACATTTTAATGAACTTTTTATCTTTGGCTCGGCCTTCTTGGACCAGAGCCTGCTGTAGGACTTGGCCGACTTCTAAAAAGTTCTGGCTATCTAGCCTCTCTTTAATCTAAGAGTGCAACCCGTTAAAAGCTAGGTCTGCCAAATCCCTTTCTGAAATATTGAGACTAAAGCATCGGTTTCTGGTATCTCTAAAGCGCTTGACGTATTCAGAGACACTCTCGCTTGATTTCTGTTTGACCGATGTCAAGTGTGAAAGCCTAAGTTCTGTCTCACCCGTATAAAAATAGTCATGGAACTTTTGTTCTAATTGGGCCCATGTCTGGACGGAATTCGGTGGGAGTGTCGAAAACCAAGTGAAAGCGGTGCCGGATAGTGAAAGAGAAAATAGTCTAAGTTTTACTGCGTCCGACCCACTAGCTTCTCCACCCTGTGCTAAGAACTAGCTGATATGCTCTAGTGTGGTTTTGTTATCCTCATCGTCGAATTTGGTGAATTCAGGAACTCTATAACTGTGAGGGTAGGGTATGGTGTCAAAAGTGGTCGGGGTATGGCTTTCAGTAAACCCTAGCCCAATCTCTAGGCGCGAAGCTGGTGCATTCCCTAAACAGCGCGCGGATCCGCTCCTCAATGTCGTCCTAGACTCATGCCTGCTCGTGTCTCTCATGCGGGAGCGCGACACGCGGTGATATGTCGGTGTGTCGGCCACGGGGATCTCCCTCACGTGCTGGCTCGGGATATACAACGTGCTTGGGCCTATGCGTTTGCGTAGGAGCATGTGGCGCAGGCAATGCGGGAAGAGCTGGCATAGGCGTAGGCAGAGGTGGTGCGTAGTAAGCAGGGTTAGCTTTGCCGTGAGTGTAATGACTTATCTCGGTCGTGGATGTTGAGGCCGGAGACATGACAGTTTTGCTAGTATTACCATTAGTTCTGCTATAAATATGTTTTATCGAGGGTACACTAGCAATTGGAGCTAGAGGTATGGCCTCGATAAATCCAAACTTTCTAAACATAGCCTCTACTTGGGAGCTAACTGCCGAATCGAAACGGTTGGCTAGCGAAGCGCTAACGTCCTGATCTACTGATGTGGCTATCTTTTTCTCAATCTCTAAAGAAGATAAAGGAGGTGACACCAGTGTTACCTGAGTTAGGGCAAGGTTAGGGATGTTGACGTCGCGCTTGATGAAGCCCGCGAAGGTCTTGACGTAGCTCCTGAGCATGAGATCTTGCAGCTCCTTCATCTTTGCCTCAATCTCCTCCTGATCTTCTTCTGGGATGTCTGCGAGGGTGGGAGTCATGATGTTGCGGTTGTCGATTTCTACGCCCCCGACATGGGATCCATCGGTGACGTAGACGTAGTAGTCATCGTAGAGGTACTTGTAGCCGATGTAGATGTGTTCGTCATGTTGGCGTGCGAAGTGATCACCGAAAGGGGGCTTTTTGCATCTGGTGCAAAGGGTGCGCCGAAGGTAGCCTTCAGCGTTCAGACCGATCCAACCGAAGAAAAGCTTTGAACAGATCGTGGCGCAAAATCACCTCCGAACGACACGGTTCGGTGTGAAGCCCTTCAATACGATGAAGTCTAACGCAAATCGCTTGGTGGAACTATGTCCGATGCGGAGTGCTGGCGTGACGAAGCCTTGGCACGACGAAGACTGGTGCGAAGCAGCTCTGGTACGCGGGACTTGACCAGACATACAACAGTGTTATGGATCCGACATGGGCGGACGAAGAAGGGGTTCACTGAAGGGTGCTCTGCCAGACTCCGAAACTAGTTTCCTAGCTCCAAAAACCTTAGGAGAAGGGGCTCTGACCATGAAACCTGCAGCAGAATAGAGATCAAGTGTCAATTCAGCTTAGAGACCGAATTTACTAAGTGTTGCAGTAGGGAAATGAAGGTAGCAATCTGTTACGTAGATTAATGGATGGTTCATAAGCAAGCCAACAAGGCGATAACAATCTGTTACGTAGATTAATGGGTACTTCATAAGAGAAGCAATAAGGCTTACCATTGTTTCGACGTGGCTGTCAGAGGGCTTCCAGGCAAACCCATGAAGGTTGTGCGGAAAAGTAAATAAAAGTAAAGGTACAGTTCAAACTAGGGTTTGAAGTTGGCTTGTGTGTGCGGGGCCTAATGAATCGGCCTCACCCCTGTATTTATAGGGGCTAGTCTTCTTATCTCTAATACTAATCTGATAAGATTTGACCCAATCAAGTTTATGGATAAAAACAACTAGAATCAATATCAAACTCTATCTCCGAAGCTGGCCCAAAGTGGGCCTTCAACAGGCCTACCGAAGCCTGCTCCTCGGGCCGAAGCTTCGGTGAGGCAGGCCTCTGAAGGGCCTTCAGGCCGGAGCTAGCAGGTCGCTAAAAGGCCTCAGAGGCCTCATGTCTAATGGGCCTTCGACACTATAAGGCTTTGGCCTGTACCAGGACTTGTGCATTTTTGGTCCAAATTACCAAAATTGATATTTTGACAATCTTGACCATTAATGCCATTTTTTGCTATCAACATCTAGTAAGTAATATCAGTTCTATATATACCACTATTGTTGTTCTCCACTTTTATGCCTATTGAGTTTTTCTCGTCACCAAAGTTAGTGTAAAATTTGACCATTACTATCAATGGGGTCTGTCCCATTGTTATGACCACTTAATCCTCTTGTTGGAGGCCATCTCTTTGACTAAATTTGGTCCACCATTTGGGAAGGCATATCCTATCTTCACAGCTTGCAACCTCAACCTCACTGGTGTACCCATCTCTTGTCAAAATCTTTAGGGTGTCACCAGCACAAATATGATTGATATAATCAAATCTTTTTGATAAAAACTAAAACAGTAAAATAATATCACATTAGTTTGTTAGATTTATTACCTCGCAAACAATTTATACAATGTACAATGTATTAACCCAGTGATGCTCCCTATTGACTAGATAATTGATCTTTATGAGGCAACTATTAGGAACATAAGTTTGTACTATAGGGTTCCGCATACTTTCCATGTCCCATATTTGGAACGATGTAAAAAGTGGATAAAACTATATGAATATAACATAATGTATGCTGAATTTGATTGCTCTCACATGTCAGGCTGCCAACTTAATGCCCTCCTCTCTACTAGACTACAATTTAATTCATAGGTGTGTATGTGTGACAACTAATTCATTAAGCAACAGTCCTATATATTATTAATAATAAGCACATAATGAAACTATGAAAGACACATAATGAAATAATATTGTGTGAATAAAATGTATGAACAATAATATTAGCACTCACATCCTCATATTAACACAAAATGAACCTAAATTGTCACACACATCCTCATATTTCACAAATAGCATCATCTTCATTGAGAAAATATTTATACAAAATATATATCCACATTCCATCACATTTTGACATATTCAGAGGAGGATGACCTTAGGAGGATGAGGAGGAGTATATGCATCTGAGGTGAGTTTGGCCGGGCACGCACAACGGAATGAACGGTGGAATAGAGGCCACGCACAACGGAATGGACAACCGAGATGGAGTGGACCACGGTGGTACGAGCGAGGAGCACGACGAGGAGGCAAAGGTGACGATAGTGATGTGGGAGGCTAGGGTTAGATTTGTACCAACTGAGAGTGTGTCGATTCACTCTGGATATCACCTATTTATCTAGCCACAAATGTCATCAGTGACCGATAATAGATTGCACATGTCACTAGATCAGTAGCTATTAGTGATGGGTAGCAACACGACCCGTCACTAATACGGGTGCCCCCTCTTTAGTGACGGGTCACATTACGACCCATCACTAAAGAGGCATCATCACCGATCCATCAAACTAACCCGTAACTAAAATTGTGTTAGTGACGTGCAACATTTCTCCGTCACTAAAGATGTGTCACTAAAGATTGGTTTTGTGGTAGTGATATTTTATTGGGTTAATTTTTTCTGTGCTACTACAATTTTCACGGTTTGCCAATATGCCATTGATGTGTCACTGACAGATGGGGGCCACCACAGTCACTGACAGTGGCATGTAGGCAATTTGTGAAAATTATAATGACACGTGAGTAATTTTCCCTATTTTATTTCCGTAACAATTTCTCCCGATGAAATTGTCTTTTGTAATAATGACACCCCTAAAAAACCATAAGAATATCTTAATCTTTAAAGGAAGGCACAAGCTCCATATGAACCTGTTGTTCAGAGTAATATCACCATTCAGTACAATCTTGTACATGTGTTAACCAAAATTGTCCACTCTAGTCTAGAGACTACATAAAGCTATTTGGTTCATCATCTAATTCAATATTTCTAATCCTAGCTATCAAACTATTCCATGCTTCTAATCCATTACCCACTAAGTATCGATGAAAAGAAACATCGACCACAATAGCATTATTTCTAGAGGCAATATTATATAAGACATGAAACTACTAATGGAGGAGGGGTTCCCAATCTCCCATCAGGTAGATGATAAACAATGATTGATGGAGATGAGACTCACATGATCTGGCTTCTGATCAGTGAGATCGAACCCCTCCAATTGCATCACCACTTCTCCTTTTCATATCAATCAAGCACAACCTAATTTACTTTGCCACGAAGGCTAATCCTTACCTATAAATCAAAGAACACAAGCAAGAATGCAGAAAACACAATTGAACAAAAATTCTATTGGAATCTATAAATTGTGGTTCATTTACATAACTGATGGTGTGGTGGCTATACAAGAAACATGTAAAATAAATAAAAAACTTTAGACAATTATAGATACAAGTTATATTACAGTTTTGGATGCACCCCTAATATTCTAAATTGGATACATGGCCCATAGGCCCAAAAAGATATCAAAATAACATGCTGACAGATTCTGGATGTCTAAATGTTTCAATGAATTCTATTGATCTGGAAGGAATTTTGACATGATACTAGTTCCATTGGAAAGTTACCAGAGTTAGATTTCCATGCATATATGGAACGCTGAAAACAGAGTCCAAATATGGTCTGGGTGGTACTTTTAGTGACTATTGCTCATGGAATTCGAGATGGTGTCGAACTGGAAGTAGATCTAGTTTTCAACTCGACTTAGACACCCTTGCTAGTTATTCTTCACCTATTTGCTTGTCACCATGTAACTCTTGGTTATCTCCATGGTTTCTAATAAGAATATCATCATTAGGTACCAACCTATTTACAACGTCACATAAAGAGGTACTTAAGAACGAGCTCACTTGTAGAATTAATTTTCATGTTCGATCTATAGTGATGGGACCTTGCATAGCCATTTGAGGGGCATCATGTCTATCCATAAGAGTGGTACTCATCATGAATAACCCAAAACTCAGGAGGAATGTCAAGTTTATATTCATTTAGCTTAATATGAGATAAATACTTAGTGATAGCTGGAGGCGAAATATAAGATTTATCATTAACAAAAAATGAAGTATTATTGTAAATCAGAGCCTATCACACATTATGATCATTAATTTAGCATGATTAGTTTTAGTTGCAAGCATAACAGATCCTTTCAATTGGATTTCTTGTTGATTTTCAGATTTAGCATCAAGTTGTTCGCTATCATTAGTAGCACTCACCCTATCATCTTTAACAATTTCATTATAAGGTAAAGGTATCAAAGTAACTTTTACATCCTTTATGCATAAGAGTGTATTTATTACTCTTATTATGGTGAAGTGCATCATTATCATATTCCAAAGGGTGAGCCATGGTTGCAGCTGATGAGGCAACCTTGATAGGTACCTATAATGAATTTTTATCTAACTCATCAATTCGTGTGAAGGTGGAAGGTTGTGTGCGCACTGGTTTTGGTGTAGATGAAGGATGAACACTTGAAGACAATGGCTTGGCTGGTTCTAGTGGATTAGAAACTTCTACCTTATGTTGTTGTCCCTACAATTCTTTCTCTGTAAGCATAGCAAGATGGAACAAACAATTAGCAATATTAATTTTTTGATAATAAATGATATTTGAATGTCATGCTCCAATCCACCATAGAAGTGATAAATCATGTCATTTGTGTCATCCACAACACCACAATAGATCATGCTCATCTGAAACTCTGCATAATATTCCAGAACACACGTGTGAGGAGTCATGGTGAATACTGTGGGCCTCATGGCTCCGAGATGATGAGTGATTGCCAACGAAAGATGAAGGAAGCCCTCTGAAGAGAGGCACTTTGAAGGGGCACTTCGAAGGGAGACACTTCGAAGAGAGACATGAAGGAAGTCCTCTGAAAGGAGGCACTTCAAAAGGGCACTCTGAAGGGAGGCACTTCGAAGGAAGATGGTTTGTCGTGGCATTGACCATATGCGACTCAAGAAGACAGATGGGTGATCACCGGGCTAAACGAACTGTGGGGTCATGGTGGTCCAATCCGGGTATATGGTGCAAGGGAGGCAAGCGCTTTGGTGGCTTCGACTTAAAACCCCCAACTACAAAGACAAGGCGTCATTTGTAGCTAAGTATGTGAAGAGATGTGAATCGTACAAAAGAAGTATGATGGGGACACGTCGCAACTACTGTGAGGCTTCTCTTCCATAAAGGCTACACAAAGTGAGGCGTCGAATAAATATCTGATATAGGTTTTTACCTTTTTGCCCTTTGGGACTTGTGACATGTAAACTTAACCTAGGGGCATTTTAGTCTTTGTACATATGTGTCTAGACTATATATTGTGGGCTACCCTCTAGGTTAATGTAACCAACTAGAGCACTTTGATTGGAATCAAAAATTTTGAGGGCTTTTCCTTTTCCTTCTTCCCCTCCCAGTCGACGCCAGTGTGCCATTTTCCTTTGGCCATCTGCCGGTCTACCGTCGCCAGCCAGCCAATCTTTTACCTCAGTGCTGGTTTTCGTTTCAGTGCCATCGATGGATTTCTTTGTTTCCTGATTTTCAGCTGTCGTGTTTTTTCTCCGGTCTTGTTTTTCTGTGCATCTTGATTCTTTTCATCGGTCAGTGTGCATAGTTCGATCGGCTGGTGCATGAAGTTTTCTTTGACCGTGCTTTTTCTCTGAGCCACTATTGCTAGTGGTGTTTTTTGGTTTCTCCTTCCACCACCACCGCCGACGATTTTTCTATCACCAGCTTGCCGAGGGTTCAGCCTCTGTTGCCGCTCATTTCCCCCGGCCAGCTATTTTTGTTTCAATCACCCACAGTTTCTCCAACCGCCCTTCTCCGCCTGGCGGACTGCTCGAGGTAGCTCTCACGTACATGTGTGGATCTGTGTGTGGCTCGCCAGCTTCTACAACACACACACATTTTCTCCATCGGTGGGTGAGGGTGGTTCCAGTGCTTGTGATGTGGATCCTACCGTGCGTGATTTCTTCCACCCGAGCCTGCGCACAGGTCGCTGTTCATGCCAGCATGTGCTCGGGCCAAGGACTCACCTCAGGCCAGCCACCGGCTAGTGCTTGTGATGATGCCTTCCTCGGTCCACACGCCCGTTCTTCTCCACTCGCACATGGGTCTTCAGCTAGAGTGACGCCGCCTACAGTTTTTTCTCCACCGACTAGTGCATGCACAGCTTCAACTGCCTTGTCACCACAATTTCCTCTGGGTTCCATAGGTAAGTAGGTAAGAATGCTTTGCCTTGCGCTTCATTTGTTAAATTAAATACCTATGAGTAGCTTGTGCATGCCATGTGTTTGATGAATAGCCAATGAGGTTGCATATCATGTGTTTGATGAAATTTATGTGAGTTCTAGATGCATGCAAAGTATTTGATGAAATTCTTGTTTGATTTGTACATGAGTTTTAGCTTGTCCATCAAGTGTTCAATCAATTGCATATGAGTGCTTTGTGCGTATCTTTTTCATAGAATGCCTGTGGCTCTTTTGAAGGAAAATTTATTTGATCTGTTGATGTTCTTCTCTTGCTATGAATGAACTATTTTTGTGATCAACTTCTAGACTTGCTTTGTGTGGAAGATATATCACAGCCTAGTGCTGAGTTTGAGGAATCCACAAGCAAGATCAAATCGAAGTTCACAATTGTTTCTTATAAGTTTTGTGAGTTTGAATTTGCACCCATTCACCCCCTCTAGTCTCTATTCTCGGTCCTACAAGTGGTATCATAGCCAGGTTAGGGTTTTCCCATACCTTAATTGGTTCTAACCCAGTTAGCGACCAAGACTTCTACTGGTAAAGTCATGTACCTTGAAGCCTTTGGCTCTACTTATTGGAAGACTCGCATGTGAGCTTATCTATTGAGCCAGGTATTATACATTTAGGACATGTTTGTTCATCCTACTTTTACCGTTCATCCTACTATTGAGCAATCTACTCCGGTAATAGTCGCTCAGCATGAGTGCAACAAAAAGGCGGTGAACATACTCTTTTCTAGATTAGTTCCCACATAATTTTAGCGTGTGAGACATCTCGACATTGCTCGAGAGATTTGGGCTACCCAATAGGCATACCATGAGGGGATATCTCAGGTCAAGGCTCAGCTCTATTAGATCTACCAGCGTGAGTATGAAAACTTCACATAGAACCTAGGAGAATATGTTGAAGCTTTGTTTGGTCCTTTTCAATTGATCATCAATAAGCTTCGAGCAAACAAAATAGAAAATGATCAGCTGGTGACAGACAATGAATAGTCTCTCAAGGTTCTTTGTACCTTAGATCCTAAGGTCTGGGATATCAAGGTATCCTCCATTGTTGAAAGTATTGGATACGA
The DNA here is from genome assembly GCA_019279435.1 of Zizania palustris. Classification (NCBI taxonomy): domain Eukaryota; kingdom Viridiplantae; phylum Streptophyta; class Magnoliopsida; order Poales; family Poaceae; genus Zizania; species Zizania palustris. Next base: position 67,632,026 of record JAAALK010000287.1, on the reverse strand, counting down.
TACCTTGACACTTGCAAAGCTTTTTAGTAAGCTCAAGGCCTCATAGGTTGATATTTAGTTGAGATCAAATCTCACTAGATCTAGCTCCAGAGGCTAGTCCTTGCGACCACCACTAATGCCAACTCCTCTTTCAACTATGATTTCTCTTCTTTGATGTCTATCACTGAAGAGCAGCTATACACTGTAGGAGATGATGACCTTTGCCTCTTTAATAGTCGTGTTCATCGTGTTTATGATAAGAGAATGAACAAGAGGCATGACACCAAACCTAGCTATTTTGAGTGTAGTGATCCAGGTCATTGCATCGCCAAGTGCACCAAGCGAAACGACTACAAGAAGGGCATTGGTGGTGGCTCCTACGATTAACCAATAAGCACGACTACTCTAAGGGGAAGTCCAAGTCAAGCTAGTCTTCATCTTCTTCCTCTTCATCGAGCTCAAGTGATGAGGAGATCATCATCAAGATAGAGAAGAAGGACAAGGTTGATCTTGTCATCTTATGCTTCATCACCTACAAACACAAGCACAAGATCAAGAGTCAACACAACAGCAAGTCCCACAAGAGCTTTTCCACAATGGCACTTGAGGACAGGGATGACAATAGTAGCTCGGACAACTCCAATGATGATGATGAGAAGGTAACTTCTCTTGAGCTTGAGCTTTGTGATTTTCTCAAAGAAAATATTCAGGAACTAAAGCATCAAGATAAACTACTTAGAAAAGTGAAGAAGAGGTTAGACGAGCTAACCCATGAGCTTGCTATTACTAATAACAAGATTGAGAGTCATACCCCTTCTCCTCGATTGTTTGAGGATGTTGAGTGTCCTACTTGTGAGGTGATGCTGGGTGACCTAACTTCTCTTAAGTCTAGGTACACTAAGAGGGTCAATTAGAGAGACACTTTGTCCATTGATCTTGAAAGTGATCAATTGGAGCTGAAAGATGTTCAAGCCTCAGCTGTCATGCCCTGTAAGGACTGCGCATCCCTTTTAGTTGACCTTTCTGAGCTGAGAGTGAAGGGTGATGAGCATTTGAGGGAGCTTGAGGGGATTAGAGCTGAGTTAGTGCAAAATAATGGGGATTTAGAGATTTTGTCAGCTCCTTCCACCAACTGTGAGGACTGTCTATCTCTAAGGATGGAGCTAGGTGAGAATAATGGTGAAATTAAAAAGCTAGGAAAGTCTGCCTAGCCAGATGATGAGTGTGAGGTCTGCCTAGCTCAAGTGGAGGTGCTAGCTTCCTTGAGAGAGGAGATAGCATGTGGTGAGAATGAGAACACCTACCTCTGTTATATCTTGAGTTGGGTGAGTGCCAGAGAGCCCCAGTTGGGTATGATTATCCAATAATTCAAGAGGGAAGACATGTTCGACATTGGGTACACTTATACCAAGACTGATTTTGAGAGTTCTTTGAGCGAAGTAGTGGAGTGAAGTAAGATGAGTCCAGAGGAGAGATATCCTAAGACCCACAACGAGTCCTTCAAAATTGATCAGCCTAAAGATGGAGTGATCCATGAGAAACCCAAAGCTCCACCTAAAAAGACTATCTAGATTCTCATGCCCAAAGACCTTCACACTCCTCGTGATTCTCTACTAGAAACCTCCAGAACCAAAAAGATTCCATCCAATGTCACCAAGCCCAGAAACCAAAATACTCAACCACATCACAAGAAAATGACCTACCATTGTGAGTTTTGCCAAAGAGATGGTCATCTTGAGGAGTTTTGCTTTAGGAGGAAGCAGGTTGAGAGAGCTAAGAAAGCTAGGGGTGGGTAGGAGTAATTCTACCAACAGAGAGGTAGACAATGAGTTCCTCGACACGGTGAAAGGTGAGATGCAAGGGCACATCATGTAGGTGGTGGACATGGATACGAATTTTGTGACCATGCTTCAGAGGGTGGATATCATTTCGACAAAGTTCCAGGTCATTCACGATTCGACTTTGGACCTCGTGGCCATGGCTTTGAGCAATTTAGAGGACCATGCTTTGAGAGAGAGTTACATTTTGGTCCTAACTATTTTACTTCTTTTGGTTTCCCTACCTTTGAGCAAATGGCTCGACATTGGTTTAGTAGTTTTGCTAACCCAGTGTCGGACCATTTGCTCATCCTTTTTACCCTTGATTTTGTAGGATTGAGGTTCGGAGGACGTGTGGATCATGGACTCAGGATGGTCACGTCACATGACAAGGCATCATAGATGGTTCTCCAGCCTGAACCCCATGAGCACCAAAAGAGTACATCACTTTTGGGGACAATTGTGAGTGTAAGATTTTGTGCATTGTCTATCCTTTTATGATATTTTGAGTTTTTCATTTTCTTTGCTTCTTTTGCAACTTTGTGTGTGCATTTCATGCTTTGTTGCATTCACTTGCACTAGCTTTTGTTATATGATTAAGTGCTTTTACATGTACTTGTCTGTATGTGCATTGGATATCTTGATTATGCTCACATGAATATATCTGATACTTGTCATAAGCTTGGCTTTTATCTTGCAAATCTAAACATGGTCACCACTTATTCTGGTAACTAGCATGTGTAGGTTGAATGCTTTTATTATCTTTTACATATCTGGTAGCTAAGTTCTCTACTTTGGATGCAAATATGCAACTTGAACATCAGCAAGCTTTTCATGGAAATCTTGTCCTGAAAATTGATATAAATCATGAAAAAAGATCCATGCCTTTGTGCTAAAATGAAAAGATTCAGGTGGGTTTGCTTTGTCGCCCTATTTTGTTTTAGAATGCCTACAATGGAACTTTGGTATGAACTAGGACATTGAAGTGTATGCTAAGACCAATGCTTTAAGCTTTTGATGGTCCTTGTTTTGACCTAGGCTTAGCTTGGTCGCTCAGAATAAGGTTGACAGGCAAATAACCCTAGCACTAAATCAAAAAGAAAAAGGAATAAAAAAGCTTGAAAATATTGGATAACAAGTTTGCTGAAGCTCCTAGTTTTGGAAATGCACATCTAGATAGATATTTGTGAGCTCTTGCAATTCATCTCTTCACTTGCTTGTTAGTTAGTCTAAGTGGTTATGATTTTGTTTTCCAAAACCTTACAAACTACATGCTCATGATTTTCTTTGGATATTATTCACCTGATCTTGTCATACAGTGTTAAAGGACAATATCCCTTGCTTATACCTGCTAGATCTTGTAAATGCTATTAATCATATCTAAGAAGCTTGCTTTTAAACTCCACTTGCGTTCATAACATATTTTCAGGGGGAGCTGCATCTCAGGGGAGTGGAGTGAGTCTCTATGAGTGCTTTTAGTCTTGCTTGATGAGTCCAATTGTCAACGAGGGATAGAAATTAGGGGAGAGATTAAGGGCGAGAATTTTGGCTTTCTCTAAGATTGTTTTCAATGGAGCCTATTCTCTTTTTGTCCTTGTTCTTTTGAAATCCTTATCATTAGTTCTGAGAGTGCAATCATATGTGCTTCTGTTTGAAATTTTTATTGGTTTCTTTTATGTTTGGCCTTAACGACCTTTATTGCTTTTGTTTGGCTTTTGGTCATTAAGATGAACTTTTTCTTTTCTTCTATTTCCTTTTGTTTTGGTTTCATGTTTCCACATGTGTTTTTAGGTTAAAGAGGTAGATACAGGAGTGTTGACAATGCACTCATCAAGGGAGAGATTGAGGATCCATGGTGAAGACCGTGGGTCTCATGGCTCCTAGATGATGAGAGATTGCCAATGGAAGATGAAGGAAACCCTCTGAATGGAGGCACTTCGAAAGGGCACTTTGAAGGGAGGCACTTCGAAGGAAGAAGACTTGCCATGGTGTTGACCATGTGTGACTCAAGTAGATGGATAGGCGATCATTGGGCTGAAGGAGTTGCGAGGGCGTGGTGGTCCAATCTGGGTACATGGTGCAAGGGCGGAAAGCACTTTGGCAGCTTCATCTTAAAACCATTAACCACAAAGACAAGGCATCATTTGTAGAGAAATATCTGAAGAGATGCGAAGCATACAAATGAAGTATGATGGGAACACATCGCAACTACCATGAGGCTTTGCTTCCGTCAAGGCTACACAAAGCAAGGCATCGAATAAATATCTAAGATAGGTTTTTACCATTTTCTCTTTGAGCCTTGTGTCATGTAAACTTAACCTAAGGGTATTTTAGTCTTTGGACATATGTGTCTAGGCTATATATTGCGGGGTTCCCTATAGTTTAAGGTAACCAACTAGAGCACTTTGATTTGAATCAAGAATTTTGAGGATTTTTTCGTGCCTTCTTCCTCTCCTAGCCGCCATCGGGGTGCCATTTTCCTCTGGTCGTCGGTTGGTCTACCACTGCCAGCCAATCAATCATTTACCTCGGTGCTGGTTTTCATTTCAGTGCCGTCAAAGGATTTCTTTGCGTTGTTATTTTCAGACGTTGTGGTTTTTACTCTGGTCTCATTTTTCTGCGCAGCTTGATTCTCTCTTAGAAACCAAGGGTTGGTTTCAGAGTCTGTGATGAGTGATTGACAGATTTTATCCTCTGATTCGAAGGGGTCCCTCCGAATGGGTTCGGAGGTTGTTTCACCGAAGGGTTCGGTGGGTCTGGTTGCTATAGCTGTTGCAGCGGATTGTGCCTATCGGAGGGGTCTGATAGTACACAATGACTCGGCTGTACCAAAGGGTTCGGTACTTTGGGCGGTACACCGGAGTGTGTGCCGGAGGTTGCTTACCCGGAGAGGTCTCCGGGGTACTGGATACACTTGTCTATTTGTTTGTGTGCGCGGGTGACTTCGGAGGCCACGGACGATTCACAACAAGTGAACCTGGGTCAAGCGGGAGGCTTGATGCCAGCCGAGCAGGGAGCTCGGTCACGAAGGCTGCGAGGGGTCGAGGTCAGTCCTCGGGTCAAGGTGCACCAGTCGGAGGCAGAGAATGGAGAGTGTGGCTCCGGCTGAGGGTACCCTGAGATGAAGTCCTCGGAGGAGAGGCACTTCGAAGGGTACTCCGAATGGAGTGACTTCGGAGTATGGCGGACAAAGTCCTCAGCAATGAGGCAAGGCATTCGAAGTATGCTCTGGAGGGAGGCACTCGAAGGTATACGCGACGAAGGTCTCAGAAGTCGAGGTGCATCGAAGGCATGGTCCGGATGAGATTCGTCGAGGAGTGTGCTCAGGGAGAGACACTGCGACGAAGTGCTCATGGAATGCTTCATGCGAAGGCCTTCGACAAGGGAGGGACTTCGAAGGGTGGTACTCCGAAGGTGGGGCTTCGGAGTGTGGCTGACTTGAGGTACTTCGGCCATACATGGCTTCGGTACATGGACTGACGGAGTTCGAGCTAGGAAAAGCTGCGAAACCATGGTGGTCCACTCCAGAGGTGTTGGTGCGAAGGCCCAAGGGCTTTGACGGCTTCGGCTCAAAACCGTCACTGTATCGATGGATGACTTTAGTGAAGCGAAGGCTGTCAGACTCAAGGCTTCTCACCGAAGCTACCGCACCCCTCGCGTGCGAAGGGGGGCTTTAGAAGAATCCAAGACTACAAAGGCTGACCGTGTCTGCTCTGCAAAAGCTGATGTTGTCTCCTCTGCGAAGCTGACAAAATAAGCCTCCAAATAAAGTAGACTACCAATTTTACCCCCCTGTTTTGATGAGACAAAACCAGTGTAAACCCTTAGGGTAAAGTAGTCTATTCACAGGGCTGAGTGGTGCCTATAAATAGTGGACGCTAGCTAGGCCACTATAACACTTTGAGCAGCCATTTTTGAGCTCTTGTGCTAGCCGCCACACAACTTGTATTGAGATCTATGAGCTCGTTTTGTGTTCCCTGTTCATGCAATGAAGTTTTGATTCTGTTCTTTCACTGCTTGAACTTGTATTTTGTGTTGCACTTCATGCTTTGATTTCTCTGTGCACCATCTTCTTCTGGGTTGGGTTTGTGCACTGGATCTCTTCTGGAGAAGTATGTGAGAGGTCTGTCTGTGTGAAGTGTGATTTCCTCAGTGCGTGTTCGCTTTGTGTAAACTGAGGCTAGTCCTCTCTAATTACTAGCGAAGCACTGTCTGGCTTAAATCGAAGCCCGTTTTCTTTCCTTGTCGAAGTCCTCTTTGCAGTGTGCTCAGCGTGCGTCTCGACCTTCGAAGTATGAAGCCTAGTACCAATTGCTAGCGCAGAGTGTTTTGGTCGAAGTCCTCAGAGGGAAGTCTGCTCTTGCGAAGGGTGAAGTGCGAAGTCTGCTCGAAGGCACCCACTGTGCAGAGCCTGCACTGACTTAGCAGAGTTGAGTTTTGGTGTTGTGGGTGGAGCGAAGTCTTCTTGGCTTCGAACTTTTGCTCCCTACGAAGCTTGGTTTTGGAGCTGTGAAATACCTTCGAACCAGAACTTCGAAGGGTGTGTTCGAAGTCTGTTCCATAGAAGACAGAATAAAAACAGAAGGCTATTTTTAGTCTGAAATTTTAAAAGCTCCCATTCACCCCCCTCTGGTCGATGTTTCCAGTCCAACACTCTCCAACCATGTTTTTCTCTAAGCCACCGTCGCTGGTCGTGTTTTTGGTTTCTCCTTCCACCACTGCCACCGGCAATTTTCTATCACTTGCTTGCCAAGTGTTTGGCCTCTGTTGCCACTCGTTTCCCCCCAACCAACTGTTTTTTCAGTCGCTTACATTTTCTCCAACTGCCTAGCGGACTGCTCGAGGCAGCTCTCGCCTATGTGCATGGATCTACATGTGGCATGCCAGCTTCTATAGCACGCACATGTTTTCTCCATTGGCTGGTACGGGTGGTTCCAGTGCCTATGCACGTGGATCTTGTCACACGTGATTTCTTCTGCACAGGCCTGTGCATAGGCCACCATTAACTCCAACATGCGGTCGGACCAAGGCCTCACCTCAGGCCAACCATCATCAAGTGCTTGTGATGCAGCCTTCCTCGGTCCTCACACTTGTTCTTCTTCGGCTGGATGTGGGTCTTCATCCAGAGGGACGTCACCTCGAGTTTTTTCTCCACCGACCAGCGCCTGCACTTCTTCTTTTGCCTCATCACCATCATTTCCTCCAAGTTCCATAGGTAAGTAGGTAAGCACGCTTTGCCTTGTGCTTCATTTATTCGATGAAATACCTATGAGTATCTTGTGTACATCATGTGTTTGATGAATAGCTGATGAGGTTGCATGTCATGTGTTTGATGAAATATATGTGAGTTATGGATGCATGCAAACTATTTGATGAAATGTTTATTTGATTTGTACATGAGTTTTAGCTCGTCATCAAGTGTTTGATCAATTTTCTATGAGTGCTTTGTGTGTATCTTTTTCATAGAACTCTTGTGACTCTATTGAAGGCAAATTTAGTGATCTCTTGATGTTCTTCTCTTGCCATGGATGAACTATTTTTGTGATGTGCAGGAAGTGGATAACAAGTTTGTTGAAGCTCCATGTGTTTGGATTTGCATATCTGGGTAGGTTTTAGTAGCTTTTGCACTTTATGTCTTATCACGTCTAGTCAACTAGTCTGAGTGGTGATGATTTTGTTTGCAAAACCTAAAAAACTGTTTGTTCATGATTTTAATTGGATGTTATTCACTTGAGCTTATCATACAATACCTTAAGACAATATTCAAGGCAAATGTTTGTTTTGTTCTATAAGTGTTGTTACTCATGTATCAGACGCTTGCTTTTACACTTCACCCTCACACCTCTCTTTGCATATTTCGTGTCACCTTGATGCTTCATTGCCAAAGGGGGAGAATTTGCTTCAAAAATTTACCAAAGGGGGGATTTTGAAATGTTTACATAGGGGGAGAATTAAAAATGAAATGATATGATTAGGCTCTTTTCTCAATTTTTGTGGTCACTTGTGTGCTGAATTTTAAATTTACCTTGATTCTTATGACAGTTGTCAATGCATTCATCAAGGGGGAGATTGAGAAAATAAGTTGAGATGTGTCTTGGTTTTGTTTATGATGAGTGATTGACAAGTATCTACTCTGCCGAAGGGTTTACCGAAGGAGTCAGTATTTTCTGCGTGTATCAAAGGGCTACACACTAAAGGGTTCAGTGTGTAACAGAGGGTGCTAAGAAACTTGTCTTATGTTTGCTTGTCTCGTGATGTGCATGAAGTGGATGGAACTTTATTGTCAATAGCAAGGGATCAAGACCAGGTAGGAGACTTTGTGTCGGAGGATCAAATAAGCTAGGTGAAGTCAAGGGTGATCCAAACAGTGTTCAGAAGCTCTTTGGATGGAGGTTCTCGAACACAAGTGCACTGAGTGGAGACAAGCAGTCACTACTAAGGAGCGCTCTAGAGGGAGGCATTTCGGAGGGATACTTTGAAGGTATGCTCCGGTGGGAGATACTTTGAAGGGTGACAGATGAAGTCCTCCGAGGGGAGGCACTGTGAAGTTGTGCTCTGGAGGGAGGCACTTTGGAGGTGTACTTCGAAGTATGGATGGCTTGTCGTAGCTGGGAAACCATTGTGGTCCACTCTAGAGACACGGTGCGAAGGCGACAAGGGCTTTGATGGCTTCGGCTCAAAATTGTCACTCTCAAAGTCAAGACTTCGGTGCAGTGAAGCATTAGTGTTTTGAATAAAGTGTAAAGTTGGACTACCTGTAATATCGCTTGGACAGTGTTAGTCAAAAACTCTGTAAACCCTAGGGGTATTGTAGTCCCTTCGTATGTATGAGTAGGCTATAATAGGAAGGGCATTTAGGGCAACACTGAGCAGAACACTTGCCAAAACACTTTGCCTAGGTTTAAAACCTTCTGTTCATCTTTTGTTCTAGGCCTAGCCGCCACACTCGTGTACTCAGATTTATAAGGCTTTTGTGTTCCCTGTTCATGCAATAAAATTTCTTTTTGATCTTTGATTGTTGCCCTTTGTATTACATGAACTTGTATTTGATGTTCTTATTCCAAGCATGAGTTTCTTGAGTACTGTTGAGTTTCTTTGTGATTTTTCTTGCACAAGAATAAATAACTATATGATGCATGGGAAACTTGTTTTTATTGGATTACTTCTGTCACCTTGTGTGAAACCCTACAAATCCATGAACAAGTTGATACTATGTTTTCTTTATTAGTCTTGTAGTACCTTCCCTTTTTTAAACCAGAGGTCAAGCCTCAAGAATACACTAGCAATTATGTGTACTATGAAGTTTATTTTTCATAGTCCTTTTTGGAGCCTTTATGCGAGGTACCTTTGAAGTACACTATTTTGCGGAGCCTAGTGCAAGTCACTAGAGCAATGCTATTGTACGAGGTACTCTATGGCTGTTGTACTTTGTAGTGAAGCCCATTCGTGAAAAGCCTGTCTACGAGCACTTCTTTGCACGGATCTAACTATTGCGAAGCCTAGCTAAAAGTGTTGTTAGTGTCCAGAGTCTCGAGTGAAGTCTTCTGTTCTCCATAATATAGCCTAGTGCAAAGCCAAGTTCAGAACATTGTCAATACCTCCGAACTAGAACCAACATAGGCTATATTCGGAGCTTGGTTTTCAGACGAAGATTTTTAGGCTCCCATTCAATCGCCCTCTGGTCGCCTTTTCGGTCCAACGATATGTTATTTAAAGTCCCTATCTTGATAACTTGCTTGACAATACTATTGTGGCTACACTATATACTTATGAGAAACTCACTAGTGATTGCCTTGATATAAGTTGTCTCATACTTGCCACAATATCATTTGATCTTCAGAAGTAATATGAGAACACAAATGCTTACAATATTATTTTGGGTCTACATGTCATGTTTGAGAACCAAGCAAGGGTCGAGAGGTTAAACACCTCAAAATCCTTGTTTGCATGTAGGCTTGCTTAAGTGAATCCCATTAGCACTCATGTTATCAAGATGATTGGCTATATTGAGAGTCTCAAAAAGCTTGGTTTTCCACTTAGCTAAGAATTGGCTACTGATCTAATTCTTCAATCCCTATCATCAAGTTTTGAACCATTCATATTGAATTATCATATTAATAGCATGGACAAAACTTTGATGGAATTATATGGGATGTTGAAAACCATCCAGGAAAGCATTAAGAAAAATAACAATCATGTGATGATGTTGCAGAAAGTCAATAAATAGCCATGTGTCAAGAAATGTGTGGTCAAAAGAAGTTCACTCCTGACAAGATCGTGAGCAATTCTAATAAAAAAGGACAAGAAAGAGGCTGCTGAAATTGAAGTTTGCTCTTTACTGTATGGAGCTAGGTCATTGAAAAAGGAACTGAAGAAGTATTTGGATGATCTCAAGAAGAAGGGAAGTACGACTTCCATTTTAGGTATAAATGTTGCAGAAAATAAATCTTGCTACTTTATCTACCGATTCTTCGGTATTTCATACTGGATGAGTTGCTCATATTTGCAAGTCATTGAATAGGTTGAGAAGAAGTAGAAGTTTCATTAAAGGTGACGTGGATCTTCGCGTAGGCAATGGAGCAAGAGTTATTATGGTTTCTGTTGGCATCATGCCACTGTCTCTACCATTAGGATTAGTTTTAGAATTAAATAATTATTATTGTGTTCCATCTCTATCTAAGAACATAATTTTTGCTTCATGTTTGCAAGCAAAAGGTTATGACTTTAGAAAAATGAACAGTGGTTGTTCTCTTTATTTCAAAGAAATGTTCTATTATTTTATTTCATTGGTGAATGGATTATATGTTTTAAATCTTGAAGAATTTGACGTCTATAACATTAATATGTGAGAAACCAAGGGTTGGTTTCAGAGTCTGTGATGAGTGATTGACAGATTTTATCCTCTGATTTGAAGGGGTACATCTGGAAGGGTTCGGAGGTTGTTTCACCGAAGGGTTCGGTGGGTTCTATTTGCTGCAGCTGTTGCAGCGAAGTGTGCCTATCGGAGGGGTCCGACAGTACACGATGACTTGGTCGTACCGAAGGTTTCGGTACTTTGGACGGTACACCGGAGTGTGTGCAAGAGGGTGTTTACCCGGAGAGGTCTCCGGGGTACTGGATACACTTGTTTGTTTGTCTGTGGTGCGTAGGTGACTTCGGTGGCGACGAACAGTTCACAGCAGGGGAACCTGGGTCAAGCGGGAAGCTTGATGCCAGGCGAGCAGGTTGCTCGGTCACGAAGGCTGTGAGGGGTCGAGGTTGGTCCTCGGGTCAAGGTGCGCCAGGCGAAGACAGAGAGTGCGGAGCGTGGCCAGGCGAGGCACTTCGAAGGGTACTCCGAATGGAGTGACTTCGGAGTATGGCAGGCAATGTCCTCAGAAATGAGGCAAAGCATTTGAAGTGTGCTCCGAATGGAGGCACTCGAAGGATTACCCGGTGGAGGTCTCAGAAGTCAAGGTGCATCGAAGGCATGGTCCGGATGAGGTTCGTCGAGGAGTGTGCTCGGGGAGAGACACTGCGACGAAGTGTTCGTGGAATGCTTCATGCGGAGGCCTTGGACGAAGGAGGGACTTCGAAGGGTGGTACTCCGAAGGTGGGGCTTTGGAGTGTGGCTGACTTGAGGTAATTCGGCCATGGATGGCTTCGGTACACGGCCTGATGTAGTTCGAGCTAGCAGTAGCTGCGAAGCCGTGGTGGTCCCCTCCAGAGGTGATGGCATGAAGGCTCAAGGGCTTTGACGGCTTCGGCTCAAAACCGTCACTGTATCGAAGGCTGACTTCGGTGAAGTGAAGTCCATCAGGCTCAAGGCTTCTCGCCGAAGCTACCACACCCCTCATGTGTGAAGGGGGGCTTGAGAAGACTCCAAGACTGCAAAGGCTGACCATGTCTGCTTTGCAAAAGTTGATGTTGTCTCCTCAGTGAAGCTGACAAAAGAAGCCTCCAAATAAAGCAGACTACCAGCTGTACCCCCTTGTTCTGATGAGACAAAACCAGTGTAAACCCTAAGGGTAAAGTAGTCTGTTCATAGGGTTGAATAGTTCCTATAAATCATTGAGGCTAGCTAGGCAACAGTAACACTTTGAGCAGCCATTTTTGAGCTCCTGTGCTAGCCGCCACACTCTTGTATTCATCCTGTGAGTTCATTTTGTGTTCCTTGTTCAAGCAATGAAACTTTGATTCTGTTTTTATTTACTGTTTGAACTTGTATGCCTACTTTGCACTTCAAGTATTGATCTCTTTGTGCTTCACTTCTTCCTGTGTTGAGTTTATTGCACTGAAGTATTTTTGGAATAGTGTGCTTGAGATCAGTGCGTGTGTTGTGTGCTTTTAGTGTCCGTTCGCTCTGTGTAAACTGGAGGCTAGCCCTCTCTGATTACTAGCGAAGCACTATTTTTGGCTTAAATCGAAGCATATTTTCTTCCCTATCAAAGTCCTCAGTGCAGTGCATTCAGTGTGCGTTCCGACCTTCGAAATACGAAGCCTAGTACCAGTTGCTAGTGCAGAGTATTTGGTCGAAGTCCTTAGAAGTTAATCATCTCTTACGAAGGGTGAAGTGTGAAGTCTGCTCAAAGGCACCTTGTGTGCAGAGCATGCATGGACTTAGCAGAGTTGAATTTTTGGTGTTGTGGGTGGAGCGAAGTCTTCTTGGCTTTGAAATTTTGCTCCTGGCGAAGCTTGGTTTCGGAGCTGTAAAATACCTCCGAATCAGAACTTCGAAGGGTGTGTTTGAAGCCTGTTCCGCAGAAGACAGTTTTAAAACAGAAGGCTATTTTTAGTCTGAAATTTTAAAAGCTCCCATTCACCCCCCCTCTGGTCGCCATTCCTGGTCCAATAATTAGTATCAGAGCGGGTTAAGATCACCAGTTGACCTTAACCGGTTTTATGATCTGTTGGCGACATGGACAGAGTTAGTAAAATACCTCTGTTTGATGGGACGGACTTTGCATACTGGAAGGTGCGCATGGAGGCTTACTTGCTAAGTCAAGGAAATGCAATTTGGGAGATTGTGGACTCACAATACTCCATCCCTGAAACTCGCACCTCTGAAACAGAGAAGGATGAGTATAATGCCAACTCCAAGGCTAGAAATATATTGTTCATTGGTTTGAGTCGGAGTGAGTTTGATAGGGTGCAGCACCTTAGGACAACTAGGGAGATTTGGACTACACTCACTATTTTTCATGAGGGCTCTACGCAGATTAAGGCTAGGCGCCAAAGCACATACAACCAACAGTATAAGCTGTTTGTGTAGGCGCCTAGTGAATCTATAGATGCCATGTTTTCTCGCTTTGATGCAATAGTGAGTAACTTGCGGTCCAACGAGATGCTAGCTTACAATGATCATGACAGGGCTCTCAAGCTTCTCTATGCTCTTGATCGTAGCATATGGGAAGTGAAGATATCCAGCATTGAGGAGTCCGTAGGTTATGACACATTGACCTATGATGAGCTCTTCAGCAAGCTGAAGTCCACAGAGATTGCCTAGGCATCTCTTGCAGTGCATAGGAACTCCTTGCCACAGCCATTGGCACTAGTTTCTAGCACTAGCCGTGGCACCACTGCTGAACTAAGCACATCTGGCACTTGTATTCTTGCAGATGGTTTTGCTTTGTCCTCCCTGGTCTCCGTCACTATGGAGCAGGTGGATACTCTAGATGATGACGAGCTTGCTCTCATTGCCATAAGGTTCACCTGTTTTCACCATGAGAGACGAGATCAGAGGAGAAGTGGTTTCAGTGGTTGTTTTGAGTGTGGCGACACTTCTCACATCAAGGCCAACTGTCATAAAGTCAAGAAGAGAGAAGAGAGTGAGCGCCCCAAATACCACAAAAAGGAGAGGAAACCCTTTATGAAGGGCAAGCGCGGCAAGGTGGCTAAGAGGGTAGCCAAAGCCGCTTCCAGAGCATTTGTTGCTGCTCTCAGTGACATCGACACATCCTCAACTGAGGAGTTGAGCTCTGAGGAGGAGGAGTCTCCAAGGAAGGAGGGAAAGAAGGACAAGAAGGGACGAGATTTCACCGGCCTTTGCTTCATGGCCGACAGCGATCACAACGTCGATGAGCTTGACTCATCTGAGGTACCATTATCCTATGACCAGCTTTCAATTAAATTAGATGAACTGAATGAAGTAGTTCTTGGTCAGGATAGGTTGCTTGTGCAAGTCGCTAGAGATAAAAAAGACCTTAGACTTAAGCTAGAATCTATTTCTACTTATTATGCCATGCTTAAGTCTAGGATTAATGATGCTGAATGTGAATCTTGCACTATTGTCATGGGTGAGCTCGCTCAGTTGCGTTCTGTGCATGCTCAAACTCTTTCTGAGCTTGAGACTGCACAGAAGCAGCTTTTGATGGTTGATTCTAGTCCTCATGATATAAATGAATGCATGAACTGTCCTTTATTACGTGAGAGCATTGATTTACATGATAAGCATGTCCATGTTTTAGAGGCTAGATTGGAGAGGGTCGGTAGTTCTAAGGATGTGCAACCTGTGTGTGACACTTGCATAACCCGTAAGGACCAGCTAGGCACTGTTAGAGAGCGAGCTAAACACCTCATGACTGAGAATGAGTACCTTCTTTCTGTGGTTAACAAATGCACTGAGGGAAAGGGTAGGATGGACTTGCTTTTGGCCAAGACCAAGATGTGTGCTGACAGGGCAGGGTTAGCTATGGGATTGGGTTTTGAGAGGATTCCTTTGGATAGTGAAAACAAAACTGTTTTTACCTCACCCACTACCTTAGAGAAAGAAAGAGCCCTGTTAGACATTCCATCAGCCAAAAGGCCTACCCGAATTCCAAAGAAAAGCACTCCCTTTGGAAAGAAAATTCCTCCCAAGAAAACCACTCAGCAGAAACCCAAGGAGCCTGTGAGAATTGCTCCTATAACCCATGAAAGTGGCTCTAGGAGAGTTTTTCATTGTTCCTACTGTCAGAGGGTGGGTCACTTGGTTGGGTTCTGTTTTCGTCGCATCAAGGATGAGCGACGCTCTCAGGTGATAAGTTTTTAGGACATGCATTACCCATCTCGAGGTATGCATGAGTCTGAGTTTTACCCACGTCTTGTTTTTGAGGCTCCTCGTACTTCTCGGAGAGGTTTTGCTCCTCGAGGTGTTCACCATGTTCCATATGGTGATAGACCACGTGCGAGTAGCTTTGTACCTCGACAGGGTAGGAGACCTCGTCATGCATTTGGGTCACAGCATGTAGGTAGACCTTGCACTTTGCATTTTTCTGATTATCCTATGCGTAGACAGTCTATGTTTAATGTGCCTACTGCTCGTATCACTCAGTGTTGGATGCCTTGTCATGTTTTCACTCACCCCAGCACTGAGCGACCGATATTTTCTTATCATGTGTAGGCGCCAGACCGAGGCTTGGAGGGCACGTGGATCATGGACTCCGGTTGTTCGCGCCATATGACCGGAGATGCAACATGGTTCTCCAGCCTCACCACAACCAAGCAAAAGGAACATATCACTTTCGGCAACAACCGAAGGAGTAGAGTGAAAGGTAAAGGTGTGGTAAGAATCAACTCGAATTTCACTCTCAAAGATGTTGCTTTAGTTGAAAATTTGGGATACAATCTGCTTCTGTATCTCAATTGCTTGATGAGGGCTTCGAAGTGCGATTCCATCGAGATACTTCGCAAGTACTCAATTTTGATGGCGTCGTGGTTTGTAAGATCTTTAGAGTTGGGAGAGTTTTTGGAGCTGATTTTTCTAAGTCATCTGGTTCTTCTCATTGTCTTGTTGCACATTCGACTTCTGAGCTGTGGAAGTGGCATTGGAGACTATGGCATATGAGCTTTGAGTTGCTTGCTAGTCTGAGTTCCCTAGGTCTGATCCGAGGATTTCCCAAGCTCTAGTTTTAGAAGAATTTAGTTTGCGCTCCCTGTTGACATGGAAAAATGATTGCCGCTTCGCACTCGCCAGTCACCACGGTGATGACTGAACAACCCAGAGAACTTCTCCTCATGGACATTGTAGGTCCTTCTCGGGTTAGTTCTTTAGGCGGCAAGTGGTATGTGCTAGTCATTGTTGATGATTTCTCTCGCTACTCTTTGGTCTTCTTTCTTGCCAGCAAGGATGAAGTGTTTTCACACTTTCGGAGCTTGGCTTTGAGACTTTTCACTGAACTCCCTGATGCATTGAAATTCAATCGAAGTGATAATGGCACTAAGTTCAAGAACAGTCTCTTTGTTGACTTTTGCATGGAGCATGGCATAGAACATCAATTCTCTGCTCCGCGGGTTCCTCAACAAAATGGTGTTGTTGAGAGGAAAAACTGCACTTTGGTTGAGATGGCTAGGACGATGCTCGATGAGCACAGGACTCCTAGAAAATTCTGGGTTGAGGCCATGAACACTGCTTGTTACATCTCAAACTGAATCTTCTTGCGCTCAATTTTGAACTTGACATCTTATGAGCTGTGTTTTGGGAGACAACCCAAAGTTACCCATCTTCGAGTTTTTGGCTATCATTGCTTTATCCTAAAACGTGGAAATTTGGACAAATTTGAGTCATGCTCTTCTGATGGGATCTTTTTGGGTTACACTACACATGGTCATTCTTATCGTGTTTATAATTTGGAAACTAACACTGTCATCGAGTCATGTGATGTGACTTTTGATGATTCGACCCCCTCTATTAGTTTTACTTTTGAACAGGCAAATGAACACGATATGGAACATACCATCTTCGAAGTTAAGATTCCAGAGAGTTCGAGGATGAACCCCCACTACCCTCAACATTAACCCCCGAAGTCAATCCCGCTTCGACCACTTCAGCACAAGGTCCCAAAGCAGCTACCTCGACATCGGTCATCTTGGACCACTCCAATGCACAAGTTGAGGGGGAGACTGCATCCCGCCGCGAGGCTCCACATTATGTTCAAAGGATGCATCCTCCCGAGCAGATCATTGGTGATCTTGGTCAAAGGGTAACTCGTTCTCATGATCATTTCATTGATTCTCCTTTTGTTGCTTCTTTTGAGCCCTTAGATGTTAGTCATGCACTTTTTGATTCTAGTTGGATCAATGTCATGCATGAAGAACTTGAAAATTTTGAGAGAAACCAAGTCTGGACTTGAGTTGATCCTCCATCAAATGTTCATTTTATTGGAACAAAATGGATTTTCAAAAACAAACAAGGGGAGGATGGGACTGTAGTTAGAAACAAGGCTAGACTTGTAGCTCAGGGTATTTCTCAATTAGAAGGGATTGTTTTTACTAAGACTTTTGCACCTGTTGCGCGTTTAGAGGCCATTAGGATTTTGCTTGCCTTTAAGACATCCCGGGGATTCAAACTCTATCAAATGGATGTCAAAAGTGCATTTCTTAATGGCTTCATAGGCGAAGATGTCTATGTAAAACAACCCCCTGGCTTTGAAAACCCCAAATACCCGCATAAAGTCCTTAAACTTCATAAGGCTCTTTATGGACTCAAGCAGGCCCCTCGGGATTGGTATGATAGAGTTAAGAATTTTCTACTTGAGCGGGGGGTATTTGATGGGATATGTTGATAAAACCTTGTTCACTCTCAATCATGGCAAAGATTTCCTCCTAGTTCAGATTTATGTGGATGATATCATCTTTGGTAGCTCTTCTCATGCTTTGGTTGCCGAGTTTGCAGATACCATGAGCAGGGAGTTTGAAATGTCCATGATGGGCGAACTCACATTTTTCCTTGGTTTGCAAATCAAGCAAAGCAAACAAGGTACATTCGTTTATCAGACAAAGTACACCAGGACCTGCTCAAGAAGTACGACATGGCTGATGCAAATCCCCTCGCTACTCCGATGGCTACTTCAATAGCATTAGATCCTGACGAGGATGGAGAAGTCGTAGACCAGACGGAGTTCCGAAGCATGATCGGCTCCCTCCTCTACTTGACTGCTACGAGGCCGGACATACACTTCGCAGTGTGTCTGTGCGCTCGTTTTCAGGCTTCACCACAAGCTTCGCACCATCAAGTGGTAAAGCGCATTCTCAGGTATCTCAAACATACCCTCGAATTTGGCATTTGGTATTCTGTGTCTTTCTCTTTGTGTCTTCGAGGTTATTCCGATGCGGATTTTGCTGGGTGTAGGATTGATAGAAAAAGTACCTCCGATACTTGTCATTTCTTAGGTACTTCGCTGGTTTGTTGTTCTTCCCGCAAATAGTCTAGTGTTGCACAATCGACGACTGAGGCCGAATATGTTGTTGCAGCTAGCTGTTGCTCTCAGATTTTGTGGATGGTTTCCACTTTGTGGGATTTTGGGTTAGATTATAAGTGTGTTCCACTTTTCTATGACAACACTAGTGCTATTTGTATTGCAAATAACCCGGTTCAGCATTCCAGAACCAAACACATTGATGTGCGATATCATTTTCTCAAAGATCATAATGAGAAGGGTGATATTGAACTTCAATATGTTGATACCCAACACCAGCTAGCCGATATTTTCATAAAACCCCTTGATGCTTCATGTTTCGCCTACTTGCGTGGAGAACTTGGTATTTGTCACTCTTACGGCATTTTGTGAGAGGGAGCAGATTTTGACTCTTTTGCATAAACTCATTATGTGTGAAATTGCATTTACATGTCTTGCACTTATATGCCTTATTTTAATTTTTGTAATCATGTCAGCTCAGCTCCATTTAATATGTATGATACATTTT
This sequence comes from Zizania palustris, assembly GCA_019279435.1. Lineage (NCBI taxonomy): Eukaryota > Viridiplantae > Streptophyta > Magnoliopsida > Poales > Poaceae > Zizania > Zizania palustris. The sequence goes on along the minus strand of JAAALK010000287.1, from coordinate 67,613,568 downwards.
GGTGCACGATTTTTCTTTCCAAAATAAAATCATGCTCACTGCTTAGTCTTGAATCTAGCATGATTAGGCAGGACTGCTTTAGCTATCTTTTATCTGCTTAACATCAAGACTCCTTTTCTCTGGATGCTAAACATTGTAACTTGAAAAATTGTATTGCTTACTCATGGATATTCATCAAATGCTAAACAATTTGTTCACTTAATTAAAAATTCAAAAATCCATGAATTGAATGCTTCAAACGAAAAGAACTAGGTGCGTTTGTTTGTCGCACTACTCTATTCTAGACTGCTTACCATTGCACCTTGGTATGAACTGGGATAATTAGGGTATGTCAAAATCACTGTCTTAAGCTTCTGATGGTTTTCTTGCCTAGGCTTGGCTTGATTGGAAAGTATAAGGTAGACAAAAAAAATAACCCTTGGCATTCTAAAAAGAACAACAAATTCATTATCCATCAAGTTTGCTTTCAAATACTCCACTTTAACTGGACTTGTCTGTCTAGAGTAGAAATTGACTAGCTTTGCGCAGTCCCGGCTTTTACTTGTCTAGTTACCTTGATTAAGTGGTGATGCTTTTATTTTCACGATGATGAAATTACATGTTGTCATCATGTTTTTATATCATGTTAAATTGAGCTGAGCACATGAAAATTGGTATTAAAGTTGGCATATCCTTGCTTTATATGTCTTTGCAATTCTGCCCATCTTGAAGTTTTGCATCTTTTAACTGCTCCTTGATGCTTGCATTGCCAAAGGGGGAGAAATTTTTGAGTTCTCTGTAGCAAGGGGAAAATAACTCAGGGGGAGTTTTTATCTTACAGGGGGAAAGATTTGCCGAAGGGGCTTTTACTCTTTTGAAAAAGGGGGAGGAAAATTCTTTTGTCAAGTGACATGTTTTGGCTCGTTTCTGAGTTTTTATGGTCACTCGTGTGCTGAAATTTTTCAAATTTTCTTAAACTTGAATTTGGTTGTCAATGCACTCATCAAGCAGGAGATTGAGAAACCAAGGGTTGGTTTTGGAGTCTGTGATGAGTGATTGACATATTTTATCCTCTGATTCGAAGGGGTCCCTCCGAAGAGGTTCGGAGGTTGTTTCACCGAAGGGTTTTGTGGGTCTGGTTGCTGCAGCTGTTGCAGCGGAGTGTGCCTGTCGGAGGGGTCCGACAGTACACAATGACTTGGCGGTACCGAAGGGTTTGGTACTTTCGGCGGTACACTGGAGTGTGTGCCAGAGGTTGCTTACCCGAAGAGGTCTCCGGGGTACTGGATACACTTGTTTGTTTGTCTGTTTGCCTGTTTTCTTCCCTATCGAAGTCCTCAGCGCAGTGCATTCAGTGTGCGTTCTGACCTTCGAAATATGAAGCCTAGTACTAGGTTTTAGTACAGAGTATCTGGTCGAAGTCCTCAGAAAGTAATCATCTCTTGCGAAGGCTGAAGTGCGAAGTCTGCTCAAAGGCACCTTATGTGCAGAGCCTGCACAAACTTAGCAGAGTTGAATTTTTGGTGTTGTGGGTGGAGCGAAGTGTTCTTGGCTTCGAACTTTTGCTCCTGGCGAATCCTGGTTTCGGAGCTGTAAAATACCTCCGAATTAGAACTTTGAAGGGTGTGTTCGAAGCCTGTTCCGCAGAAGATAGTTTTAAAACAGAAGGCTATTTTTAGTCTGAAATTTTAAAAGCTCCCATTCACCCCCCTCTGGTCGTCATTTCTGGTCCAACAATATGAAAAGGCAATGTCTTAATGATTTGAATCCCATGCTTATTTGGCATTGCCACCTAGGTCATATAAAGGATAAATGCATGGATAAGCTCCATAAAGATGTTATTATCAACTCTTTTGAAACAAGAAGACTAGCTGTGTAGGACGATTCACACAAGGCAGTTTGTGACCTAACTAATAGGCTTATGATGTAGGAAAATAACACAAGATAGTTGTAATAATAAGTCAACTCAAACCCTATCTCTCAAGGAAGGCTCTCGTGATAAAAGCAATAACTCGGACTAGACACCATGAATGTGACTCTAAACCAGCGACCAACTTGAACTTAGACTCAAATTCAACAAAGCAATACTAAGATTAAACTTGTGAAAGGCACAATAGGGCTTGGACAGCTTTCGGGGATATGATTCAGGGTACCCCACCGAGTGGTTTCACTCGGATCACCGACTGCTGTCTAGGCTAGCCCATGAAGGACTTCCCGACCGCCCGGCCTCCCACTCGGGAGCGGATGCGCCCGAGTGGTGTGACACCAACGGTCGGTATAGGGCTATCTGCCCAACGGTTATCTCCAATCAATGTCAATGGTTACCCATAATCAACATTGACGTCTCTATGACAGTCATTAGCGCCAATTAAAGGCAGTTATGTTGGTAGTTATGCGGTTGTTTCCGCATGCTATCAATGTCACGGTTAATTCTTGTAACTCCTCAGTCCATCTCATATAAAAGGATTAGGGGAGGCTCTAAGAAAGGGCACGTTGGGATTACATCCTAGCACATGCCTTGACACACGCATACTCGACACCCCTCATTCATCAATACACACATAGGAGTAGGGTTATTATCCTCCTGGAGGCCTGAACTTGTCTAAAAACTCTCTCATGTCTGACCCCTTATTGTTTTTACCCTTTTCTGCCCCTCTCGACCGAGGTAACCATCAAATCCCTTATCGTTCCCACACAACAACAGTTGGCGCCCGAGTAGGGGAGGAGTTTTGTGGCCCGCTGATCGAATTGATAGTCGTCATCTGCAAATTCAACACTAAGGTGCCCAAGGGCACCATGTTCTCTTTCAGAAGATTGACTTTTGTCAGCGACTGCATGGACCAACTGGTTCCCACTACTACTTCACTAGGGGCAAAGGCTTCGCCCATGCCGTCGGTGACACCTGCTTCACCGACAATTCAGTGGCCACGATGGACCACTCCACTAAAGACACTCTTCAAGGGTCGTTTGTTGGGGTCCTCCAACACCCCCGTGGACTTCATCATCTTCGCCAACTCTAGAGGACGCACCGTCCAATGTCGACGGTTTGTCACAGTCACCTACGATCGATACCATCAACCAACTTTGCCGACCACTTGGGATCCTCCCATTGTTGTCGTCATGGCAGTCACCATGGTTGTCTCCGAGGATGAACCCTTCGATGGTGCCGAGATCAGCGCCCATCGCTGAGATCACAGGAGGCGGAACTCCACCATACATGATCGACGCGCCAGGTCCTAGGAAGGAGCAGAAGTCCCTCGACAAGATGGACCCGCTGCGTACATCGTGGCCTTTGAAGGTCATGACATGTACCGGACGGCTACTACCAACCTCATCACCATTGAGAGATCTCTGGCGACGCTCCCCGACATGCCTAAGCTCTTGAGGGCCTGAGCTATGACCTAGGCTGCTGCGGCACAGCTGGCGGAGCCGCCGCTCTCTCGTCTACTTTCGTTGCCATCCCAAAGCCATCACTCCCGGCTGTCTAGGCCGGGGGAGCATGGATGTCCAAGCGAGCATGGAGGAAGCTCGCTCGTTGGAGACGCCCACCAGGTCATCAACGGCCACATCAACGCCTGCAACCTCCTTCTTCATCGACAACAAGGATGGGAGCGGGGGGATCCACATCGTCACAATCAGTACGATCACGACCACGGAGTCCCGGATAAAGGCCACGCCGACTACCACGGCCTTCGCCATGATAGGTTCCTCGCCTTCTCCGCACGACTGCGACATGTTGAGTGGACACGCCACTTCCAGCCGACTGGAATCGCACCATATGACGGTAAAACTAACCTATCTCAAAGGTTGCGACTATACTACACTACCATCTGTGCAGCAGGAGGAGATCTAGACGTCATGGTCAACTATCTCCCACTCATGTTGTCTACTTCGGCCATCAACTGCCTGGTCTCACTCTCGAAAGGATCCATCAACTCGTAGGATGACCTGTGCGATGTCTTCATCGCCAACTACCGGGGGACATGGCAGAGATCCGCCTCACCGGCACGATCTACGCCAAGTCCACCAAAGAGAAGGAGAGTCCCTGCGGGAGTACATTCACCGATTATCTAAGAAGCGTCACGCCATCAAAAGCATCACCGATGCCGACATGATATCTGCATTCCAGGATGGCTTGAGGAAGCAATCCCAGCTGTTCCGCCACCTGATCATGTATGCACAAGCTAATCCTGGACATATGATCACTATCACCGAACAGTTCTCCAGCGTTGAAGACACCGAGCAGGAGTAGATGCTCTCAAAGACGCATGACAACAACGGAGATTGAAAGGAGAAGGAAAGGCATCGCTGATCGCCCGTGGCCCACCGATCGCCCACCTTCAAAGATCACGCCGACCAAAGTCGACACCTAGAGACGAAGGGATCTTCGGAGGCCCCTCAGCCAGCTTCCACCTCGCATCCGACTGGGCAGCGTTCCGAGTCGCATGATGGCTCGGCAGAGTCGCCGCCCGCTTATTCACCTTCCTCGCGAGGGGGAGAGGGCATCCTTGCTCTTCCTCTTCCTACTAGGTGCGCCATCACTCGACCCAGCGTGCTTCTGCTCAATGGAGTAGGGGTGCTTTGCCAGTGAAGCCAGAGAGATGAAGGCGGGCTGACCCTGTACATGTTCACATTCAAGACCTGAAGATTGATCAGAAGTTCCGCTAAACCCTCGATGAAGAACAGGAGGAAATAGCATTACCTTTGGTCGGGGAAAATCAAGACGGAAGGGGCGGTAGTAGGTGGAGCCCTGGGCTTCGACCTTGCTGCTGAAGACGCTCCATGCCCACGCCACCACCTGCTCCAACGACATGCCCTCAGCTGACTCCCTGGTCAGATCGCTGGGCCCCGAGAACTCATACCCAGGGTGAAGCCCCTGCTTTAGTGCCACAACCAAACAAAGCAAGAAACTGATCACGACCTAGAAGAACATGAGGTTCCTTTCCTAAAGTCAGTGGATCAAGGCCACCAACACGTCAACTTGTCCCCACTCCTCGACCAGGCACCGGTCGGTCCAGGTGGCAGATGCCAGCGACACTCGGTCGATCTCCGGAGAAAGGGATGGCTCGTGGTTGGCCACATAAAACCAACCCGAGTGCCACCCCTTGTTTGAAGAGGGAAGAGGGATAAAGATGTACTCTGCCACCTTCCCATCATGAATCTGAAACCCGCCTCCTTCGACCACTTTGCTCCGAAGTGATCGCAAGTAGAAGAAGTGGTAGAAAATATTGAAATGGGGATCGATCCCCAGAAAAGATTCACACAACTCGATGAAGATAGCAAGGTGAAGAATGGAGTTGGGATTCAGATTGCAGAGAGAAATGTCGTAATGATGAAAAACACCATGAAGAAAAGGATGCGTCGGCAACCCAAAGCCACGAAGAAAGAAAGAGTCGAAGACCACGATCTCGTGGGTATCCATGGAGGGAAATGTCTCACCACCGGCAGCTCGCCACGATGAGATGGACTTCGGTGGGATTTCCCCCCAATCCTCTACCGCATGCACCACCTCTTCTCCCATGGAGGAGACGTATAACTCATCTAGGTGATCCACCGGCTTCCGAGGAGTATTTGCCACCATTGAAGTCCTGGAGGCCCTCAACAAAGGTTTCAGGTTGAACAACAATCGGGCCTTGCGGTAGCAAACCGCGCAGTTGCAATGCCGAAAACATTTGTGAGGCGCCGGGAGATCAAAAGAAGCAAAAGAAGATGTTTTGAGACTGAAGCTCATTCTCCGAAGGAACTACACCAATGGTAAACTCCCCCAAAGAAGATGTTTTGAGACTGAAGCTCATTCTCCCAAGGAACTTCAGCCTCGGGGGCTGCACTCGGTAGGTGCACCTAGGCGGTGCACCGATTGAAGACATGACTACATCAAACGTACTTGGAGCTCTTCCCACCCGCTTCGAGCATAGTGCAGACCGAAAAGAGCTCGGGGCTGTCATCGGGGATATGATTTAGGGTACTTGTGGCACTTGGATTTAATAAAACCCAAACTTTACTGAAATTTCATAGAAAATATATAATCACAAGATGTTCATCACACGACGATGCACATACGTCAAACATTCGTGGCTCGAAGACCACATTATTACCCAAAGCTTAAAATAAAAGAAAATATGAAAATAATAAACTCGATGAACATCTTCTCCAGGGTCGTTTCCTTGACTAGGTCGCTACTCCAGACCATCCTCATCGTAGTACGCTCTGAAGTGGTTTTTCCAACAGGTGAGTACAAACGTACTCAAAAAGCAACCGTGAAAGGCAATAATAATGCAAGGTAATAACAAAGGGAGGTAATGATTTAAAGTGCGGAAAAGTATATTTTTATCTTATAACTCGAGGACTACAGTTAGCCCTCCTCGCTCGACAGTACTTACATGCCCAAACAATTATGCAACATTTCTCAAATATAAACTAACTGTGGGATGTCACTCCGCTTGCCCTTGACCGTGGGCTCGACTTTTAAAAAGGATTTAACTCTGATCAGAGGTGTACCACTGTACCCACAAGGCATTCATTTCCGCACACCGCAGTGTGTCAAATGACCCAAGTCACAGGAACTTATGCCGAAACCGTTAGCATGAATCACTCCAACTCAATGACATACGCTATAGGTTTTGCCGGCGTGCCGGTGCACCGGACCAACATCGCGCCCTCTTTTGTGCCACATGGCCCAAGCCACCCTTAGGTGCTGCTTGCCCTTCTCCACATAGTGCCTCGGGTTGGAATGATCCATACCTCTAGTTAAGACTTACCCACTAGACTTGTGGTTGGTACGGAAGTGCTTTGCGATGAATTCCGTAGACCGGTCCTTAAAGTGCCCCGGGTGCGACTAACCAATGCCCTCTCTTACACTCGGAACCCACCATGCTAACTTATCAAACCAATTCCAAGACCAACAGAATACTAGGGGTGAGACACATAGGGGATCATATATCAGAATCCAAGTACCTACTACTCGTTTTTAAGCCTATAGCAGTTGTGTCGATACATTGGACACTTCTAATATTAATAAGTATACCAATGACAAGGAATTCAGGCTCGATAGCATGGCTCGCGTCTGCACATCAAGGTCAGGGATCCAATAAATATAATGTATGGCTCTTTATTTGACTAATGCAAATATAACCAATGGGTTTTAGCAATATTTAATTAAAAACTGGGTTCAATATGCTCAAAATGGGGTTGGTGACTTGCCTTATTCAGCAAGGGATGGAGGGGAGACTTTAGGAAAATACTCCGACTCCTCGACGGCGTCGTAATCTTCTCGGCACGCAAAACGAGAAGAAACAAACAATTAAAAACAATACAACCAACAGTACAATCATATAAGTTTTATTGGCTAAACAGGTAGGGAATAAAAGATAAACTTTCTGAAATTTAAATGGTTAAATTTAGAGCTAATTCCAAGAAGTTATGAGTTTTGGAAGTTTAAAACAATTCCTAGTACTTTATTTTAATTCCAATTAAAATCATATAAAAGTTTAGTATAAACATATGAATTTTATTGGATAAACATGAAGATAATAACAAGACAAGTTTTTTGAAATTTAAATGGTAATTTTTAGAGTTAATTCCAAGGAGTTATGAATTTGTGAAGTAGAAAATGATTTCTTAAATTTTATTTTAATTCCAATTAAATAATATAAAACATCAATGTAAACATATAAATTTTATTGGATGAACAGGAGGAGAATATAAAGATAAACTTTCTTAAATTTGAATGGTCAAATTTAGAGTTAATTTAAGTAAGATATGAATTTCTAAAGTTTAAATAAATTTCTAGAATTTATTTTAAATCCTAATTCAGGCTTTGGTCCACGGTGAACCAGGTCCATGGCACTGTACAGTGAGCCGGCGGGTTTTAAGTGAAAACAGATGGCTGAAATGCGCTGATAACCCTTTGATGCAAATGGACGACTAAGATTAAATATCGTATGCGAATTAATCTCCTCCGCCCGATCGAGATCGTGCGGTCGCGATTGGATCAGACGCGGAACGGGTGATTACCCTTGTCGGTCGTCTTCTCTGATGATGGCAGGGGCTTTCGGCGGTCGCGGTGGTGACAGCGATGGCTAAGACTACCCGACGAAGCTAGAAATGTAATCAGTGCAGTGAGGGGGAACATGATGATACCGGCGTGGTGACTCAAGATCGACGGAGCGATGCAGGCGATGAGTGGGGTAGCGGATTGGTTCGGTTCATCGGTAACAGGGGTTGAGGAGGCGACAACGGTAACAGTGAGGGCAAAGACCAGGTGGATGGCGAACTCCGGCGAGCGGCGACTGTAGGGCGAGCAGTGGCGGTGGAGCAAAATTGCACAATGTGGCGCTCGGTCCTGTCTAAGGGAGGAAAATAGGATGTGCGTTGGAGGCGGTGTTCCCAGGGGTCCTTTTATAGTGCTCCGGTGAGGGTGAGGTGGTCGGGCGCAGTGAAGACCGATATGGGGGGTTTTAACTCCAGTGAGGGAGATTATAGAAATTAAAGGGAGTAATCATGATGGAATCTGAGGGAAAAGATGTGGAGGATTGCAGTGGTTAATTCCCGGGCGTTTAATTGGAGCTTTGGTCCATGGCGGAGGTGTCCGGAGAATGACAGCGGTGGCCGGGGATCTCGGAGGCGCGATGTCGCGAGGTTGAAGATGACTGATAGGATGGGGCCACAGATCAGCGAACGCGAGTGTGTGAGGGTGTTAACGATCGGCGCCGACAGGTGGGGCCGGGGTTAGTGCTCAGAGGGGTAGCTGATAGGTGGGCCATTGGTTTGGGCGTGAGGCCGAGCGCACTGACAGCCGAAGCCCAGAGAAATGAGGGGAGCAGCCCATTAGCATTTAAATTGATTTTATGAATAAAAATAATTGCAGAAATTTATCCTTAAATTATGGACTAGCATCCAAGGTTAGAAAAATTTGTAAAAATTCCCAAAATTGTATCATGTCCTCGGGAACATAATATAAGTTTTTCAGATCATAATTTGAATTATTTCTCTAGATTCTATTTACTTAGGCATTTATGACTTTATGAGAATTAAAATAATTTTTTTCTGAAAATTTCTGATTTTTCTGAATTTATTTTATTGCTCTAAAATTTGGGGTGTTACAAACCTACCCCCCTTACAGAGAATCTCATCCCGAGATTCAGAAAGTTCTTAGAATAGATCGGGGCATTGGGCTTTTAGGTCATCCTCTTTTTCCTAGGTGGCTTCTTCGGCGGGGTGGTTACTCCACTGAACCTTGCAGAAACGAACCACTCGATTTTTGGTCACTCTTTCCTTGACCTCTATGATCTGGATGGGCTTCTCAACATAGGTCAGGTCTCCTTGGATATCGAGCTGCTTAAGATCCGCTCGTTCAGTGGGTACTCGAAGACATTTCTTCAGTTGGGAGATGTGGAACATGTCGTGTACTCTGGCTAAGGAGGGTGGTAGTTCCAACTAGAATGCGACCTCTCCTTGTCGACGGAGGATCGAAAAAGGGACAACATAACGGGGAGCTAACTTTCCCTTCATGTTGAACCTCTGAGTGCCTCGAAGGGGAGTGACTCAAAGATAGACATAATTGCCTTCCTCGAATGTTAAATCTCTACGTCGGTGGTCGACATAGCTCTTCTGGCGGGACTAGGCTATCTTCAATCGGTCTCTAATGACCTTGACTTTAGCTTTGGCTTCTCGCAGAATGTCCGTACCAAAAAACTCAGATTCACCAGTTTGATCCCATAGTAGCCGCGTTCGACACTTACGTCCATATAATGCCTCGAACGGTGACATCTGCAGGTTGACCCGATAGTTGTTGTTGTAGGAGAACTCTGCATAGGGAAAACTCTTGCCCCACATTCCACCAAAGTCTATGGCGCAGGCCCTAAGCATATCTTCCAACACTTGGTTCACCCTTTCAATCTGACCATTGGTCTGCGGATGCTATGATGTGCTGAAGTTCAGCCTAGTGCCGAGCTCTTCCTGAAGATTCTTCCAAAACTTGGAGGTGAACTAACTACCTCGGTCGAACACAATCTTCTTTGGAACCTCGTGTAGACACATGATCCGGGTCATGTATAACTCAGCTAACTTTGAACCACTGTACGTCATCTTGACGGGGATGAAATGAGCCACCTTGGTGAGTTGATTGATGATCACCCAAATGGAATCATACACGGCCTGGGTCTTGGGAAGTCTAATGATGAAGTCCATTCCTACCTCTTCCCACTTCCATTCGGGAACTTTGATGGTTTGCAAAAGACCAGCAGGTCTCTGGTGCTCTGCCTTGACTCATTGACAAGTGTCACACCTGGCCACATATTCAGCTATCTCTCTCTTCATGCTGACCCACCAATATTTCTCTTTTAGGTCCTGGTACATCTTGGTACTTCCGGATGTATGGAGTACAAGGTCTCATGAGCTTCTTTGAGAATGAGAGCCTTCAGCTCGGGCTTGTTGGGCACGCATATCCTATTTCTGAACCATATGGTGCCAACCTCATCTTCGGAGAACCCTAGGGCTTTTCCCTTCCTCATATTCTTCTGGATATTTACTATATCAGGGTCTTCCTTCTATGTGTCACGGATCTGGTCCATCAATACAGGCCTTGCTTCAAGTACAGCGAGGTATTCCCTAGTGGTGATCCCTAAGTTTAATCTTTCCATCTCTTTATATAGCAGAGGGGTTTGATCTTGTACTGTGAGGGCATTGTAGTATCCCTTCTGGCATAGAGCATCTGCAACTACATTCACCTTATCGGGATGGTAATGGATGGTCAGTGAAGACTTCGCACCTGTTACCCACAAGATAATTTCTCCATATTTTCAGTGCATGAACCACTGCAACCAATTATAAATCGTGCGTAGGGTAGTTCATCTTATGTGGTCTCAATTGTCGTGAGGCGTATGATACTACTTTCCCTTCTTGCATGAGAACACACCCTAGTCCAAGGCGAGAGGCCTCACAGTAGACATGGAAGTCTTTCTGGATGTCTGACAGTGTCAACACTAGGGTTGATACGAGTCTCTTCTTGAGGGTTTAGAAGTTGTCCTCGTAGGCTAGAGTCCATTCGAATTTTAATTCCTTATGTAACAATCTGTTCATGGGCTTGGCGATCTTGGAAAAAATTCTCGATGAATCGCCGGTAATATCTGGCCAATCCTAGAAAACTCCGGATTTCCAATACATTTTGAGGTTGTAACTAGTTTGTTACTGCTTCCACAATGGTCGGATCCATGGCTATTCCTCCGACAGATATGATATGCCCTAGGAACTTCACTTCGGACGACCAGAATTCACACTTGCTATACCTAGCATACAACTGATGCTCCCGTAGCTTTCCCAAGGTCAGACGGATATGAGCTTCATGCTCTTCCTTGGTCTTGGAGTAGACGAGTATATCATCTATGAACACCACAATGAACTTGTCAACTCCATGAAGACATTGTTCATCATGTTCATGAAGAATGGGGGGGCATTCGTGAGTCCGAAAGACATCACGGTATACTCGTATAGTCCATAATGGGACATAAAGGTAGTCTTGGGGATGTCCTCTTCTCTGATCCTAAGCTGATGGTAACCTGATCGGAGGTCAACCTTAGAGAAGACTAAGGATTCCTTGAGCTGATCGAATAGGTCATCGATTCGTGGTAAAGGGTACTTGTTTTTTATGGTTACATCATTCAAAGCCCTATAATCTACACACATCCTCTTCGTCTTATCCTTCTTCATGGCGAATATGACCGGTGCTCCCCAAGGTGAGGTACTCGGTCGAATATAACCTTTCTATTTCAGCTCTTCAATGTTACTTTTCACTTCTGCTAGCTCGTTTGCGGTCATGCGGTACGGTCATTTGGATATGGTCGTGGTTCTGGGAAAGAGCTCGATCCTAAATTCGATGTCCCTATTGGGTGACATTCCTGGCAGTTCTTCTAGGAAAATGTCCACATATTCATGGACTACAGGCACTTCTTCTACAACCATTTGGTGGAGAGAAGTCCTTCTCAGACCCTGGGTGGCCATCTCAAAGGTGATGGTAATTATATCCTCGTTGGTTACGGTGATGGACTTGCTAGCGCAGTCTATCATTCCCTTCTGCTTCATTAACCATTCCATATCGAGGATGAGATCTAAGCCCTTGCAATCTATAAGGATCGGGTCTGCCCAAAATAATACCCCTTGGATCTCTATCCTTATCCTTGGGCTAAATAGGGTGGCTAGACTTTCGTTGCCGAGGGTGGCAATTACCAAGGGTTTAGGTAATTGGAGTACTTCTAGTCCATTATTTTTCACAAAATTCTTAGATATGAAGGAGTGTGTTGCTCCCGAGTCGAACAATATTACTGTGGGTAAGGAATTTGTAGTAAACATACCGAGGATGACTTCCGGGGCTTCCTGGGCCTCTTCCACGGTGACGTGGTTGACACGGGCATGGATCGCCGGGTTGGGAGAGGCTCCTTGGGTTTTCTTGGGGTGAGGACACTGATAGGAGTAGTGCCCTTCCTTGTGGTAGTTGAAGCACACCACCAGCTTGCCATTCCGGTCTCTCGGGGTGGTGGTCTTGACGGTGGTGCCGATGGGACCGATGGAGCTGGTGGAGCTGGGCGGGGGTTCCCAGTGCTCGGATTTCCGAAGTTGTATTGCGGCCTAAAGGCGAGGCGAGGGTGATGACTTGGTGTAGGGGCTGGAGGAGTGAGGTGGGGCCTCTGAAGGATCCCCTGGTTGTGCTTGAAGGCTATCATTTTCCTCTTCTTGAGGTCCAGACGGTTCTGCTCGGTCTCCTGGATGATATCTTTATTCACCAATTGTTGGAAGTTGGTGTAGTCAACGGTGACAAGTTGGACAGATAGCTCAATCCTTCAGTCCCTAGAGGAACTTGGCCTGATGGGCGATGTCGGTGCGGACTTCCTTTGGTGCATAACGGGTCAGACGGTTGAACTCGTGGAGATATTCTGTGACCAAGTTGCCTCCCTGCTGCAAGTCGTGGAATTCTTACTGTTTCTGGGCTACGATCCCAACTGGTACATGGGCGGCATGGAAGGCGTTGGAGAATCCCGCCCAAGTGACCTTCGGGTTGGGACTCCTAGTAGTTATCCCACCATTCTGTTGCCGGGCCCTGGAGTTGATGGGCAAAGAATGCCACTCGCTCCGAGTCAGAGCACGGGAGGAGGTCCAACTTCTTCCCGATCATCCTCAACCAATCCCCTATCTCCATTGGGTTGGTCGTACTTGAGAACGTGGGAGGTCACACTCGCAGGAATTCTGATAGTTGGGTGGTGGGGGCCGGTGTGGGGGCTTGAGGGCGTAGAGGTAGCTCCAAGTGGTGTTGTTGCTGAGGGTGGTTTATCTGAGCCTGCTCCTCATGCATGTGGGCCTATTGCTGTTGCATCTGAGTCAACAGCGCGGTGATGAGTTGATTTTGGTTGGCCATCATTTCGGCCAAGGTAGGGATGTTGGCAACGGGTGCTCTGGTCTAGCGTTGCCCTAGTACTTCTCCATTGGGCACTACGTGGCTTGGTAGGTTGGGGGTGGAGGACGGATTCTGCTCATTGGCAATTCTGAAGATGGAAATACCGCGAAGATCATAAGTGGACGTTTAAAAAAATTATACTCAAAATAACTCATAGACTCTTTATTAAGTGTGATATGAAATAGTTCATTACAATTCAGCTCTTATTTTCTATCTCACCCATAGCACAAGTCACTATGGATGGTACAACAAACAAGAAAAACAAACATCCAGTGTCTAGCGTCTAGCATAACCATCTAGTGGCTGTCGGGGGTGCCGTCGTGGGTGTTTTTAGACCCTTGGATAGATCCTGCTGTGCTGCGAGGCTCGGCCTCGTCATCGGTCATTAGTCCTTTGGACGTTCCAGCCTCACCTAGATTGGTTAGGACCGTGCTTCGCCAGGTCAATTTCTTCGGGCGACGAAGGGTCTTCCGAAGGGTCTTCCTCCTAGGGGGAACTGAGGGTACTAGTTCTGCAATATCCTTCTTAAGTTCCCGGTTCTGGCTAAGGAGTTGGGTATTTCGTTGTCGAAGCTCGTTGGCCTCCTGACGGTAGTAGTCGACCCAAGCTTGTGTCTCATCGGCGAGTATGAGAACCTCGGTGTGGAGGGTGTCCATGGCCGATAAGAGACGGGTCTGTCGGGCTACCAGAGGGTCGCAGTTGTTGAGATGGCTGACGTAGGTGCTGCGATCTGACCCTAGCTCCTGAGATGGCAGATGGCAAAAGGTGATGCCTTCCAGGCAGTCATCGTAGATCTAACGAAGTTCTCTAAGTGCTTGAAGAGTTGTTTCTTGACAACCAATTTCAAAGCTTACAGCTCTGACCGAGGCGGCGAAGGAGGTCAACTCCGGGTCTGAGGCGATGAGGGTCAGGGTTAGGCATGGGCCACTCTCTCCGATCTGGTAGATGCCACGGTATTTCGGCTCATGGGTGTACAGCAAGAATGTTGCCAACACCCGAAGTTCCTGTACAAACCCGATAGCCTCCCAGTAGAAACTACAGACATGGGTTGGCATATACAAAGAATACAAAGTTTAAAGAGTAAGGAAGAGAGGAAAAATTATGGAATAGATTTTTATGAAATAGTTTTACAAAAATAAGTATAAGGTGAGTCTGTTTGGCTTCCCACAGTCATGTCGGCTCTGATACCATCTTGTAGTGCCTGGATTTGATAAAACCTAGACTTTATTAAAATTTCATAGAAAATCAATAATCATAAGATGTTCATCACATGACGACGGACATACGTCAAACATTCGTGGCTCGCAGATGACATTATTACACAAAGGTTAAAATAAAAGAAACTATGAAAATAATAAACTCAATGAACATCTTCTCTAGGGTCGCTTCCCTGACTAGATCGCTACTCCAGACCATCCTCATCGTAGTACGTCTCTAAAGTGGTTTTTCCAACGGGTGAGTACAAACATACTCAACAAGCCATCAAGAAATGCAATAATAATGCAAGGTAAGAACAAAGGGAGGTAATGGTTTAAAGTGCGTAAAAGGACATTATTATCTTGCAGCCTTTAATGTGAGTCAGGTTTATTCATACAACTATTTAAGTCATGGATGATGCAACATCTTATAACTCTAGGAGTACAGTCAGTCCTCCTCGCTCGACGGTCCTTACATGCCCAAACAATTATGCAACACTTCTCAAACATAAACTAACTGTGGGATATCACTCCGCTCGCCCTTGACCGTGGGCTCAGCTTTTCAAAAAGATTTAACTCTGATCAGAGGTGTACCACTGTACCCAGCAGGCACTCATTCCAGCACACCGCAGTGTGTCAAATGACCCAAGTCACAAGAACTTATGCCGAAATCGTTAGCATGAATTGCTCCAACTCAATGACACATTGAGAAACCAAGGGTTGGTTTCAGAGTCTGTGATGAGTGATTGACAGATTTTATCCTCTGATTCGAAGGGGTTTGGAGGTTGCTTCACCGAAGGGTTCGGTGGGTTCTGGTTTTTGCAGCTGTTGCAGTAGAGTGTGCCTATCGGAGGGGTCCGACAGTACATGATGATTGGGTCATACCGTAGGTCTCGGTATTTTGGGCGGTACACCAGAGTGTGTGCCAAAGGTTGTTTACCCGGAGAGGTCTCTGGGGTATTGGATACACTTGTCTGCTTGTCTGTTGTGCGCAGGTAACTTCGGAGGCGACAGACGGTACGAAGCAGGTGAACCTGGGTCAAGCGGGAGGCTTGATGCCAGGCGAGCGGGGAGCTCGGTCACAAAGGCTGTGAAGGGGTCGAGGTCGGACCTTGAGTCGAGGTGCGCCAGGAGAAGGCAGTAAGTGCGGAGTGTGGCTCCGGCTGAAGGTACTCCGAGACGAAGTCCTCAAAGGGACGCACTTCGAAGGGTACTCCAAATGGAGTGACTTCAAAGTATGGTAGACAAAGTCCTCAGCAATGAGGCTGGGCATTCGAAGTGTGCTCTGGAGGGAGGCACTCGAAGGTATACCCGACGAAGGTCTCACAAGTCGAGGTGCATCAAAGGGATGGTCCGGGTGAGGTTCGTCGAGAAGTCTGCTTAGGGAGAGACACTGCGACGAAGTGCTCATGGAATGCTTCCTGCGGAGGCCTTGGACGAAGGAGGGACTTCGAAGGGTGGTACTCCGAAGGTGGGGCTTCGGAGTGTGGCTGACTTAAGGTACTTCGGCCAGGCATGGCTTTGGTACATGGGCTGACAGAGTTTGAGCTGGGAGAAGCTACGAAGCCGTGGTGGTCCACTCCGGAGGTGTTGGTGCGAAGGCCCAAGGGCTTTGACGGCTTCGGCTCAAAACCGTCACTGTATCGAAGGCTGACTTCAGTGAAGCGAAGGCTGTTAGGCTCAAGGCTTCTCACCGAAGCTACCGCACCCCTCGCGTGTGAAAGGGGGCTTCAGAAGGCTCCAAAATTGCAAAGGATGACTGTGTCTGCTCTGCAAAAGTTGATGTTGTCCCCTCTGTGAAACTGACAAAATAAGCCTCCGAATAAAGTAGACTACCAGTTGTACCCCCCTGTTCTGATGAGACAAAAATAGTGTAAACCCTAGGGGTAAAGTAGTCTATTCACAAGGCTGAATAGTGCCTGTAAATAGTGGAAGCTAGCTAGGTCACATTAACACTTTGAGCAGCCATTGTAGAACTCCTGTGCTAGCCGCCACACTCTCTGTATTCATCTTGTGAGTTCATTTTGTGTTCCCTGCTCATGCAATGAACTTTTGATTATGTTCTTCTTTTATTGCTTGAACTTGTACTGTGCATTGCACTTCATGTTTTGATTTCTCTATGCACCATTTTTCTGGGTTGAGTTTGTGCACTTGATCTCGTCTGGAGAAGTGTGTGAGAAGTTTGTTCGTGTGAAGTTTGTGTTTTCAGTGTCTGTTCGCTCTGTGTAAACTGGAGGCTAGACCTCTCTGATTACTAGCGAAGCACTGTCCTTGGGTTGAATCAAAACCCATTTTCTTCGCTAGTCGAAGTCCTCGGTGAAGTGTGTTTGGTGTGCATTTAGACCTTCGAAGCACGAAGCCTAGTACCAGTTGCTAGCGCTGAGTGTTTGGTCGAAGTCCTCAGAGGGAAGTCTGCTCTTGCAAAGGGTTGTGGGTGGAGCGAAGTCTTCTTGGCTTCAAACATTTGATCCTTGCGAAGCATGATTTTGGAGCTGTGAAATACCTCCGAACCAGAACTTCGAAGGGTGTGTTCGAAGTTTGTTCCACGGAAGACGGAATTAAAACAGAAGGCTATTTTTAGAGTGAAATTTTAAAAGCTCCCATTCACCCCCCCCCCTCTGGTCGCCGTTTCTGGTCCAACAATTGGTATCAGAGCTGGTTAAGATCACCAGTTGACCTTAACCGGTTTTGTGATCTGTTGGCGACATGGATAGAGTTAGTAAAATACCTCTGTTTGATGGGATAGATTTTGCATATTGGGAGGTGCGCATGGAGGCTTACTTGCTAAGCCAAGGAAATGCAATTTGGGAGATTGTGGACTCACAATACTCCATCCCTGAAACTCGCACCTCTCAAATAGAGAAGGATCAATATAATGCCAACTCTAAGGCTAGGAATATACTTTTCATTGGTTTCAGTTGGAGTGAGTTTGATAGGGTACAACACCTTAGGACAGCTAGGGAGATTTGGACTACACTCACTATTTTTCATGAGCTTCTCTATGCTCTTGATCGTAGCATATGTGAAGTGAAGATATCCAACATTGAGGAGTCCGCAGGTTATGACACATTGATCTGTGATGAGCTCTTCAGTAAGCTGAAGTCCACAGAGATTGCTAAGACATCTCTTGCAGTGCATAGGAACTCCTTGCCACAACCGTTGGCATTGGTTTCTAGCACTAGCCGTGGCACCACTGCAGAACCAAGCACATCAGGCACTTGTGTTCTTGCAGATGGTTTTGCTTTGTCCTCCCCGGTCTCCGTCACTAAGGAGCAGGTGGACACTCTGGATGATGATGAGCTTGCTCTCATTGCCAGAAGGTTCACCCGTTTTCACCATGAGAGACGGGATCAGAGGAGAAGTGGTTTTAGTTGTTGTTTTGAGTGTGGCGACACTTCTCACATCAAGGCCAATTGCCCTAAACTCAAGAAGAGAGATGAGAGTGAGCACCCCAAATACCACAAAAGGAGAGGAAACCCTTTGTGAAGGGCAAGCGCGGTAAGGTGGCTAAGAGGGTAGCCAAAGCCGCTTCCAAAGCATTTGTTGCTACTCTCAGCGACATCGACACTTCCTCAACTGAGGAGTCAAGCTCTGAGGAGGAGGAGTCTCCAAGGAAGGAGGAAAAGAAGGACAAGAAGGGACGAGATTTCACCGGCCTTTGCTTCATGGCCGACAGCGATCACAACGGCGATGAGCTTGACTCATCTGAGGTACCTCTATCCTATGACCAGCTTTCAATTAAACTAGATGAGTTGAATGAAGTAGTTCTTGGTCAGGATAGATTACTTTTGCAAGCCACTAGAGATAGAAAAGACCTTAGACTTAGGCTGGAATCTCTGTCTACTGATTATGCCATGCTTAAGTATAGGGTTAATGATGCTGAATGTGAATCTTGCACTGTTGTCATGGGTGAGCTTGCTCAGTTGCGTTCTCTGCATGCTCAAACTCTTTCTGAGCTTGAGACTGCACAGAAGAAGCTTTTGATGGTTGATTCTAGTTCTCATGATATAATTGAATGCATGAACTGCCCTTTATTACGTGAGAGCATTAATTTATGTGATAAGCATGTTCATGATTTAGAGGCTAGATTGGAGAGGGCCGGTAGTTCTAAGGATGTGCAACATGTGTGTGACACTTGCATAACCCTTAAGGACTAGCTAGGCACTGTTAGAGAGCGAGCTGAAAACCTCATGACTGAAAATGAATACCTTCTTTTTGTGGTTAACAAATGCACTGAGGGAAAGGGTAGGATGGACTTGCTCTTGGCCAAGACCAAGATGTGTGCTGACAGAGCAGGGTTAGCTCTAGGGTTGGGTTTTGAGAGGATTCCTTCAGATAGAGAAAACAAAAATATTTTTACCTCACCCACTACCTTAGAGAAAGAAAAAGCTCTGTTAGACACTCCATCAGCCAAAAATCCTACCCAAACCCTAAAGAAAACCACTCCTCTTGCAAAGAAAATTCCTCCCAAGAAAACCACTCAGCAGAAGCCCAAGTAGCCTATGAGGATTGCTCCTATGACCCATGTGAGTGCCCCTAGGAGAGTGTTTCATTGTTCCTATTGTCAGCGGGTGGGTCATTTGGTTGGGTTCTATTTTCGCCGCGTCAAGGATGAGCGACGCTCTCAGGCGATGAGGGTCCAGAACATGCACTACCCATCTTTAGCTATGCATGAGTCTGAGATGTACTCACATCCTGTTTTCGAGGCTCCTCGCACTTCTCGGAGAGGTTTTGCTCCTCGAGGTGTTTGCCATGTTCCATATGGTGGTAGACCCTGGGCGAGTAGCTTTGTTCCTCGACAGAGTAGGAGACCTCGTCATGCATTTGGGTCTCAGCTTGTAGGTAGACCTCGCACTTTGCATCATTCTGATTATCCTATGCATGAACAGTCTATTTTTCCTGTGCCTACTACTCGTATCACTCAGTGTTGGATGCCTCGTCGTATATTCACTCACCCCAGCACTGAGCGATCGAGATTTTCTTATCATGTGTAGGCGCCAGACCGAGGCTTGGAGGGCACGTGGATCATGGACTCCAGTTGTTCGCGCCACATGACCGGAGATGTAGCATGGTTCTCCAGCCTCACCACAACCAATCAAAAGAAACATATCACCTTCGGCAATAATCGAAGGAGTAGAGTGAAAGGTAAAGGTGTGGTAAGAATTATTTCGAATTTCACTCCCAAAGATGTTGCATTGGTTGAAAACTTGGGATACAATTTGCTTTCTGTATCTCAATTGCTTGATGAGGGCTTCGAAGTGCGATTCCATCGCGATACTTCGCAAGTACTTAATTCTGATGGCGTTGTGGTCTATAAGATCTTTAGAGTTGGGAGAGTTTTTGGAGTTGATTTTTCTGAGTCATCTGGTTCTTCTCATTGTCTTGTTGCATATTCAACTTCTGAGCTTTGGAAGTGCATAGGAGACTAGGGCATATGAGCTTTGAGTTGCTTGCTCGCCTGAGTGTCCTAAGTCTGATCCGAGGATTGCCCAAGCTCAAGTTTGAGAAGAATTTAGTTTGCGCTCCATGTCGACATGGAAAAATGATTGCCGCTTCGCACTCGCCAGTCACCACAGTGATGACTGAACAACCCAGAGAACTTCTCCACATGGACACTATAGGTCCTTCTCGGGGTAGTTCTTTAGGCGGCAAGTGGTATGTGTTAGTCATTGTCGACGATTTCTCTCGCTACTCTTGGGTCTTCTTTCTTGCCAGCAAGGATGAAGTGTTCTCACACTTTCGGAGCTTGGCTTTGATACTTTTCATTGAACTCCCTAGTACATTGAAATTCATTCGAAGTGATAATGGCACTAAGTTCAAGAACAGTCTCTTTGTTGACTTTTGCATGGAGCATGGCATAGAACATCAATTCTCTGCTCTGCGGGTTCCTCAACAGAACGGTGTTGTTGAGAGGAAAAATTGCACTTTGGTTGAGATGGCTAGGACGATGCTCGATGAGCACAGGACTCCTAGAAAATTCTAGGCTGAGGCCATGAACACTGCATGTTACATCTCAAACCGAATCTTCTTGCGCTCAATTTTGAATTTGACATCTTATGAGCTACGTTTTGGGAGACAGCCCAAGGTTACTCATCTTCGAGTTTTTGGTTGTCGTTGCTTTATCCTAAAACGTGGTAATTTGGATAAATTTGAGTCGCGTTCTTCTGACGGGATCTTTTTGGGTTACACTACACATGGTCATTCTTATCGTGTTTATAATTTGGAGACTAACACTGTCATCGAGTCATGTGATGTGACTTTTGATGAATCAACCCCCTCTGTTAGTCCTGCTCTTGAACAGGCAAATGAACACGATATGGAACAGACTATCTTTGAAGAAGAAGATCCCGAAGATTTCGAGGATGAACCCCTACTACCCTTGACATCAACCCCCGAAGCCGACCCCGCTTCGACCACTTCGGCACAAGGTCTCAAAGCAACTACCTCGACATCGGTCATCTTGGACCACTCCAACGCACAAGTTGAGGGGGAGACTGCATCTCGCCGCGAGGCTCCACACCATGTTCAAAGGATGCATCCTCCCGAGCAGATCATTGGTGAGCTTGATCAAAGGGTAACACGTTCTCATGCTCATTTCATTGATTCCGCTTTTGTTGCTTCTTTCGAGCCCTTAGATGTTAGTCATGAACTTTGTTATTCTAGTTGGATCAATGCCATGCATGAAGAACTTGGAAATTTTGAGAGAAACCAAGTCTGGACTTTAATTGATCCTCCACCAAATGTTCATTTCATTGGAACAAAATGGAATTTCAAAAACAAACAAGGGGAGGATGGAACTGTAGTTAGAAACAAGGCTAGACTTGTAGCTCAGAGTTATTCTCAATTAGAAGGGATTGATTTTACTGAAACTTTTGCACCTGTTGCTCGTCTTGAGGCCATTAGGATTTTACTTGCATTTGCGGCATCATGTGGTTTCAAACTCTATCAAATGGATGTCAAAAGTGTTTTTCTTAATGGCTTCATAGGCGAAGATGTTTATGTAAAACAACCCCCTAGTTTTGAAAACCCCAAATACCCGCATAAAGTCCTTAAACTTCATAAGGCTCTTTGTGGACTCAAGCAGGCCCCTCGGGCATGGTATGATAGACTTAAGTCTTTTCTGCTTGAGCGAGGGTATTTGATGGGATCTGTTGATAAAACCCTGTTCACTCTCAAGCATGGCAAAGATTTCCTCCTAGTTCAGATTTATGTGGATGATATCATCTTTGGTGGCTCTTCTCATGCTTTGGTTGTCGAGTTTGCAGATACCATGAGCAGGGAGTTCGAGATGTCCATGATGGGCGAACTCACATTTTTCCTTGGTTTGCAAATCAAGCAAAGCAAACAAGGTACCTCCATTCACCAGACGAAGTACACCGAGGACCTACTCAAGAAGTTCGACAAGGCTGATGCGAAGCCCCTCGCCACTCCAATGGCTACATCTATAGCATTAGATCCTGATGAGGATGGAGAAGTCGTAAATTATATGGAGTTCCGAAGCATGATCGGCTCCCTCCTCTACTTGACTACTACGAGGCCAGACATACACTTCGTAGTGTGTCTGTGCGCTCGTTTTCAGGCTTCACCACGAGCTTCGCACCGCTAAGCGGTAAAGCGCATTCTCAGGTATCTCAAACATACCCTCGAATTTGGCATTTGGTATTCTGCATCTTCCTCTTTGTGTCTTCGAGGTTACTCCGATGCGGACTTTGCTGGGTGTAGGATTGATAGGAAAAGTACCTCCGGTACTTGACATTTTCTGGGTACTTCGCTGGTTTGCTGGTCTTCCCGCAAATAGTCTAGTGTTGCACAATCGATGGCTGAAGCCGAATATGTTGCTGCAGCTAGCTGTTGCTCTCAGATTTTGTGGATGGTTTCCACTTTGCGGGATTTTGGGTTAGATTATAAGAGTGTTCCATTTTTCTGTGATAACACTAGTGCTATTTGTATTGCAAACAACCCGGTACAGCATTCCAGAACCAAACACATTGATGTGCGATATCATTTTCTCAGAGATCATAATGAGAAGGGTGATATTGAGCTTCAATATGTTGATACCCAACACCAGCTAGCCGATATTTTCACAAAACCCCTCGATGCTTCTCGTTTTGCCTACTTGAGTGGGGAACTTGGTGTTTGTCATCCTTACGGCATTTTGTGAGGGGGAGCAGATTTTGATTGTCTTGAATATGCTCATTGTGTGTGAAATTGCATTTACATCTTTTGCACTTATATGCCTGATTTTAATTAATGAAATCATGTCAGCTCAGTTCTATTTAATATGTCTGAAACATTATGTGCATGATTCTTTTTTCCAAAATCAAATCATGTTCACTACTTAGTCTTGAATCTAGCATGTTTAGGCAGGACCGCTTTAGCTATCTTTTATCTGCTTGATAGCAAGACTCCTTTTCTCTGGATGCTAAACATTGCAACTTGAAAAATTGTTCTACTTACTCATGGATATTCATCAAGTTCTAAACAAATTGTTCACTTAATTAAAATCCAAAACTCCATGATGTGCATGCTACAAGTGAAAAGATCTAGGTGGGTTTGTTTGTCGCACTACTCTGAACTAGGATAGTGTAGTGTATGCAAAAATCACCGCCTTAAGCTTCTGATGGTTTTCATGCCTAGGCTTAGCTTGATTGGAAAGTATAAGGTAGACAAACAAATAACCCCTGGCATTATGAAAAGAACAACAAAGATTCATTGTTCATCAAGTTTGCTCTCAATGTTCCACTTGAACTGGACTTGTCTGCCTAGAGTAGAAATTGACTAGCTTTGTGCAGTCCCTGTTTTTACTTGTCTAGTTACCTTGATTGTGTGGTGATGCTTTTATTTCAAATTTATAAAATCACATGTTGTCATCATGTTTTTAGAGAATGTTAAATTGAGCTGAGCACATGATAATTGGTATTAATGTTGGCATATTTTTGCTTTATATGTCTTTGCAATTCTGCCCATTTCGAAGCTTTGCATCTTTTGAATGCTCCTTGATGCTTGCATTGCCAAAGGGGGAGAAATTTTTGAGTTCTCTGTAGCAAGGGGTAAAATAACTCAGGGAGAGTTTTATCTTGCAAAGGGGAATATTTGTCGAAGGGGCTTTTACTCTTTTGAAAAAGGGGGAGGAAAATTCTTTTGTCAAGTGACATGATTTGGCTCGTTTCTGAGTTTTTATGGTCACTTGTGTGCTAAAATTTTTTCAAATTTTCTTGAACTTGAATTTGGTTGTCAATGCACTCATCAAGGGGGAGATTGAGAAACCAAGGGTTGGTTTCGGAGTCTGTGATGAGTGATTGACAGATTTTATCCTCTGATTTGAAGGGGTTCGGAGGTTGCTTCACCAAAGGGTTCGGTGGGTTCTGGCTGCTGTAGCTGTTGCAGTGGAGTGTGCCTGTCGGAGGGGTCCGACAGTACACGATGACTGGGTCGTACCGTAGGTCTCGGTATTTTGGGCCTTACACCGGAGTGTGTGCCGAAGGTTGTTTACCCGGAGAGGTCTCCGGGGTACTGGATACACTTGTCTACTTGTCTGTTGTGCGCATGTGACTTCGAAGGCGACGGATGGTACGCAGCAGGTGAACCTGGGTCAAGCGGGAGGCTTGATGCCAGGAGAGCGGGGAGCTCGGTCATGAAGGCTGCGAAGGGGTCGAGGTCGGAACTCGGGTCGAGGTGCGCCAGGAGAAGGCAGTAAGTGCGGAGTGTGGCTCCGGCTGAAGATAATCTGAGACGAAGTGTAACACCCCAAATTTCGAAAACAATAAAAATATTATTTAATTCAATTTCCTGGATTTTATATTTCTGAAAATACCTTTAATATCCTTTTATACCCTTTTGCACTACAACATAGAGTTAATGACCAAACCAGGAGCTGAAAATTTTTGTATAAACTCCCAAGGCTAAAATATATTTTTGAGAATTTTTATAAATTTTTACCAAGCATGGAAGTAGCCCTATTATTTTAAACCAATTTCTGCAATTATTTTTAATCAGAAAATATTTTAAAATAGTATTGGGCCCTCCTCCTCCCTTCTCTCTCTCCCGGCCGGCCCAGCCCATCACCCGCGCTCGCCTTAGGCTGACAGCCTGGTCCCATCTGTCGGCGCCAAATGCTTCCCCTCGCGCGCGCGCCCGACGCCACGGCCCCACCCGTCAGCTGCCTCCCTCGCTCGTTCGCGCTCGCTGGCAGGTGGCCCCCACCTGTCGGATTCGTCGTCCCCGCGAGATCCACCCCCAAATTCCCCCCCCCCTCGCCGGCCGAAGCCCTAATCTCGCCTCGGATCCGCCCCCGCCGACCCCCCCACCGTAATTACTCGCCGGCAATGAATTCCCCTCAACGCACCTACCGTTTCCCCCTATTAATCTCGGCCAATTCGCGTCCAGGTTCGATGAACCGCGTTCAACCCGAGCTCACCGGTGTCAAAACGCATTTATCCCCGGCCACCGTCGATTGCGCCCTCCCTGCCCCCGCCGGTACCCCTATTTAAACCACGGCCCTCCACCGCGTTCGGTTCACGCGTCCATTAGCACTCAGACCAAGCAGAGCGCCCTTCATTCAGTTTTTAGCGCAACACCGCCGCCCGACCTCCAGCCGTCGATCGCCGTCGCCGGAGTCCCCCTCCGCCCTCGCCGACCGCACCGCTGCAACCGCAAGGGCCTCCCCAACGCCGGCCACCACTCCGTCGTCGACGAACCTCGCCGGATCGCCGTCGCCGCCTAGGACCCAAACACCTTCGCCGCCTCCGCTCATCGCCGGCCTCGCTCCGTCGACCTTTCTTCGCCGCAAGGGTACCCTCGTGATCCCCGTAGCTCCCTCTTTCCATTTTAGGCCTTAGCTTCGACCGCCATCGCTCACCGTGGCCCCTGGCCCGCTCGCCGTCACCGGAGAAGATGACCGGCACGGGCTGAGTACCCGTGCCGTGTCGGATTCACGCGCGACCGCGCGATCTGGATCCGACGGTTGCGATTAAAACCCGCGTGTGATTTAATCGGATCCGTTAGATCTCGGCGAAGGGGTATGTTATAATCTCAGCCGTCCGTTAGTTTTAAAACCCCGCCTCACATCTAAGCCGTTCATCGCGTACCGGTTCAAACGTTATAATCTCAGCCGTCCACGTCATTTTAACTCCCCCGCCTCGTCCGTGATCGCCCGATCGCGATCCAACGGCGGATCTGGATCCGGCGCACGCGCACAGTGCGCGGGTTCACCGTGAGCCTGGCTCACCGTGGACCCAAGAGGGTTTAAATTTGAAAATAAATTCCAGAAAAGGTTTAAAACTTGTAAAATTCATATCTGGCGCATTTGAACTCTAAAAATTACCATTCCAGTTTCAGAAAATTCATAATATTATTCTCTACCTGTTTATGCAATAAAAACAGTAGGTTTACTTTGGACATTTCATGTTTATTCAAATGAATATTCAAATGCCTTTAGGGTTGAAATATAAATTCAAATATTTAAACTTCAGAAAAATTTATATTTATTTCCTTTCTGTCCATGTACTGAAAACCATTAAATTAACATGAACTTTTCATTTCAAATTTATTTGAGAACTTAATATGACAATAATCACATTTAAACACCACTTTCTAAAAAGGACAACTATTTAATTCCTTTAAAATTTATTTATGAAATAAATCACAGAACCTTAACGATTGAATTTATTTTATTTTTAATCAAACCAACTTTGACCTATGTGCTTATCATGTAATGTTATATTGTTTGATTGAATATTGTGTTCATTTTATTTTACTTTACTATATCAAAAAGACTACGACGTCGCCGAGGAGCCGAAATACTTCCCGGATGTCCCTCCCTCGCCTTTCGCTGATCAAGGCAAGTCACCAAACAAATCTTTTGAGCATATTGAACCCACGTTTGATTAAACTATCGCTAAAACACATAGGTTATATATGCATTAGTCAAATGAACCCTTACAATATATTTATTTAGGATCCCCGACCTTGATGTGCAACCCAAGCCATGCTCTCTAGCCTAAACTCCTTGTCACCATATGATAAATGTTATTAGTTAGTGTCCAATGTATCGACACGATCGCTATAGGATAAAAATGAGTCGTAGTACATGGTTCTACTATATGATCCCCATTGTTTCTTATCTATGGAATTCTGTCGGTGTTGGAGTTATGGTTGTGAGTGAATGCATGGTGGGTTCCGGGTGCAAGCTAGGGCATTGGTCGGTAGCACCCGGGGCACTATAAGGACCGGTCTGAGGGATCCGTTGCAATACACTTCCGTACTAACCATAAGTCTAGTGGGTAAGTCCTAACTAAGGTATGGAGTGTTCCAAACCGAGGCCACCATTTGGAGATGGGTCAAGCAGCACCTGCGGGTGGCTTGTACCAACGTGGCGCAAAAAGGGGGTGCGACGTTAGCCGGGATGCGGCCCGGCGTGCCGGCGAAACCTAGAGCAGGTGGTTATTGCTTGGAACATTTCATGCTGAGGTTTTGGCACGAGTTCTCGTGGTATGGGTCATCTCGTTTGGGATGAGTGCGTGCCTTGTGGGTACAGTAGTACATCTCTGATCAGAGTCTTAAATCTTTTCGAAAAGTCGAGCCCACGGTCAAGGGCGGGTTGCGTGACATCCCCCAGTTAGATTACTTTGAATATGTATGTGCATGATGGATTGACATGTAAGGACTGTTGTGCGAGGAGGTAAAACGTACTCCTCGAGTTAGTTGATGTTGGTAATGTTCATGTTTACTTTTCCGCATGATTAAAATGTGAGCTACACTAAATGCAATAACTAAAACTGTACTTTTCTGCAATGTTAGCCATTACCCTTCCTTGTTTATTATCCTACATTATTACTTGCATTTGTGGTGGCTTGTTGAGTACTTTTTGTACTCATACCTATTGGACCCCACAGAGGATGCTTACTATGAAGACGGTCTGGAGTAGCGACCCAGTCGAGAAGAAAGATCGTGAAGGAGATGTTCGTCATGCCGCTTTTTAATTATTTTTATTACTGTTTTTACTAAAACTTTGATGTAATAAATATGGTCTGCGTACCATGAATACTGTCATATGTACGTTGTCGCATGATGAACCTCTTGTATTATTGTTTTTCTTATGAAATTCAATAATGTCTCGATTTTGGTAAATCGGGGCGCTACACGAAGTCCTCAAGGGGAGGCACTTTGAAGGGTACTCCGATTGGAGTGACTTCGAAGTATGGTGGACAAAGTCCTCAGCAATGAGGCAGGGCATTCGAAGTGTGCCCCGGAGGGAGGCACTCGAAGGTATACCCGATGAAGGTCTCAGAAGTCAAGGTGCATCGAAGGCATGGTCCGGGTGAGGTTCGTCGAGAAGTGTGCTCAGGGAGAGACACTGCGACGAAGTGCTCATGAAATGCTTCATGCGGAGGCCTTGGACGAAGGAGGGACTTCGAAGGGTGGTACTCCGAAGGTGCGACTTTTGAGTGTGGATGACTTGAGGTACTTCAGCCAGGCATGGCTTTGGTACATGGGCTGACAGAGTTTTAGCTGGGAGAAGCTGCGAAGCCATGGTGGTCCACTCCGGAGGTGTTGGTGCGAAGGCCCAAGGGCTTTGACGGCTTCGGCTCAAAACCGTCACTGTATCGAAGGCTGACTTCGTTGAAGCAAATGCCATCAGGCTTAAGGCTTCTCACCGAAGCTACCGCACCCCTCGCGTGCGAAGGGGGGCTTTAGAAGGCTCCAAAACTGCAAAGGATGATCATGTCTTCTCTGCAAAAGCTGATGTTGTCCCCTCTACGAAACTGACAAAAGAAGCCTCCGAATAAAGTAGACTACCAGATGTACCCCTCTGTTCTGATGAGACAAAAACAGTGTAAACCCTAGGGGTAAAGTAGTCTATTCACAGGGCTGAATAGTGCCTATAAATAGTGGAAGTTAGCTAGGTCACATTAACACTTTGAGCAGCCATTGTAGAACTCCTGTGCTAGCCGCCACACTCTCTGTATTCATCCTATGAGTTCATTTTGTGTTCCCTGTTCATGCAATGAACTTTTGATTCTGTTCTTCTTTTACTGCTTGAACTTGTACTGTGTGTTGCACTTCACGTTTTGATTTCTCTGTGCACCATTTTTTGGGTTGAGTTTGTGCACTGGATCTCGTCTAGAGAAGTGTGTGAGAAGTATGTTCGTGTGAAGTTTGTGTTTTTCAGTGTCTGTTCACTCTGTGTAAACTGGAGGCTAGACCTCTCTGATTACTAGCGAAGCACTGTCCTTGGGTTGAATCGAAGCCCATTTTCTTCCCTGGTCGAAGTCCTCGGCGAAGTGTGTCTAGTGTGCATTTAGACCTTCGAAGTACGAAGCCTAGTACCAGTTGCTAGCGTTGAGTGTTTGGTCGAAGTCCTCAGAGGGAAGTTTGTTGTTGCGAAGGGTGAAGTGCGAAGTCTGCTCGAAGGCACCTAGTGTGCGGAGCCTGCATTGACTTAGTAGAGCTGAATCTTCGGGGTTGTGGGTGGAGCGAAGTCTTCTTGGCTTCGAAGTTTTGCTCCTTGCGAAGCCTGATTTTGGAGCTGTGAAATACCTCCGAACCAGAACTTCGAAGGGTGTGTTCGAAGCCTGTTCTGCAGAAGACAGAATTAAAACAGAAGGCTATTTTTAGTCTGAAATTTTAAAAGCTCTGATTCACCCCCCTACGGTCACCGTTTCCGGTCCAACATACACACTATAGGTTTCACCTGAGTGATGGCGCACCGGACCAACGTCGCGCCCCCTTTTGTGCCACATAGCCCAAGCCACCTGCATGTGCTGCTTGCCCCTCTCCACATAGTGCCTCGGGTTGGAACGACTCATACCTCTAGTTAAGACTTACCCACTAGACTTGTGGTTGGTACGAAAGTGCTTTGCGATGAATCCCGTAGACCGGTCCTTATAGTGCCCCGGGTGCGACTAACCAATGCCCTCGCTTGCACCCAGAACCCACCATGCTAACTTATCAAACTAAATCCAATACTAACAGAATACCAGGGGTGATGCACATAGGGGATCATATATAAGAATCCAAGTAACTACGACTCGTTTTTAAGCCTATAGCAGTTGTGTCAATACATTAGACACTTCTAATATTAATAAGTATACTGGTGACAAGGAATTCAGGCTTGATAGTATGGCTTGGGTTTGCACATCAAGGTCGGGGATCCGATAAATATAATGTAGGGCTCTTTATTTGACTAATGCAAATATAACATATGGGTTTTAGCGATATTTAATTAAAAATTGGGTTCAATATGCTCAAAATAGGGTTGGTGAATTGCCTTATTCAGCAAGGGATGGCGGGGACACTTCAGGAAAATACTTCGATTCCTCGATGGCGTCGTAATCTTCTCGGCACGCAAAATGAGAAGAAACAAACAATTAAAAACAATACAACCAACAGTACAATCATATAAGTTTTATTGGCTAAACAGGCAGGGAATAAAAGATAAACTTTCTGAAATTTGAATGGTTAAATTTAGAGATAATTCCAAGAAGTTATGAGTTTTGGAAGTTTAAAACAATTCCTAGTACTTTATTTTAATTCCAATTAAAATCATATAAAAGTTCAGTATAAACATATGAATTTTATTGGATAAACACGATGATAATAACAAGACAAGTTTTTGAAATTTAAATGGTAATTTTTAGAGTTAATTCCAAGGAGTTATGAATTTTTTGAAGTTAGAAAATGATTACTTAAATTTTATTTTAATTCCAATTAAATATTATAAAACATCAGTGTAAACATATAAATTTTATTGGATGAACAGGAGGAGAATATAAAGATAAACTTTCTTCAATTTGAATGGTCAAATTTAGAGTTAATTTAAGTAAGATATGAATTTCTAAAGTTGAAATCAATTTCTAGAATTTATTTTAAATCCTAATTCAGCCTTCGGTCCACAGTGAACTGGGTCCATGGCAATGTACTGTGAGCCGACGAGTTTTAAATGAAAACAGACGGCTGAGATGCGCTGATACCCCTTCGATCTAGATGGACGACTAAGATTAAATCTCCTATGCGAATTAATCTCCTCCGCCCGATCAAGATCATGCGGTCGCGATTGGATCTGACACGGCAGGGGCTTGTGGCGATCACGGCGAGGGTGATTACAGCGATTAAATGGAGTAATCGCGATGGAATCTGAGGGAAAACACGTGGGAGGATTACAGTGGTTAACTCCCGAGCATTTAATTGGAGCTTGGGCCCATGGCGGAGGCGTCCGGAGAATGACAGCAGCGGTCAGGGATCTCGGAGGCGCGATGTCACGAGGTTGAAGATGATTGACAGGGGGCCACAGGTCAGCGAGCGCGAGTGTGTAAGGGTGTTAACGGTTGGCGCTGACAGGTGGGGTCGGGGTTAGCGCTGAGAGGGGGTGGCTGACATGTGGGCCTCTGGTTTGGGCGTGAGGCCGAGCGTGCCGACAGGCGGGGCCTATTTGTCAGTGAGAGGGTGCCGTGGTGGATGGGTTGGGCCGGCCGGGGAGAGAGAAATGAGGGGAGCGGCCCATTAGCATTTAAATTGATTTTTTGAATAAAAATAATTGCAGAAATTTATCCTTAAATTATGGACTAGCATCCAAGGTTGTAAAAATTCCCAAAATTGTATCTTTTCCTTAGGGACATAATATAAATTTTTCAGGTCATAATTTGAATTATTTCTCTGGATTCTATTTACTTAGGCATTTATGACTTTGTGAGAATTAAAATAAATCTTTCTAAAAATTTCTGTTTGTTCTGAATTTATTTTATTGCTCTAAAATTTGGGGTGTTAGTGTACTCCAATTTGAATTATTTCTCTGGATTCTATTTACTTAGGCATCTATGACTTTGTGAGAATTAAAATAAATCTTTTCTAAAAATTTTTGTTTGTTCTGAATTTATTTTATTGCTCTAAAATTTGGGGTGTTAGTGTACTCCACCCAGTGGTTTCACTAGGATCGTCGACTGCTGGCTAGGCCAGCCCATGAAGGACTTCCCGACCGGACGGCCTCCCACTCGGGAGCGGATACGCCCGAGTGGTGTGACACCAACGGTCGGTCTAGGGCTATCTGCCCAATGGTTCTCCAATCGACGCCAAATGTTACCCGTAATCAACATTGACGTCTCTATGATAGTCATTAGCGCTAATTAAAGGCAGTTATGCTGGTAGTTATGCGGTTGTTTCCGCATGCTATTAATGTCACGGTTAATTCTTGTAACTCCCTAGCCCTTCTCATATAAAAGAATTAGGGGAGGCCCTAAGAAAGGGCATGTTGGGATCACATCCTAGCACACGCCTGGACACGCGTATACTCGACACCTCTCATTCATCCATACACACATGAGTAGGGTTATTATCCTCCGGGAGGCCCGAATATGTCTAAAATCTCTATTGTCCGACCCTTTATTGTTTTTACCCTTTTCTGCCCCTCTCGACCGGGGTAACCATCGAATCCCTAGCCGTGACTCCTCCCTTCTACCTACAATAAATCACACTATGGGTACCCCTGTAGGTTTGCCGTTCCCATGCAACGACAACAGCAGATAACTATTCTATGATGGTAATAAACAAGGATAAATTGATGTACCTAACAGGCAATGCTCTAATACCACTTGATGACCACTTGATGTGATTAGTGGATCGATCTTCCGATAGGTTCAATTGACGCGGCATGAGGACGTTCACGTTTTAAGGCTTCCGATCATTGATTGTAACCTTGCAATCGCTACACCAGCAAGTCTAGTTGTTGTCAACCACGCTCTGGCGTAGTCAACCTCACCACAAAGGTTTTGATCTTGCAAATAATTGAAGAACTTTGCAAGAACAAGGTAAAATGCAATCTGGATTGCTTATGATAATATGAAGTACTCAAAGTTTGGTGTTCTACAAATCGATCTACGGTGAAGCTGCAATGACAGAATAATTTAAGCAAAACCTAAGTCCTAACAATAATGGAAACTATCTATTTATAAAGTTACAAGATGTGAGATGTCATATCTAACATGGGTTGTATCCTAGTAGACTCTAATATAACCCTAAACCTAAAACCAACTCGAATAACCTATTAGGACTCTAACTTTAATTGATCTAGAGTCTAACTCCCGGCTAGTCTGACAGTAGTCAGACTTATAGCGGTCGAACTTTACACTCAGAGGCCTTGTGGTGGTCGGTGATTGGACTAGTAGTCTGACTGCCTGATCTGTTGTCTAATTTCTTCGTCAAGTTGATGGATATTTTGATCATCTTTACAACTTGTGATCTCCTCTCCAATGTTCCTAAGTATAAGATAATCATCACCAAAATTTAGTAGTTCCTTATTCATATGATAACTTGCTTGAGCAGCGAGAAATGATTCACCTGATAATTAAGCTGACAAGCTCGAGCACAAGTCAGAGCACGATTCAATGGTCCTTGGTCTTCATGTATGGTTGTACCATTGTCATGGATGTCTAGCCAAAAGAGCTAGCACAACATTAGCTTATATCAATACGATGGTTGAAGATCCACGAGCAATAACATTGTGGTCCAAGGACGTAACACATTGGTAGCCCAAAGATTAATGGTGTGACGTGCGTAGTTGAAAAAGATCCATCCTAGAGAGATTAGACGCTTGATTAGGTGATCAAGATGATGGCATACATGACATCTAGAGTAAAATCAATGATGCATGAAGTTGATGATGGTAGCGTACGGTGCAAATCGATCTATAACCAAAAAAAGATACATAGTAGTAGTAAATAATATACTTCCAAGGTTATAATAAATAGCACCACACATAGCCCAAGCAGCAGCACATGTCTGAAAAAGCATCTTTGAACAGAACCATAAGGTCTAGAACAATAGGATTTTTTTATAAATAATATTTTTTGACGCAATTTCAACTCTGGATATAGTGCCCCAAAAAGCACAAAAATAGATCCATATAGTATCGAATACAGCTCTATCGACAGAGCCTCTGTTGGCACTTAAAATATTAACAAAGACCTATGCCAACGTCTTAGCCTTTATCGATAGTTCGACTATCAATACTGAGAAACCAAGGGTTGGTTTCGGAGTCTGTGATGAGTGATTGACAGGTTTTTACCCTCTGATCCGAAGGGGTCCCTCCGAGGGGTTCGGAGGTTGGTGCTCCGAAGCTGTTCGGAGGCTGTTTCACCGAAGGGTTCGGTGGGTTTGGTTGCTGCAGCTATTGCAGCGGAGTGTGCCTATCGGAGGGGTCCGACAGTACACGATGATTGTCTATACCAAAGGTCTCGGTACTTTGGGCGGTACACCGAAGTATGTGCCGAAGGTTGCTTACCCGGAGAGGTCTCCGGGGTACTGGATACACTTGTCTGCTTGTCTGTGGTGCGCAGGGGACTTCGGAGGCGACGGACGGTTCGTAGCAAGGGAACCTGGGTCAAGCGGGAGGCTTGATGCCAGGGGAGCGGGGAGCTCCGTCATGAAGGCTGCGAAGGGGTCGAGGTCGGACCTCGGGTCGAGGTGCGCCAGGAGAAGGCAGCAAGTGCGGAGCGTGGCTCCGGGTGAAGGTACCCCGAGACGAAGTCCTCGGAGGCGAGGCACTTCGAAGGGTACTCCGGAAGGAGTGACTTTGGAGTATGGTGGATCAAGTCTTCAGCAATGAGGCAAGGCGTTCGAAGTGTGCTCCGGAGGGAGACACTCGAAGGTATACCCGACGAAGGTCTCAGAAGTCGAGGTGCATCAAATGCATGGTCCGGGTGAGGCTCGTCGAGGAGTGTGCTCTGGGAGAGACACTGTGACGAAGTGCTCATGGAATGCTTCATGCGGAGGCCTTGGACGAAGGAGGGACTTCGAAGGGTGGTACTCCGAAGGTGGGGCTTCAGAGTGAAGCAAGCTTCGGAGCAAGGCTGGCTCCAGAGTGAGGTGGACTTGAGGTACTTCGGCCATGCATGGCTTCGGTATACGGACTGACGGAGTTTGAGCTGGGGGAAGCTGCGAAGCCGTGGTGGTCCACTCCGAAGGTGTTGGTGCGAAGGCCCAAGGGCTTTGACGGCTTCGGCTCAAAACCGTCACTGTATCGAAGGCTGACTTCGGTGAAGCGAAGGCCATCAGGCTCAAGGCTTCTCACCGAAGCTACCGCACCCCTCGCGTGCGAAGGGGGGCTTCAGAAAGGTCAAAGACTGTAAAGGCTGACATTGTCTGCTCTGCAAAAAGCTGACGCTGTCCCCTCTACAAAGCTGACAGAGAAGCCTCCAAATAAAGTAGACTACCTTTTGTACCCATCTGTTCTGATGAGACAAAACCTTTGTAAATCCTAGGGGCAAAGTAGTCAATTCACTTGGGTGAATAGTGGCTATAAATAGTGGGGGCTGGGTAGGTCACATTGAACACTTTGAGCATTTACTGTTGAGCTCCTGTACTAGCCACCACATACTTTGTATTCATCCAGTGAGTTTATTTTTAGTGTTCCTTGTTCAAGCAGCAAAGCCCTGTTTTTGTGTTCATTTTGCTTGAGCTTGTTTGCATACCTCGCTGCCTGCATTGACTGCTTGTAGTGCACCGAAGCCTGTTGGGGCAAAGGGTGTTTGTGCGAAGTGTGCTTTTCAGTGTGCGTTCGCTCTGTGTAAATGGAGGATAGACCTCGCTGTTTACTAGCAAAGCACTGATCGAAGCTCGTTTTTCTTCCCGTGTCATAGCCCTTAGCGAAGTCTGTAAAGTGTGCGTTTAGACCTTCGTTGTACGAAGTCCAGCACCAGTTGCTGTCGCTAAGTATTTGGTCGAAGTCCTCAGAGGGTAGTCCACTCTTGCGAAGGGTGAAGTGCGAAGCCTGCTCGAAGCACCATGTGTGCGAAGCCTGCACTGACTTAGCAGAGTTGATTTTTCGGGGTTGTGGGTGGAGCGAAGTCTCCTTGGCCTCGAACTTTTGGTCCTTGCGAAGCCTGTTTTCGGAGCTATAAAATACCTCCGAACCAAAACTTCGAAGGTTGTGTTCGAAGTCTGTTCCGCAGTAGACTGAATTAAAACAGAAGGCTATTTTTAGCCTGAAATTTTAAAAGCTCCCATTCACCTCCCTGGTCGCCGTTTCCGGTCCAACAAATACATACCAAGAAGCCCACTCGCGTGCCATGCCACCACACGTCACATGCCATCTGCTTGCTCATCCATCACATCGCCTTGTGCTGCATGCCGACTCCAAGCCCGTTCACCACGCCAACTCGTGCCATGCACCATCTACCCACCTGGTCACCGTTCCACCTCATGTCACATATCATTCGTCTGCTAGTGCACCATCTCTCTCACCTCATGCCATAGTAAATGCTCGTCGCCTCACACCTGCTGTAAATTCTCACTATCTTGTGTCACCGTGTACCATAATAAAATCCCCACCACGCCCTCTGCCTTGCATGGCATGCGCGCCTGCCGCCTCACATGGCGCGTACACTCTCCTAGTCCACGACACGATAGTCGTCTCGCTCACCGTGTGCCATAGTAAATGCTTGCCACCTTGTGCTCCTCGCTGCCCGCATTGACCGCGCCTGCCCACGCCATGCCTGCCTTCTCGCTACCCATGCTGATGATGCTAGTCTGCAACACGTCTGTTGTCTCGGCGCTCGTGCCGTGTGTTGTTAGGGCATGTACAACGCAGTGACGTGTATTGTCTATATAGTGCCAACTCAACTAAATTGTCTGATGTGGAGCAGCATTAACGAAGAAAGATAAGAATGCCGTCGTTTCGTTCGTCGACGGCTTGACTCCAGCCAATAAAGGAAAAAATGCTACCAAATACATGTAATTTATATATAAGAAATAGTGTACATATACATCATTCATATTTGATCATTATTTGTATTCATGTATTAAATAACTTATAGACAATCAAACAGATGACCATTGTACAAGTTGTCTGTATATGACGTGGACAAACTTATAGACAGTAGTAATGTGGGTTGTACATACCCTTATGCGCCCTATCAGTAGTTCAACTATAGACAGGCTGAGACATTGATAGAGGCCTCTCTCTCTATTTTGTGATTTCTAGTGTGCGTTATTTAGAATTAAAATTTTATCAAAAAATTATTCATAAAAAATCCGAAGATAGCAGAAAAGCTGAGAAAGAGGACGATTGTTTGGACTGAGGCTCTCGGGGAGCGGAGTGCTGGCGAGGGGTTGCGGCATCTAGCTAGACACGACAGTGAACATGTCCAACTACGCAACATCCCCAGTATTGCAGCAGCCTTCGAGCTTGCCTACGCAACGTCCCCAGTATGGAGCTCAACACCACGAACGTTGCTGCTAAACATGAACATGATGTCAGACTGTTGTTGCTAGAACAAGGACGAAGGAGAGCAACGACACATAACGACGATGAAGCGGTGGCCCTTCTTGAAATATCTACTCTCGGGAGCAACGGAAGTTTTAGAGTGGTGATAGATTGCCTACTCTAAATGCCATGTAAAATTATAAGAGAAGAGCGATACTATGAATTTTTAATCCATTTGTATTCAACCTCGAGGACCCAATATATATGAGTATATGCGTGCAGAGATTAGAAAGATTATCTATAGACAAGGAAGAACTAAATATAAATACAATTCTACTTAATATTTTCATTACTACCATATACAAAGGGGCAACGCTAGGAATCAATCATGAGAGGGGCCAACTTATTAATGTTGACACGAATAATTCTTTTTAGTACCATAAATCAGATCATATATAACAATTATAGTAACATATGTTTAGCGATATAAAAGAAAATCAATATTTTCTATACTAATTAGCTCCCACACACTATAATAAAACAAAGTAGCATATGTTTGATAATAAAAAACTATATTTCTATTAACTTAAATTTAGATCCACGAGAACCAAGTTCTAAAACCAATAGATCATAAGATTTAATAATATCAGAGAAACTAATCTTCGCTGACTTACAAGAGTAGATGATATGCTGAAAGGCTAATAGACTTACATTGAATTCACTTCCATTATCTTGCGCATGAACATGGCAAGAATTCTGTAGATCTAAAACGATTAAGTATCAGAGAGCATACAAAATTAGCAAACCACCAAAAGTGATAGTATGCGGAAAGGAATATGTATGTGTAATTTTGATATTAAAATCCACCATCAGTATTTGGTATAGATTAGTTCTTAAGACATGAAATAGACAGCAGGATGTCTATTCCACTTAAGAATAAAATAAATGCAGTAAAGAATACGCATATATCATATATGAACTCCAAGGATGGCAGACTAACACATAGGCATAGCCAGAGCAAGCAAACCCCAAATAGGCATAGCCAGCTAGCCCAAGTTGTATCAGACTATCTTTTTTGAAACCATTAGGTAACATTTTTAATGAAAACACTTTTCCACTCCATGCAAATATCATTGGGCTGTCCTAACCCAATTAAGCATACATTACAATACCAACCTAGTCAAGGAAGCCTAAGAAACTGTTTCTTTTCTTATTCTGTGGCCCAGCCAGTGTTTGTTCAACTCAAAGAGTCTAACAGAAAAAAATGATGGTGATACAGACTAAGATTTTATATATGGTCATTTACTGCACGAATGAGGTTTTTCTGATTATCTTAGCTGTATTGTGGGCTCGAGTTTCATGATCTTCTGTTATATTTACTATTTCTTTTTATACACTTACAGTAAATAATAACAGCAAATAAAGTATGCTGAAACCTTAAACTTTAAGTTTCATCATAACTTGATATAAGAGAATGCTAAAAATAACTAATTAATATGATTAGCCACACCCCAACAAACTGCAACAAAAGAAAATCCCTCATTTTTGTTGCCCAGTGGTCATAAACTCATAATTGTACTTATTTAAGTTCACTACATAAATATGGTAGACTATGGAAAGAAAATAAATTCCCAAGGAATAAAGTAACTGAGACCAGGCATGTGGACAAAGAGGATTATGTCAACAAATAATAGAACCCAGGAGTGCCAAGACTTATCTTGAATCCAATAATGGAAATAGAAGTTGGTTCACTTCAAATGGTAAGAGGAACTAATCAACAACCAGTAGGCACACTTACAAATAAACATGTATACAAATTAGTACTTCACACAAATACAACATATCAATTTTGTAGTAATAAATGACAAAAGTATGAGAGTAAGCACACTTGAACATTAATGGTGTCAACAAAAGAACACTTCAAACAAAAGAAACATGGGAGGATCTCAAATAGAATAAATGCTAATTCATGTGCTTAAAAACAGTAAACTTTTTCGACATATGTGAGCTTAAGTCATACTGTTTGGGTGGTGATCCAAGTCTAACAACAATGTCTTTCAAGTGAAAAAAGGAGCAATTCTACAAAATTGGGAAAGGGTGAAGTGCTATTTATATCACAAACCGTGTGTATGAATCAATCATCAATGGTACCAAACAATAGTACAACAAAGGCATCGGCAATGCCAAAATCTGTGTACCTATACCCCCATCAAGCTGACAATGTGTCTTGAAAATGGTACATATACGCAAAACTCAGACAGAGCTCCTGATCACGCCGATCACCCCAGCCACCCCATCCTTTGAAGCCAGCCTGATAACCCTCCTGCTTCTTAATGATGTGGACTGGCCAGTTAGCTTTGATGTTAGGGACCTTATCGATGGCATCTAATTCTACCGCTGCCTCGCCATTATCCACACACACATTGCTCGATCCTTGGCCTTGGTGCAGGCCGCACTTGCCGAAATGCGCAGCACTCCTCCTAGGCCCCCTCAGACTGTAAACAGATCCAAATGATGGATACACGGTTGCCCACATCGTTATATCCCAATTGTACTCATCAAAGTTGCAGAACTGTTTAGCCTTAGCATGAATCTTCCTCCACACTGTCCTGTTGAATGCATAACCAATGTTACCCATCTTCTCAGCAATCAGGCTTTCCCAACCTTCCCCTTTTGCCTTGACATCAGACGGCGCCAAGTTTATAGCATAGCACTGGGGGCACTTCCTTGGCTTCAATCCGACAAGCAACTGAGCATTCCGGTAAGCATTGGGAAAGATGTAATGATCCTCCTCGATGAAGAGGATGTGCCCATCGAAGTCCCTAGTCTCCTCCAGCCCATCCCACACGGTGTTCATCATCCACCACCAGTGGTGCTTCAGCGACACGATCCTTGGTGACCGATGGTTGCCGTACTGGTCCGGATCGCCATGGCACTGCTTCTTGGCCGCCTTGGCCTTACCCTGGCAGTCCCCGGACGAGACGCCGGGGAAGGCGTCCGGGAAGAGGTGCGGCGAGTAGGGCGCGAAGATCTGCTTCACCTGGCAAAAGGCGATACCTCGCACGATCTTATCCATCTCCGGGAAGTAGCCGTCGTGGCTGACGATGAGCAGCGCCTCCCCGATGCCTTCGACGCGGGAGAGGCTGTCAACGACGAGCCGGAGGTAGTGGGGGCGGTTGTGGACATAGAGCACGATTTTGAGGTGGCCCTGGGGGAGGCGGGAGAAGCGGGCGGCGTTGCGGGGCGGCAGCAAGTTGCGCTGGGAGAGCGAGAGGGAGAGCGCGCTCTGGCGCGGCAGGCGCGGGGTGAAGTCCGGGTCGAGCAGGATCTTATGCTGCGCGATGGTGTGGTTGGCGCCACCCCCCACGGAGGCGCGCGCGGGCGGGACGAAGTCGTGGCGGCTGGCGCGGAGGAGAGCGGTCAGCACGAGCACTGCGAGCATGACGACGACAAGGAGGGGAATGGCGCGGGTGCGGAGGCGGGCACGGTGGTGGGATGAGCCGGTGGCCATGGCCGGGACCGGCGCCTCCGGAGGCCCTAATTGGCGGCGGATCTCGAGCCGCGTGGCCCGGCTGTTGGAGGGGGAAGAAGAGGAGGTTGCATTCGCATCTCGATTAGGCCGGCGGAGCTGCCTCTGCGAGAAGCCCAGCCTCCTGTTTTGCCCGGCTGCTTTATCGTCTGTCCGGCTGTTTGTTACTTTTTCATCTTTTGTTTAGCTAAAAATCAAATTCAAACTTTTGTTCAGCCTAAAATTCAAATTTAAACATTTTTAAAGCTAACCTTGATGTTCAAACTTAGTGTGGAAATAACTCCCTAGTCAGTTTTTTTCATGCCGTGTAGCCCGGGGATAATAGGCAAAACCGAACTGACTGAGATTGACGCCACCATGATTTCCACAAAAACGGAGCACCAAATTGGCCAGTTTGGCTTTGGCAGTCGGGTATCTAGATTCCAGCAGCAGACTTTCGTTGACCAGGTTGTAGGATTGGAAATTGGCTGTAGCCCGTGAGTTAGGTTAAGGTTTTTGGTTTGGTTCTGGGAGTAGTTTTTATTTTCTAGAAGCTAAAAGTCAATCAAAGAACATATTCTAAGCCAACAGTTTTTGCTAAAAATAATTTTTAGCCCAGTGAAATTGTGGAAGCTACTCCAGATCTACTTTTTATCTTTTGGCTTCTGTTTTTTGGATCTTTGATAATACTAATATTCACATATTGATATTTCAAATTTTATGCAACCATACAAAATTTCATAAATTGATATTTCAAATGTTTTAATTTGTATTTTTGTTGACGACAAAGGTTGGGTAAGGCCCAAATCCAGTAAGGGTCCAGCGTGGTTAACAAAAGTAAAAACGGCTTTTAGCTTTCTCACGGCTGATATCTCACAATAGTTTTTTTACAGTCTATAGCCCACAGCTTTTTTCTACAGTAACAGCTCAACCAAACACCCCCTAAGGCTTCTCTTACTCGAAAAGCTCGTGAGCTGTTTATTTGACTCGTGATTTATTTCTTAATTTTAGTATATAAGATATTTTATCTAAGTGTGATGATACCTATAATTTTATGCAAATCAAGATTTTTATTGATTGTTAATATTTTATTCTTAAATATAATACATATTAATATATTGTTTTTGAATTCAAATGTTTTAATTTGTATTTTTGTTGACGATAAAAATTGGGTAAGGCCCAAGCCCAGTAAGTGTCCGGCACAATCAACAAAAATCAAAGAAGTCCAGTCAAATGTTAGTGAAGGAAGTCTGTCTGTTGTGCATAAATGGATATGAAGGAACCGATAGAGATGAAAAGATAGAGATAAGAGCAAGAATTGGTTACGATCGTATTGGACGGCAAGTCTCCAGACTATATGTGTGTGTGTGTTGGTGCGTTTT
This sequence comes from Zizania palustris, assembly GCA_019279435.1. NCBI lineage: Eukaryota > Viridiplantae > Streptophyta > Magnoliopsida > Poales > Poaceae > Zizania > Zizania palustris. The sequence goes on along the minus strand of JAAALK010000287.1, from coordinate 67,571,864 downwards.
TTGGTCACACTTTGACACATGCGTGCCCTGAAAGATCTGCTTAACTCTAGTGAAGGTCTTACGTTCTTAGAAAAAGGGGTTCAAGGCGTGCCAATCAATTTGACCATGCAAATGATAAGGAAACATCAAAATATGATTAATAGCATAGCCTATCGGCTATCGAGCCGATGACCGTGATAAGGATGGGATATTTGTGGAATATCATGTCGATCGGTCATAAGGCCGATGACCAGGGGTGAAGAAATTGGGCGAGCGTACCATCAGACGATAAGATGAGCAGTTTTACCACATAGACCGATGAGCATTTTTTTGATGGCGAATAAGATGTGGCATTAAATTGAGGATAACCTGTCGACTGGTACTCCGACAGAAATAAATAAAATGTGCAAGATAACATGTCTATATCATAAAAATCATCACAATAACTAGATCGGACCTAACCAAGACAGTAGCTAATCATGATGATCTTAATAATATATCAAAGTATCAGACATGCTTTATTTAGATGAATGGTATACAATATAAAAAAGATACAATAGCAAGAGATGTCGGACTTAACCGATGAAGCCTCAAACTACCACACCTAAATCACATCAATCTAAGAGATCAATTTGATGCAGCCTTAGACCTAGCCAATACACCGAGAATCAGCGACTGTACTGTTTCGACGTTCACCTCAAGAGATCAATCTGATGCAACCATGAGGATACTGGCCTAGTCCATACAGTCGTCGGGGGTGGTGGGACTCACCTCTTCGCTGGAGATCATGACGATGCAGCCCAGCTCCGAGTGTCGAAACCCGCTAGGATAAACCTTGGGAATCAAGGGTGGCGATGCGCCGAGTAGTTGTTTGATAGAAATGTGTGTTTCCAATATAACTAGGGGTACATATTTATAGTCTGGAGACTTGCCGTCCAAGCACTCCATCTTAATCGGTTCTAGATAATATTTATCTTATATTCATCGGCTCCTCCATGTCCGACCAGCATTGTAATGAACGGGATTCTTTGACTAACTTTGATCGGACTCTTCTTCAGTTTTGTTGATCGTACGACATCCTTGGTGGGCTCTGGGCTTTACCAAATCTTGGTGTCAGCACATGCCCCCCAATTTTGGAGCATTAAGTGTCCGTTGATGCTTCGAAATTAACAGGCACCATTATCTCTGCCGCCACGTCTTCTCAGACATCTATCTGCACGATCTTTTCACTTTTATTGCCAGCCGAAACCCTTCATCTTCTAGTACCTTTATAATTTCGCCCAGGGTTCCGGCTTCATTTTTCTCTCATTTTTCCACTTCCTCATCTTCGGCCATTCATGACTGCATTTCTTCGTGGTGACATTGGACTTTGTTTCATTGCACACAGTTTTGGTATTTGTGTTCTTTAAGCTGAAGATTCGGTCCTATAATCTTGGGCTTGCAAATATCTCGATACTTTTGAAAATTGTACTCATGATTACCTTTTGTTGAACGTTGTAGGTGGCCCCATCGGATCCAGTGGAATCATCTTGACCCGGCCGCCAAGGAGTTAGTTCTTGGTTTACTGGTATCCTGGTCACTCCGCCCTTCTTCTTCACGCCTTCTGCTCACTACTTCTGTATTTTTCCCCCGAGCTCGCCGCCATTTCCTTGTTACCGCTGTTGCTCGTTGCTTTCATCTTCTTCGCTGACCCACATTTCTGGCGGATCTTCCCGATGGCGACCAACGAATCCATTCCTGAGGTAAGTATTCAGCCTTTTATTTTATTTTGTTCTTCATTTCTCTTGGTTCTTCCGCTGATTTTCTTTATTGTTCTTTTCTTTCCTTATAGAATCTACGGGATCAAGTCTTGATTTCTATGGCTAACCATCCATCCTGCTTCTTATTGGGTCTGATGGGTAACCCTAACCCCACTGACTTTGCTTACGTCGAGACCCAGCGTATTGAAGGAAGTATGCCCAAGAAAATTCCGGGGATCGGAAGTTCCGATAGGTGCATCGGAAGTTTGGACTATTTTGGGGACCCGAGACAAAGAGCAGAATTGACTTCAGAAGTTTCGATATGGTATCGGAAGTTCTGATGGTTGGATTCGCTGCATGAATTGGAAATTCCGATTTGGAATCGGGTTTCTGATTATTTTCTAGACTCGAGTCAGAGAGCAAAAGTTGCTTCGGATGTTTCGACGAGCCAGAAGTTCCAATTTTGGAATCAGGAAATTTGTATTGATCTGAAGTTTCGATATGTGTATCAGAAGTTCTGAGGTGAGCAAAAATAGATTGGATCTTTTATGGTATCGTACTAGATCGAGACACCGAAAATCCCCTATCGGAAGTTTCGATTTAGGATCGGAAGTTCCGACGTGGGTAAAACAAATTGGATTTGTTGAAACACAAATGGGTTTTGAGATGTGGACGACCAGGGGCTCTCAGCCCTATATAAAGAGAGGAGGAGGAGGTCTTGGATAACAAGGTTTTGGATAGTTTATACCTAGCCACCAAGAACTCCTCTCCCCCTTTCTTGATCTCAAAAGTTGAGATTGAGGATCTATCGTTCTCTAGTGCGGTGCTAGCATGCCATCGTGGGAAGTGCTCCAATAGCGATGCCCGTTGACTTTATCACGTGAAAAACTACGTCATCTTCACTGATTGGATTGGCGAGGAACGACCAGGACGAAGCGAGGACAGGCAAGGACACGCTTCCTCAACATCTTCTTCTGTTGCACCTAACGTGTCTCATGCTAGAAGGTACCGATCTATGATCTCGCATGCGCATGCTTCTTGGGCTTTGGGGCGAATTTTTGAAATTTCTAGCTAGCGTAGATTCCACTTTCCCCAACACGTATTCCCTTCAAGAATTCAAAAATGCTTTTTTCCGACTGGCTCAGAGCTTTAGGGCATTCCCTTCTCTGCTCCCTAGGTGGCGTAACTGGTACCTCCGGGTTGCTGCATCAAAGCGTGGTTCCTAGGAACAAACTGGCATCGCGCACTGCATTAGCCTCTCCCTTGCTTTCCCCTTCAAAAACGAGCCAACGCTGGCATCTTCTTGCTACTTTTTGTCCGATGCGTTAAATGCATTTCTTTTCGGCCATGGGCCGATGAGTTTCAACCTTCTCGACGTTGCAGTCTTGACCTCTCTTAACATCGTCTCTATGGCTGATCCCTTTCTTTTCTGTTCCAAACCTTCCCACCATTTTGATATCAAATCTAGTGGTGGCTGGGCCAAATATATTGCAAGTCACAATAAGCAGTCCTAACATGTCGATGAGCGAGAACATATTGATTTTCTTAACCTTTGGCTCGAGCAGTTCTTATTTTATGGGTCCACCCTCAGGCCTACTTGTCATCTTCAATTCTTAGTAGAACAATTGGCTGCTAGAGTTGCGATCCCCTTTGGCCAATACCTCCTTGGCTCCCTTTATTATCTTCTTCATCAGGTATCAGTCTGATTGTCGGCCGGTGATGCGGTAGGTCACCTTGGTGGCCCCTAGTGGTTCCTCCAGTTGTGGCTTAATGTATATACGACCAAAGTATCCCATGGCCCTTCCTTTGATCTCCTTCGTTTTCCATCTGATCATCGTGAGTCCACCTCTCTGACCACCCACCGATGTCTATCCTTAAGCGAGGCAGCCGCCTGTCAGCCGGAGGCAGGAATGTCTACTAAGATCTTGGCCCGATGATTCAAGGCCTTTTACTGCGGCTTCTTTAGTGACTACGTAGTGTGGTATGCCTCCGAGTTCTTCGCCTGATTATGAATACCCACATCGGCTATCTTTGGCTGATGTGATAGCAAGCCAAGAGAGCGAGGCCATCTTCCTTGCTTGTATCTCTCATTGTCTTCTTCCGATCAACTTCACGGTCGGTCACACACGTAAGCCGTCCTATGAGTTTTATCATCTGATGGTCTGCGCTCGGCAGCTTGGTTTCAATCAGTTGCCGATCGATCTTTTCTTCATCGGTCGGATCCGGGTCCGTGGTGAAGTAGCAAATTCCTTGGAGTTCAATCGACTCTTTTGAGAAACCAAGTTGAGATGTGCCTTGGTTTCAGTTTGTGATGAGTGATTGATAGATTTCCTTCTAGGCGAAGGGGTCCCTCCGAAGGGGATTCGGAGGTATGTTCACTGAAGGGTTCCGTGTTTGCTGGCTGCACTTGGATGCAGCGAAGTATATCTATCGGAGGGGGTCCGGTAGAATACATTTCGAAGGTTGTACTGAAGGGCTCGGTACTTTGGGTGGTATACCAGAGTGTGTACCGAAGGGTGTCATACCCGGAGAGGTCTCTAGGGTATCAGATACACTTGTTTTCCTGTCGTTGGTGTATAGGTGACTTCAGAGGTGAAAGGACAGTCAGTACAGCAAGTGAACTGGGTCAAGCAGGGAGCTTGGTGCCAGGCAAGTGAGGAGCTTGGTCACGGAGGTTGTGTGAAGTCGAGGTCGGTCCTCGGGTCAAGGTGCGCCAGTCGAAGGCAGGAAGTGTGGAGGGGGACTCCGGCTGAAGATACCCCAAGGCAATGTCCTTGGAGGCGTAGCACTTCGAAGGGGTACTCTGGAAGGAGTAACTTCGAAGGTTGGCGGACGAAGTCCTTAGGATTGAGGCAATGCTCCCAAGTGTGCTCTGGGTGGAGACACTTAGAAAGTCATTGGATGAAGGTCTCAGAAGTCAAGGTGCATCGAAGGCATGGTCTAGGTAAGGCTCTTCGTGGAGTGTGCTCAAGGTTTAGACACTACGAAGGAGTGCTTATGGAAGTGCTTCATGCGAAGACCTTGGATGAAGGATTGACATCGAAAGGTGGTGGACAAAACCCTCCAGTAAGAGGTACTTTGAAGGTGGGGCTTCAAAGTTAGGTTGTCTTGACGTGCTTCAGCTATGCATGGCTTCGGTATATGAACGAGCGGAGTTCGAGCTAAGGGTAGTTGTGAAGTCGTGGTGGTCCACTCTGGAGGTGATGGTGCGACGACTCAAGGGCTTTGAAGGCTTCAGCTTAAAACTGTCACTGTATTGAAGACTGACTTTGGTGTAGCGAAGACCTACGAGTTCAAAGCCTACTACCGAAGCCACTGTAGCACTTAATGTGCGAAGGAGCTTCGAAGATTTTGGTCTGCAAAGTTAACACAAAATGAGTTTCCAATAAAGTAGACTACCAACTGTACCCCTGTGACTGCTAGAGGCAGAAAAGTTGTAAACCCTAGGGGTATAGAAGTCTCTTTGTATGTATGAGTTGTGCCTATAAAAGGAGAGGCAGGCTGAGGTCTAGGGCAACACTTTTAGCACTTTGTCTAGGTTTATAACCTTCTGTATTCATTGTAGCCTAGAGCCAGCCACCACAAACTTGGTGCTCAGATCTGTGAATCTTTTGTGTTCCCTGTTCTTGCAATGAAATTTCTATTCTATTTTCTTCGATTGCATGAACATGTATCTATGTTCTTCACATTGTTTGGGTTGAGATTTCTGTAGTCCACTTCGTTCTGTGCGAACTGACGAGTTTTTCTCAGTATTCTTGCTAACGAAGTTTGTACTAATTTTGTGCGTGCAAAGTCTGTGTGGGTGGAGTTTTAAAGTATGTTCGCTCTGTGTATATCGGAGGCTAGTCCTCCCGTGTTACTAGCGAAGTACCATCCTTTGTGTTTTAGCGAAGCCATTTTTCCCTTAGTATTGCTAAAGCCTTCTTAGTTGTTCAGTTTTGCCAAGTCCTGTTTGAAGCACTCCTCACTGCAAAGCCTAGTACCTATTTTTGGGGAATAGGGGAGCTACGCTAGCCGGCAAATTCAAAATTTATGCCCTAAGCCCAAGACTCATGCGCATGCGAGATCATGGATCGGTACCTTCTAGCAATTATTTAACTCCAAAACTAGTCCCGATGGTAGCGATAGTGAATAAACACTGACGACCAACACTGCAACCTTTGCACCATTCCCGACGCGGATATCGAGCTCGTCACTTGCACACTTTTTTACTCTACTCAGCCCCCGCAATGATTTGCAAGTATGAATCATTGATCCAGTATCAAATACCCGTGAATCATTTGGACGAGTAGCAAGATTAATTTCAATGTTGGGGAATAGGGAGCTACGCTAGCCAGCAAATACAAAATTTATGCCCTAAGCCCAAGACTCATGCACGTACGAGATCATAGATCAGTACCTTCTAGCACGAGATGCGCTAGGTGCAATGGAAGAAGATGTCGGAGTAGCGCGTGGACTAATCTCCCAAACCTTCATGGGGATGGCACATGTACAACAGGCTCCGCAACACTTTGCTTATCCTGTTGTTATTCAGTGGGATATGGAACACTTTCCAACGGCTCTCGAACCTCTTCGAGATGCACCGTCCTCCCAATAACTCCTTTTGAGAGAAACTCTTTCTCAAGGTACACACCATTCCGAGCGACAAACACTTTGCCCTCTTCTCTATTATAGAAATAGTATCCTTTGGTTTCCCTAGGATAACCCACAAAGAAGCACTTGTCAGACTTAGGTCTGAGTTTGTCAGACGTTATACGTTTGACATACGCCTCACATCCCCAAATATCAAATATTAAGAAAAGACAAACTGGGACACCTCTCAGACCACATCTCATAAGGGGTCTTTTCTATTGACATAGATGGAACTCTATTAATCGTGAAAGTTGTTGTTTCTAGAGTGTGACCCCAAAAGGATAATAGAAGATCAGTGTGACTCATTATGGACCGCACCATGACCAACAAAGTGTGGTTTGTCCGCTCGGACACCCAATTCCATTGAGACGTGTTGGGTGGAGTCAGCTGAGGAACAATTCCACACTGCTTCAGATGATAACTAAACTCATGGCTCAAATATTCACCCCCCACGATCCGATCATAGAAATTTAATTGTGTTGCCCGTATGATTTTGTACCTCATTCTGGAACTCCTTGAACTTTTCGAAGGATTCCCACTTATGCCTCATCAAGTAGACATAGCCATATCTACTAAAGTCATCGGTAAAAGTAATAAAGTATTAAAAGCCTTTCCTTGCCGTGTGACTCATTGGTCCACACACATTAGTATGTACTATGGCCAATAGCTCACACCCTCTCACCCTGTCCAGTGAAAGGCGTCTTTGTCATTTTGCCAAGTAAGCAAGACTCACATGTGTCATATGATTCAAAATCAAATGACTCCAAAAGTCTATCACTATGGAGCTTCTGCACGCACTTCTCAATTATATGACCCAAACGACAATACCAGGCGTAGGTAGGATTCAAATCATTGAGTCATTGTTTCTTAGTACTAATGTTATAAACGTGTGCATCGTCAAGACTCAGAATATATAATCCATTCACTAATGGACAAACACCATAGAGCATGCCATTCGAAAATATTGAACAACTCTTGTTCTTTATTACGAATTCAAAACCATCTTCCTCTAAACATGAAGAAGAGATAATGTTTCTGCCTAAGGCGAGAATGAAAAAACAATTATTTAACTCCAAAACTAGTCCCGACGGTAGCGATAGTGAATAAATGCTGATGGCCAACACTGCAACCTTTGCACCATTCCCGACGCGGATATCCAGCTCGCCACTTGCACACTTTCTTACTCTACTCAGTCCCTGCAACGATTTGCAAGTATGAATCATCGATCCGGTATCAAATACCCATGAATCATTTGGACGAGTAGCAAGATTAATTTAAATGTTGGAGAATAGGGGAGCTACGCTAGCCAGCAAATACAAAATTTACACCCTAAGCCCAAGACTCATGCGTGTGCGAGATCATGGATCGGTACCTTCTAGCACGAGGCGCGCTAGGTGTAGCGGAAGAGGATGTTGGAGTAGCGCGTCAAGCATATCCTCACTTCGTCCTTGCTATCCTTCGTCGATCCGATAGATGAAGACGACATAGTCGTTCGTATGTAGATGTCCACGAGTGCCACTATTGGAGCAATGCCTCCACGGAGTCCACACATACAGGGATGGAGAACCTCCCACGGCAGCGTGCTAGCACCGCACGTGAGAGACAAGGTCCTTGATCTCAACAATTGAGATCAAGAAAAGGAGGAGAGAAATCTTTGGTGGCTAGGTCTAATCTAGGCTTATTCCTTTGTTCCAAGGCGTCCTCCTCCTCTCCTTTTATAGGGCTGAGAGCCCCTGGTCGTGTCTATCTCGAAAACTTCAAAACTGTAATAGATCCAATCTATTTGCCCACATAGGAATTTCCTATCCTGGATCGGAACTTCCGATAGGGTATTTTAGGTCTCCCTATACAGTACGACATGCAACAGATCCAATCTGTTATCGCCCACCTCGGAACTTCTGATACCATATCAGAACTTCCGATCAGTACAAAATTCCCCGATTCTAAATCAGAACTTCTGGCTCATCGGAACTTCTGATACCATATCAGAACTTCTGAAGCAACATTTGCTCTCTGTATCGAGACTAGATAATAATCGAAACTTCTGATACTGCCTATCAAAACTTGTGATCCACGTAATTTTCTTGGGCATATCCTTCACCTGTCACTACTATGGAGCATCTAATCGAAGCTCTTTGAGGAAAACACACTTGTGTGAAGTATTGTAGTGCGAAGTCTGCTCGAAGGCACCTTTGTGTGTGGAGCCTGCACATACTCAGCTGAGCCTAGTGTGTTTTGGTTTCTCTAGGTGTGAGCGAAGTCTTCTAGACTTTGAACTTTTGCCCTGTGCGAGACCTGTGTTCGGAGTGTGTTCGAGACCTCTGAACCAGACTCTACGAAGGGTGTGTTCGAAGTTTGTTCCGCAGAAGAGAAAATTTAAAAGCTCACCGCCCTCTCTGATCGCTTGTTTTGGTCCAACAATTGGTATTAGAGCGGGTTAAGATCACTAGTTGTCCTTAATCGGTTTTGTGATCATTTGGCGACTTGGACAAAGTCAGTAAAATTCCTCTATTTGATGGAACTGACTTTGCTTACTGGAAGGTCCGCATGGAGGCTTACTTACTTTGCCAAGGAAGTGTAGTTTGGGAGATTATGGACTAGAAATATGTAATTCCTAAGACCCACACTACTCAGGCTGAGAAACAACAATATGAGAGCAACAACAATGCTAAAAATATACTATTTACAAGCCTGAGTAGGAGCGAATTTGATCGAGTTCAGCATCTCAAGACTACTAGGGAAATTTGGTCCACACTCACTATTTTTCATGAGGGCCCTACAAAGATCAAGGCTAGGCGCCAAAGCACATACAATCAACAGTATCAAATGTTTGTGCAAGGCCCTAGAGAATCTATAGATGTCGTGTTTTCTCGCTTTGATGCGATAGTGAGTAATTTGTGCTTCACATGCACACTTGCTTATTCTAACCACGATATGGCTATCAAGCTTATCTATGCTCTTAATCATAGCATATGGGAGGTGAAGATATCCAGTATTGAGGAGTTCGCGGGTTATAACACATTAACCTATAAAGAGCTCTTTAGCAAGCTCAAGTCCACAAAGATTGCTAAGGCATCTCTTGCAGAGCACAAAAACTCTCTGCCTTAGACCATGGCACTAGTTTCTGGCTCTAGCTGTGGCACTCCTACAAAACCAAGCACATCTGGTACTTGAGTCCTTGTAGGAGGTTTTGCCTTGTCCTCCCTGGTCTCTGTTACAAAAGAGCAGGTGGATAATCTTGATGATGAAGAGCTTGCTCTCATTGTCAGGAAGTTCACTTGTTTCTACAATGAGAGATGAGATAAGTGGAGAGGTGGTTTTAGAGGGTGTTTTGAATGTGGTGACACATCTCACATTAAGGCTTATTGCCCTAAGCTCAAAAATAGAGAGGAGAGTGTCCACAAACACTAGAAAAAGGAGAGGAAACCCTTTTCTAAGGGTAAGCTTGGCAAGGTAGCTAAGAGGGTAGCCAAAGTCGCTTCTAGAGTTTTTGTGGTGGCTCTCAGCGACATCGACACATCTTCAGCTGAGGAGTCCTGCTCTGAGGAGGAGGAGCCTTCGAAGAAGGAGGAG